>OZ020611.1:6978932-7578932 GCA_963971575.1 Liopterus haemorrhoidalis
ATATTACAGTATATTAAATGTTAATTGAGGTATTATTTAGGATATTAGAATCAATTTTGCCGTTTTTTTCTCACCTCAATGCTGATACTGACATTGTCCAATAACTGTATCAATAAAATACAAATATTTAGTTATTGGACGAGCGTCCAATAACTATGTTTCCCTCAAATTTAATGAAAACTAGCTAAATTAGCAATGGCTGCATATGAAATATACTGTAGTTTTTATTTCAAATTTTGGTCATTTGGGACAGTTATTGGACACCCGTCCAATAACTGTAATTTATATGTCCAGTAACTAGGTATCTTCTTTGGGCACGTTCTTTTCAAAACCTTTACTCCTCTTTTACAAACAGTTATTAAAGAAAATGTTAAACCAGAAACTCTTATTAACGGGTTTACGGCTTGCGAATTATATCCCTTTAATCCAGACGCTATAGACTATACCAAATATTTAGGAGAAGAAAAATCAAATGATGATAATAATTATTTACCTGAAACTATCCAATAGGTATCTATTAATTATGGCGAGTTTATTAATATTGTGGGTATAGAAGGAATACAGAATTTTAAAACACTTGATGACATTTTTTATAATAAAATAGATGGAAACTTTCTGGATTTGTACCAAATTTGGAAACATTTTCAAAATACAATAAACAATAATGATAAAAACAGGAATTTTATTTTGTATTTCTGTACCTAGCAGACAACAAAATATCATTGAAAATATTGTTATACAACATGCGAATGTTCAGTCTTCAATTAATAATAATGGTACTCTTATACAAAATAGCCTGCATTTGTCTGTGAAACAACAAATCATGATTTCAGTACTTCTGAATCAGGACCAGAAATCAAGAGAGTTCACTCGCCATTTATAGGAAATTATCTAGTTATGCCCGAGACACCAGCACGCAAAAATAAGGAAAATATAGAAAGTCTTTTGCCATTACGGCTAAAAAATATCAAAAAATGTACGAAGTGTAACGAACATTTAAAGAAGAGGAATATTTGTGCAACTTAAGGAAAGAACACCCTAAAGGAAGAAAAGAACACGCGAAGAAAAAAGAGCTGCTAAAAAACAGAATCAAGTAATTAAAACGAAGAAGAATAATCCATGTTTCATGTGTCCCTAATCTTCACGAGAAACACATCTCTTCGCATGTCATCAATGCTATAAAGAAGAATCGAACATTTGTTTATCAGATAATACCAGCAATGATTCTAATAATTCAAAATATTACTATAACGCGAATAGTGAAGAATTATTAAATTTATACCAAAATGTAATAAGTACTTTTTTTAAATCACATATTATTATTTTTTTTCTTCATCCAAAGTAAAAGCTACCAAAAAGCAAATATAAATTATTTTTAGTAGTTAAATTAGTTTTTTTAAAGTGTCCAATAACTCAATTTCATCTGTCCAGTAACTATAATAATTGTCCAATAATTGTGCATTTTGCAGTATATTTATATTTTGTTACTAAAATTTGGTAATTTACATTTTAATATAAATTTAATATATGCAATGGAACAAGTAATGGTTATACTTTACAAATGTCCTGTCTCTGAAACGTAATTTGTAAAATATGAATTTTACGAATATTTTAAAGTTCCAAATTCCTTAACTGTCCAATAACTGTAGTGTTTCCCCTACGCATAACGAACAAAATAATCATGGAAACTTCAGAATGATATGAATCTTATGTCTACAGAATTGCTATCTGTCAATATTGAAGTAACTATAAAAAGGCTTCTTTTGAGTTTAAACTATTTTAAAAATTTCCAGATACAAACATAGCTCGTATTAAAGTTATAACTCTTGAAATTTTATATTTTTGTAAGGAATGTGTCTTTGTTTCAAAAAGTTCCCAACCTCCGGTCTTTATTATGACATTCCGTGAAAGAAGTATATTTAGAGTTATCCAAATTGTATTAGCGATTATTGCCAATACCATAAAATTATCATCCAACTCTTTGATTTTAGATTTAACCACATCTGATGGCACAAGTCGCCAGTACTCGATAAAAAGTGTACAGATTTTCCAACATTGCAATGTATTTAAAATTTTCATGATAAAAATTTCCACCTGTTTATATTCAAAATATATCTCCCCAGTAAAACAAACTCAGATAGATTGCACGTCAATCTTTGAATATAGCCTGCGGTAAGAAAAACAATTCTGTTTATAAATGAAATATTTTGGTACGCCGTATTAGGTAACTTACCAATGTTATTCGAAAACGATAAGAAAATATGGATTTTAGAAAGTACAGTTTCACTTCACTAAACAGTGAAGGGTTTACGATATTGAACATGGATTTAAATCATTTTGATAGAGTTTACTAAAGATGGATTGGATAAATATTGCTGCAGATACATACAGTATTATTACAATCGTGAAATTCAGGTTCGAACAAGTTTATTCAAGAAACTAGACATAATTTTTCTGCTGAGCAATTTTTCTAAATTACATTGTTAAAAGATCAGGCTATTATAGAAGATAAGAGACTTACTTAAACTAAATACTCTAATAATGTAGGTTTAAACAAATATCATCGGCATCAAGATTTGTCCATCATTGGGTGATGTTGGACTGCCTACAAAAAGAACATATTACTTATTACTATCAGGTGATTGCAGAAGTTCGTGCCCGTGTAATAATGACTGTATCCGTGATTTGGTGAATAGTAATCCATGGATTTCGACTGAAGAGATTGCTGAGAAGTTAAATGTTCACAAATCGACAGCATTTCGTCATTTAAAAAAACTTGGTTATACTTCGAAACTTAATATATGGGTTTCGCACATTTTGACAGGACGGAACAAACTGAAATGTGTTGCGACTGCCGTTTCTCTCCTTGCCCGTCAACAAAATAAACCTTTCTTGGATCGAGTAATAACTGGAGATGAAAAATGGATTATGTATCACAACATAAAAAGAAAAAGAAGCTGAAAGCATGGGAGTGAACGAGCAGAATCTTTGGCAAAAACTGAATTGCATCCAATGAAAGTGTTGTTATGTGTCTGGTGGGATTGCAGAGGAATACTTTATTTCGAGCTTCTTCCACGTGGCAAAACTATAACTGCGGAGAAGTACTGTGAGCAACTCACTCAACTGAATATGGAAATCCAAGCAAAACGTCCAAGTTTGGTTAATCGAAAAGGCATCATCTTTCACCACGACAACGCTAAACCACATATCGCTCAACAGACACTGCAAAAACTGAGGGAGTTAAAATGGGAATTCCTCCAGCACCCACCGTATTCCACTGACCTGGCCTCTTCAGATTTTCATCTGTTTCGTTCTCTTCAAAAGAATTATTTTGTTAAAAAAATATAAAATATAAATGAATGGATAAACATATTGTACGAATATAATATTTAGACCTCAATATTCTTGTGATATAATCCTATAACATTTTTAGACTGTTAAACTTAGGAAAATATATGTCACCACGTAATAATATTGTCACATAGGTAATCCTAGGTCAGGATTACGACATCTAGACATTGTGACGGTCAGCTGTGTGATTAAAAAACTATTTGTCAGCGTCTGACATATGTGACCTGATTACGAAATGCATACGCCGCAGTTTCGTAATGAGGAAATATTTGTCATGACGAATGAATATTGGAACTGGGTTAACTTTCGTTACGAAAAGGCTGGATGTCACAGAATATGGAAGCAGTGGAACATAGCCAACTCCGCTGCACGGATTAGTCCACAAGGTGACGACCAGGACACTGACGCCAGATACTTGTACCGAGGAGTGAAGCCAAGCAAGTAGCACCATGTGAGTAGGAGAAGACTTCTCCAGGCTCCTCGACTGCCGGATGGGTAGCCCCGCCTCGGAGATAGGTCCAAGTCGATCCTGGCCAACACGGGGTGGACCGAAGACTTCCCCCACTCCATGGGCCAATTTAAACATTATATTGTAAATTTGATAAATATTTAATAAATTTGTTATGTTGAAACCAGGAGTTGACTTTCAATCAAGCCACCCATGTGACAATATTTTTAATATCCTGCATAACAAAATGAATTAATATAAATCCTCAGTTTAGTAAGTTAATTTTTATGACGTACAGTATCCATACAGATCCTTCTGGAAACAATATGTGCATGGAATATATTATAAAAGGTTACCCAAATTCATACAGAATTACTAGTTATCAAGAAAACGTAGCACAGGCCGTCCAAAAACTAGAATAACAAATTTGGAAATGTAGCAACAGTGCTTTGTTTTTAAATAATCAGCAAGATTAAAATATACGATACCAAATACTCGAAATAGGCAGTAAATTAGAGCCAGAAAAAAGTGTTTTTTGTTTCATTGTCTTAGATATTTGACAAACTTGTCTGAACAGAAAATAATTGATTGAAATGGCATTAGAGTATCCTTGTTCATTTATAAAGGTCATCACTTGGAGAGTAGTGTAAATACATAGATAATATTGAATTACATCAATGTTTAATTAATGTATTGCGATTAATTTCACATCCAATAATTCAAAACAAACATCACACCTATCAAATTAACTATTAAATTAAACGTGCCCCAAAAACTAGGGGTGTAAACACATGGGTTATCCCTCTATATCCCAACATAAACAAAGGCTACGCTCTGCCCTAACCTACCATCTGACACCATTGTAATGCGCGTGTATATATAGAATCCTTGGACAAACAACTCAGTAATTGGCATGGTATGCTCGGTAACAGCGTGCTTGTACTAGTTTCGTGGTAGACACAACCGTTCCTCTGTCTCTGCATGTCTACATCTTCCATTACGCCATTAGTATGACAAGGAAAAATTTAATTGTTATGTACAGGCTGGGCAAAATACAGACAGTTCTAATTAGAATCTAAATAAAATACTATCTCTGTCTAATAATATCGTTTATATTTAAAAAAACATTCAAGATTAACTAATGATAAGTCAAAAGACGTATCAAATGACCTTGTTAGTAACTAGCAGTAATAGATTTATAGTTGGCTGACGTTTGAATGTCTATTTCAAAATAGTCAATAAAAAAAATACTATATTACGTGTAAAACTAGACTGACACCCGTTGTTTTCACGAAATGGGAGATTTTGATGAAAATAGTGTTACACTGCAAACAGGGAGTTGCAAATCGAAGTAATTGTGAATGATCGTAATGGTATGTTGCAAAATTTGTTGCAACTGAAGGAAGGCTGAATTGAAATCTCTCTAACCTATTTAACATTGCCAGGGGTGTAAGACAAGTATGAATACTATCTCCTTTATAGTTCAACCTTTACTTGGTAACACCCGTTGCTTTTACGAAATGGAAGATTTTGATGAAAATAGTGTTGCATTGCAACGAAGGAGTTGCAAATCAAAGCAACTACCTAACTGTTAATGATCTTAATGGTACGTTGCGAAATTTGTTGCAACTGAAGGAAGACTGAATTGAAAACTCGCTAACGGACCAAGTTAACATTCTCAGAAGTGTAATACAAGGATGAAACTATCTCCGTTGTTGTTCAACCTTTACTCGGAGGCATTATTCAGGAAAGCACTAAGCAAGAAGAAATAGCAGGTATAATGTTTAATGGAAAGATTATTGAAAACATTAGATACGCTGACGATATTCTACTTTTGGCAGACATTTAAGATTTTCGAATTTTTATTCATCGGGTCCAAATTGTTATGGCCTTCATATGAACTTCAGCAAGACAAATACATGGTCATAACAATATCTAACTTCGCAGATGGAGATTTAATTTTAAATGGTAACCATTTAGCGGCAGCCTCTCAGTATAAATATCTTGGCACTTGAATAAATAATAGTTTGGAATATCAGGAAATACGAACACGTATAGAGATGGCAAGAGAAGCGTTTTTGAGAATGAAAAGTCTTCCAACGAATCGAAGACAATCTACAACTTCGTATGAAAATTGTCCGGTGCTTTGTGTTCTCTATTCTGTTATATGGGATACGAAAGCATATAACGAAGAACACAATAAAAACCTGGAGGCTTTTGAAATGTGGGTGTATCAACGAATACTAAAGATCTCATGGATGGAAAAGATCACAAATAAAGAAGTTTTACTGAGAATGGACGCGACTGCATTTGCAACGTTTAAATCATTTACTTTGGGCAAGAGAGCATCAAAATGAACCTAGTCACTGAAGACTGATTGCAGTAATTACTGACAAATGGATATAAGAAAGACTCTAAGACTCTATCTGGCGGTGTTATGTTCAAATAAAGTGAAAGTGACTCTTAATTAGTGAAAATTAAATATAATAAAACACAAGTCAAGACTTAGAAATATAATTAACTTCCTTCTTGATGTCAGATTAGATTACGTCAAAAAGTTTGCCACCTTGGCGCTGCAATCATAAGAAGGACCTATAGTTGTAATTTATTAAGCTATTAAGCTATTCCAGGGTACGACAATTAAACTGCTAAACTAGGAAATATGATGAGAGATAAAGGATTTTTGGCACATTTTTGGACAGTGCAGCATTTTTTCTTTCTTTCAAACTGAAATTCTATTTTTAATCCATGCATTTGAAAATCTCCTGTGGTATCCCATTCGATATTCAAAATTAAAGCTATATATCTGTTTATTGTTAAAATACCTCATTGTCTATATTTTTTCCGAGATATATTTTTGAAGTTTCAATAATTTTATTATATATGACCAACGAACTATATATGAATTTGACCACAATTTCTATCATACAGGAAGATAGACACACGAGTGTTGGTATAAGTTGGTCATACCTACACGAACCCTATAAAATATTATTAGAAAACTTAATGTAACAAAATGGTTATTTATGCAGTACGAAAATGGTAGCACGTGATTAAAAAGTGTCTTTTACACACAAGCCAACGGAGTGGCCGAGCGCATTAAGTCGTGCAGTTTTAGACTGTTAGAAACAGGCGGGACTTAACGGCCGGTGGTTCGAGCCTGCTTCGTTGGTGATATTATTCGGGCGAGAATAATATGTTTACATTACTCTCATTTTCACAATCATTCACCCCTCATCCAGGTGTAGGAGCTCGCCCCCTGGCATCGGCGATTAGCCTCGTTGCAGAAAAAAAGGCCGATGTAAAATAAATAATATAATAATAATAATCTTTTACACACAACTAGCGACAAACAAAACTGCAAAACTACCGATAATATTAATAATAAATAAATTAAAAATAAATAAAGTAAAAATTACATATTCCACCCTCAGTACCAATTCCACGCAAGATGGCAGGCCAGTATCTATAATGATACAGAAATTGTATAACAGATTGGCCAATGAGGGTCATTATTGAGTTGAAGATGTTGATCGGCTGCCATAAAATTCCAAACAATTGTTGTGTTACATGTTAGAGTTTGTAAGTCTTTCATTATTTGTAATAAATTGTATATTTAAACACATTTTAACTGTGTTTAAACTATTTTTAACTATTATTGTAATCAATATCTTCTAACAAATACTGAACTAAAAATTACTGTTTCATTCGAAGATAGTTAATACTTTACGTTTTATAACTAAAATAAGATTTTTATCCTAACTATGACAGGCTTTGTTGGATGTCAATAATAATGATAGAAATTTTATAATCATAATAGCAATATATAAATATTGTAGCTTCATCACATGATATATACTTACACAAACCATGACTATCAGTATGAGCTTCGGCAAAAGTACCCAGAATACGAAATTAAGCTTCAGGCAGAAACTTGACATCATTCCTGCCTGTAGATCAATTTCGAATTCTTTGGTCTGCAGAGTACAAAAAGCATGCTTGCTTGCTTCTCTAAGCACTTTTTGCAATTATTGGCATTGACATTTGGTTACATGGCAACACGCACTAGTGAGTAAGGTAAATATAATTTTTGTAAAAAACGTCTTGAGCTCAAATTTTGCCATGCAAATTTCCATACAGGATTTTAAAAGTAAATCACTATTGCTGTTCGTCGGTATCATATTGCCACAAAAGTAATCCTAGGTCAGGAATGCGACAGCTAAACATTGTGATGTTCAGCTACTTGATTAAAAAACTATTTGTCAGCGTATAGAATGTATTACCTGATTACGTAATGCATATGCTGCATATTCGTAATAAGGTAATATTTGTCATGACGAATGAATATCAAAACTAGGTCAATCAGAGGTATAAGTACATTGATATCGTACGGAATTCGGGCTGAGAAACCTAGCCAACTTCTCTACAAGTTCCATTCAACAAGCTGAAGACCATATACCAATACATCTGGTGAGCCAAGAGCAGTACCATGTGAGGGGGAGAAGGATTCTCGAGGTTCAAATCACCCTGAAGGGCAACCCCCACCTCGGAGATAAATCCAAGCTGATTCCGGCCAATACGGGGTAGACCGAAGACTTCCCCAACTCCATGGACAAATGCAATCATACAATTACACTGTAAATTTGAAATTAGTTAATAAATTGTATTGTTAAAACCAGGAGTTGCAATTCCATCACCCACGTGACAATATACAGTTACTCACAAAATTGAGCATACAAGAATTTGGCAAAGATACTTTTTAATAAAACGTGACTAAAACAGATTTTTTTAAAACTAATTATTTTTTATTTATAAAATACACCTTGCAGATCCAAAGTTATTACAAATACTATAAATGCCAACGGACTGGCCGAGCGCACTAAGTCGTGCGGTTTGTACTGGCGGAAACCCAGTACTACTGTCCGGTCGATGGTTCGAGCCTCGTTCGTTGGTGATATTATTCGGGCGAGAATAATATGTTTACATTACTCCCATTTTCACAATCATTCACCCCTCATTCAGGTGTAGGAGCTCGCCCCCTGGCATCGGCGATTAGCCTCGTTGCAGAAATAAAGGCCGATGTAAAATAAATAATATAATAATAATAATAAAACAAATACTATAAAGTATAGTAATATTTGTTAAAAAATTTTAAGGAAAACTAAAAAAATATAATTTTTTAGAGACACAAAATTGAGCGTATTAATTAATTTCGTTTGATTTAAGACCTGTCTTTTCCTAAAATTATATTGCATATGTTTTATCTTGCAACAGATGTTTTTTTCATTAGTTTAGTTTGCATTAGGCCACATTCAAGTACAGTGATTTTGTTTCTATTATAATGGAAAATAAACGTAAACAGACTGACGAATCTACACGAAACCTAATAGTTAAATTATACGCCCGGGGTCTTACAATGCGAGAAATAGGTGATATAGTAAACCGAAGACATTCCACAATTCAAAAAATAATAAATAAATTTAAATATGAAGGTACAATCCAAAACAAAACGGGCAGAGGCAGAAAAAAATTGATATCAACTGTGGATGAAAGATTTATTTTGCGAAAAATCAAGCAAGATCCTAAAATTAGTGTACCCCAGTTAACGTCAGAATTGTCACAAAGATTAAATAAACAAATTTCAGTAGAAACAGTCCGCCGAGTACTCCGGAAAAATAACTACAATGGTCGAATTGCACGCAAGAAACCATTAATTTCAAAAACGAATAAAAAGAAGCGCTTAGAATTTGAAAAAATGTATGTAAACAAACCAATTAGCTTCTGCAATAAAGTTATTTTTTCTGACGAGACGAAAATTAAATTTTTTGGGTCGGACGGCAGACAAATTGTTTGGCGGAAGCCCAATACAGAATTTAAAAAAATTAATACTGTTCCGACAGTAGAATACGGAGGCGGATCAGTTATGTTGTGGGGTGCTATGGGCTCAAACGGCCTAGGTAATTTAGAATTTATAGAAGGCATCATAGATAAATGGAAATATACTGCAGAATTATTAGATATGCCACCAGTTTATTATTTCCAACAAGATGACGATCCCAAACATACTGTGCTTATTGGAAAGGAATGGCTGTTATACAATGCACCAAAATTACTCAAAACACCGCCACAATCGCCTGATCTCAATCCAATTGAAAATTTATGGAAATAATTAAAAGTTCGGATAAAAACAAATTCATTTTCTAATAAAAATGATTTTGAAACGAAACTTCAAGAAGAGTGGAATAATATACCGGCAGAAGTTTGTGGAAGATTAGTGCAGTTTATCCCAAATCGCCTTCAAGCAGTAATAGAAGCAATAGGTGACGCGACAAAATATTAATTTAAATTAACTGATTGTTTTCTAATTATTTTATTAGTATTACTACTTTTTGTACGCTCAATTTTGTGTCTCTGAAATTGTATATATTTTTTGTTTTCTTTAACAAATGTTTAGTAAATATTATTTAATTTTATACCACTTATAATAGTTTTGTATCTCTAAGATGTATTTTAGAAATAAGAAATATTTGGTTTAAATAATCTGTTTTATAGGCATTTTTACCTAAGAGGTATATTTCTAAAACTTTTGTACGCTCAATTTTATGAGTAACTGTATCTAGTAACAGATGTATTTTCACAATTTAAAACTAAAAGTAAATAAATATTTATTTTTATTAAATAAACAAAATTTTAGATAAAATCCGTCTTGGTTAATTATAAACACGTAACACTATACAAATGTAACTGTTATATATGCAAATATGTAAAATAATCCTTCGTCCAGATGATTGAAATCTAACAAAATTACTTCTTGAAACCTATAAGCGTACCAGTTTGAACATGCAAAACAACAAATAGAATCGTGTATTTCTCACCTCATGTTTGGTAATGTAGATAGGTTTATTGAGTATGATCCAGACAGTGGTCTCCCAGCAACCAGGGTGAGTAGTGGAACCTTCGTACGTCATGAAATGGTCGGTATCCGGCAGTAAACTGCGTAGCGACAGATGACGTATGGGTGTTGATGCACCTATAATAATATTGAAACAGTCAGACAGAGTATTCGATACGTGGTTAATGGTTATTAAACTAACATTGTTTATGCTACTGTTATTATACCGATGTACATGAGAATAATTTGATTCAGTTTCGACATCAGGGAGAAATATTCAATTATCCTGTACAGACTTGTTTGCAATTTAAAGTTCCCAACCTTCGGTCTTTATTATGACATTACGTGAAAGAAGTATATTTAGAGTTATCCAAATTGTATTTGCGATTATAGTTAATACCACAAAATTATCATCCAAATCTTTGCTTTTAGATTTTACCACATCATCTGATGGCAGCACAAGTCGCCAGTACTCGATAAAAAGTGTGCAGATTTTCCAACATTGCAATGTATTTAAAATTTTTGTGATTAAAATTTCCACCTGTTTATATTAATTATTACCATCAGGGAGAAATATTCAATTATCCTGTATAGAATTGTTTGCAATTTAAAAAAATACAGAGTACAAAGGTCATGCTGTTCAGACTTGTAATGCAATGGGTACACAATACCAGTAGCGACTCAATCAAATCAATTTTAGCATTAAAAATTGTTATGAAGTAGAGATTAAGCTGGTCGTGAGTTTTATTGGTTCACGATGGATCACGACCCGCGTGAACGTGAACAAAAATGACGTGTACAAAACGTCATGCGCGAATAAAAAAAATACGTGACTATAGAGGGCAAAAATATTTTGTTTTTTTTTACAAAAAAAAAAAAATTTATATAAATTCCATATATAATCTCAGGAATTTTTCAGCTTAATTGTTTATAATATAAAGTCCGTTTTTTAGGGTTTTGTATGTATGACCAAAAAACCGTTGTTTAGTAAAGGAGAATTTACTTGACAGATTGATCGATTGAGAACCGATAAGGATATATATATCTATTTCACACAGTTTTATGTAAGATGTCAAGTACGTATTTCTGCTTCTTACTATAACGTACGTTCATAATTTGTCTTTTTTTGTTATATTATAATATGGTAACTTCAACGTATGTCCCTTTGTATACACACGCTCTGGGCGGTCGCTAATGGCATTTCCTTCTCTATGAGTCAAACAAATTGTATCTCTTTCTGTATTTCTAGATTTGTCTGTAAACAAATGATATGGCGCTATTCAAAAATGGAAATTTGATTGCATTAGTTCTCTCCCATTGAACCATATACTTTAACTAACTGTCATCTGTCAACTAAAGTCTCCTTTACTATACCTTCATTTTGTCGTCTGTCTGTTTGTCTGTTCGGTAAAAATTGTAGCCAAACGGCTAAACCTAGAGAGTTGAAATTTAGCATGCTTATACAACTCTCATGGGAAAAATACTAAAATATCTAAAAAATTACATAGACATATTATTTGTAGACATGGGCATCTTTTAATGCAAAAAACCATTCTGTAGGCCTCCACTTCATTCTAATTTCTTTGCCTCAAAATCCAGTTTGTAGCAGAAACTCTTCAAGCGCCACAAAATACAGTGTTTTTGGGTTAAAACTTTTGATTCGTATAGTTGGCAGATATGCGTTTTAATAATTGTTGAATTACTGCTAAAGAATTGAACTTGAATGGGGCCAGAGATGATTCACCCGTAAAAATTTCACGTTTTTTCCACTACAAGTTACTATTTTTAGTAAGTTAGTTAATCAATTGAAATATTTGGCGCTCAGACAAAAGAGAAATCTAATTAAGTCAAAATTTTTGGCAAAATTAAAATGAATACCCCTGCTATTTTCTAATTAACTCTTGAGAACGTAATTTCCAAAATACCAGTATTGAGTTATATCTAATAAACTAACCGATTATTCTTTTTTATTTCTATAACTGGTTAATTCTGTCCGAAGAAGGAATTATTTTAAAGATAAAATTACTGTATTTCTAAAACAAAGTCTACAAAACTGGCTGCCAATGCGAAAGTCTCGCTTACTTCGTGCGACAATCACAGTGGTGCAATTAACAGAGTGTTTTCAGTCTCGCTGCGCTCAGCGAGTCTGAGGGGAATCCCCCAGAGTCACCCTATCTGGAGCGCTCGTCAAATCAGCCGAGCACAGCCCATAACTCCGCTTGTTTCGCAATAACAGTCGCATCCCCGGTCTACTCTAATGGTCATTAAATTTTAACCCGCGTAAGACGAGTTCTTGATTTGGAGAATAAGAGATAAGATCGATAAATTATATGGGGTACAATTAAATTTCCTGTTCCAAATGACATTTTGTACACGAAAAATTGTTTAATCTTTTAAACCAGCAGTCACCAAACAAAAAAGCAACCAAAGCAAATCATTAAATATATTTTCCAAATACTATTTTGAAACAGTTTTGAGGAAGTAAATAAAAGATCATTTTAGTATGGAATCATTTTACATACAGGTTTTGGCTTTGATTACAAAATTGTATTTGAACACTGGCTTCCAGTTAACAAGTCCCTTCCGTCCAGCATGAATGCTGACAATAGAGTGGCGATCCTACATTACAGCCTGAAATTGATTTTAAACCAGAATGGATATTGGAATTGATCAAAATTTATTTAGTAAGTATTTCAGTGTGTTAATGGTATACCACCTGCCTTCTACAATACTTTACTTTAATCAAAATAGTGACAGTTGACACTCTGGAGCAAAATTAAAAATGTTCAGCTCTTCTCCATGACAAGACAAGACCTCACATGAAATGATTGAAAAAAAAAATGTTAATGGCTGATTATGGTATGCTGTGTTTCTGTCAATCAGCAATTTTACAGCTAAATATAGGGATTTGCAGTTAAGCACCCTACTATCTGGTGAGTGTTTCATGAACTTGTGTACATCAGATAACATTTCGTTTTGTGTATTGGTTTTGTATGAAGTTTGTTTTTAAAGTTTTATTATAATCATTGAAAAATGTATAATACATATTGTTGTGTGCCTATGTGCAATTCATTGAAAAGAAGAAACCCGGAAATATCGTTTCATTTGTTTCCACTAATATCAGACACCGTACGGTTCGAAACAAAATTGGGAAAGCAAGAGGTTAGGAATCGACGCGATGTTTAGATAAACAATTTAAAAATTGGAAAAAAAGTGAGCCCTTATATCAAAGTTTGCTCATTACATTTTAATGATAGTGACTACAAAAAATATTTTCAATTTTGTATTTATTATCGCATATCTTGAAAATTCCTGTTATTGTGTGTGGGTTTGTAATGCACAAGTTTGTAGGCATAATGCATAAATCTTTATGAACTCTGTTTTTTTCAGTGACTCCACACAATATTATATGCCCAGCATTGTAGATTTCTACCCCTTGGTAAACAACACGGGAATTATTATTTCCCCAAATATAGTTAAAATAATCGACAATGGAAAACCGCCATAACTTAAAACAAGATCACAAAATGTAGTATTTTAGATGTTTACAAGTAATGTCACTTCACAAAATCCGAAAATCCCAAACAATTATTTATTTTTTGTCGTGTTTTGATACACTTTTCGCTATTATTTACTAGTAAATGTCAAGTGGTATCTGATTTAGAATGGTTTCAAAAAAATCCGCGTGGCGCTACGATCTTAAAATTTTTCCCCTATAGTCCACGTTACATATTATATTAAAATCTTTCGGTTTCGGAAGGTTGTCACTTTAAGCAAGTTTCAACCGTGGTAAAGCACATTTAAATTCTAGTGTATATGTAAGCAAATAAAATAGCCAATTCTGGATTACAAAAAACCCAAAATTGATACAACAACGACCGTAACTTCTACGCCAAGTAGCTTTTCAGTGTGGTAAATAAGCTACTGGGCCTTCTTGTTCGAAGACGAACTTCTCTAGAAGAAATGTTCAGTAGTAAGAAAATGCGACAGCATATATTTATGCCGAATAGAATTTTTATTGTTCTAAATATAACTGCGTAATTTTGCAGAATATTACTTGAGTCTGACCAACGATTAAGTAACACTGACTTGATTTCAAGTATGCTTTCACAGCAAAATAAGTTTAATATTTTAATCTTCTTACTGAAGATCAATTTGAGATTTAAAACAAACGTAAAGTTACTGAAGATTTAGTGAAAATAAACAGCTTGTAAGGACAAGTTTGACAGATATTTCGATCAGAAAACGGTCCGCTAACCAAGGTCATTACGATGAATATTGACGGCTGATTTTCACCTGTTTCCCTACAAGATTCAACTGGTACACTAACTGACCAAGAGACAGTGTCTTCAATATGCTATAGATTCCTAAAAAAGGGAAATCCCATGTAACCGATAGCAAAGGTTCACTTAATTTAAGATGTATTATAAGGTATTGTTTTTTATAAGAATTTTATTCGAGTAGAATAGATTTTCAAACAAATGTAATAGAAATAGTAATAATAAAAAAAGAAACAGTCTAGTCAACAACCAAATTCGATGAAATTAATAGGTGTATAAATTTTTAGTGTATAATTGAATTCATTAGAATAATACTTTTAAAATATGAAAAATTCTGAATTAAATGATAGTTAAAATATATCTAGTGGAGATAGCAATTGATGTATTATAGCAGGGGTCGGCAATCAGCAGCCTGTAGGAAAAATGCCGCCTGCATAGAGATTGTATGCGGCCCGCCAGTAAGAAAATACAATATTTCTTTTTCTTATCTAGCGTGACCAATATATTATAGCGGCGCTGATTAAGGCTTCTCACACACTAAGTATCTCTTATCTAATTTAGTCAAAACATCAAACTACTGGGCAAAGGCCTACCCTGCTGTCATCCATTTTTCACGATTGCTCTCTTAATTTGGCCACCAATTGTCGAAGGAGTTCAAATTATCTTTCCATAAGCGTATTTCTAATCTTGATTAGCCTAAATATCAGACTGCTAGGCAAAAGCTTCCCCTGCTCCATTTTTCGTGATCGCCCTCTGAAGCTGGCCACCACTTGTCGAAGGAGATCAAATTATCTTTCCATCTCGTCGTTTGGCGCCCTCTATTTCTTTTGCGGTCTCGCAGAATCAATTTGGTACATCTCTTGCTACGTATTTATACAGACGTATATTCGTGTAAATCAGTCTAAACAAGAACTTAAGTTCGTGAAAAATGGAAATCAAAAGAGAAAGAATGACCCATCAATAAAATTCTTCACTGAATGCGGCCCGAGACGTAATAATTTTAAAAAATGTTACTGAATGCAGCCCGTGACCTAAAAAGGTTTTCGGACCCATGTATTTTGTCCAACAGACGGGAATTTTAAATATTACTTCAATATATAATTTGCAACTGGCGTGGTAGCAAAAAGTGGTGAACCAGGCCGACGGGACAGAGTTTCTTGATGGGCCGTTGACGTTAGAACCGTCTGATCTTCCCCTTCTTTTCATGTAATTTTTGAGATTTTACACCATGATTTTATTTGATTTTCTGAATTTATGCCCTCCAATGTCAAGTCATTTTTTAAATTTCTGCCTCCTTCTCCGATCTACAAGTCATTGTTTAGTATTCGGGTTTTCCCGACCCTAATGTGAACTATAATCCGCCCCGGTTACCAAATATTTGTATATTGGAAGATATGGTGCTCAAAGATATCGCCCATATCCAGCAGATATTATACCTTGATTCTTCTAAGAAGTGGAATTCAGAAATAACTGAAACGTGAACTGCCATGAACCCTGTTCTATACTAAACGTTCACCTTTATGCACCAAAAATTCAATTCAATAGCATAGTTAAGAGCGTGATAACGTTCGGAACAATGGTCTAAACACCACGCAATAAATCTAGAATTTCTAACATGGTAATGGACTTCTGGAGAAGTTCAAAACATGCCTCGGGAATAGACAGGGTAAAAAATGTCGAGATTAAGATTATAGTTGGTGTAGAAGAATCGCTAAAGGGCAATGCATAAAATAGGAAACGGATGCCATGTTCAAAGACTGGGAGACCATTACCGAATTTCTTAGATTTTGCTCTACTGAGATATATTGTCAATCTGCATATCATTCTCGTATCTAAATGTTTACTGCAAAATACAATATTAAAGGCGATAAAAATTAAGAATCCATCACACAAATTTATTGAGTAGTTAAAATACAAGGTGTCTCAAAAGAAATTTTATATTTATTTAGCTTACTGCGTGAACGCAACGTATCCGAGGGGCGCGGGGGTTATGTCAATCGATAGCCTGGCTCTTGGGAATTCAGTCGCTATGGAGCGTTTCTCGGGAGCAGACCGCGCGTTATGCGTGCGAGAGTTTTACAAAAACGGTGATTCGGCGGCTGTAGCGCGTAGAAAATTCTGCAGTATTCGAGGTTTTCGCCACTTAAATGATGCGCCAAGCATTCCTCTCATTCGACATTGGGTTAAAAAGTTTGAAGAGACTGGTACAACGCTGGATAAATCAAAATCCGGGCGACCTAGGTCATCAAGAACGGTAGAAAACGTGGAGAATGTTAATCAGTCTGTTCGTGACGACCCGAACCTTTCAATTCGGAAGCGCGCAAGTGCTTTAAATATACATAGATCATCATTACATCGCATTATGCACTAAGACCTAAAGCTGCACCCCTACAAAATTCAATTGGTGCAAGAATTAAAGCCCCAAGATGCCAGTCAGAGGCTTAATTTCGTAAATCAGGTGATTGAGCGATTTTTAACGTTTACCAACATTTTGTTTTCGGATGAAGCTCATTTTCATCTTAATGGCCACGTAAATAAGCCGAACTGCCGCTACTGGAGTGCAACGAATCCGAGACGCAAACATCAGAAACCCCTACATTCGCCTAAAGTGACCGTATGGGCTGCGATGTCGGCGCGAGGAATTATCGGCCCTTACTTTTTTGAAGACGAAAGGGGGCGTGCAGTTACAGTGAATTCAGAGCGTTATGTGGAGATGTTAGACAACTTCTTGGTACCTGAACTGCAAAACTTTCCAGGCTATAACCAAAGAACATGGTTCCAACAGGACGGAGCAACTTCACACACGTCCAATATGTCTCTGCCACGTGTTCGTGAAATTTTCTCAGGCAAATTGATCTCCCGGAGAGGTGACATAAATTGGCCTCTACGCAGTCCAGATTTAACCCCTATGGACTTTTTCCTATGGGGTTATCTTAAATCTAAAGTTTACGCCAATGAACCGACTTCACTGGCGCATTTGAAAGAAAATATCCGTCACGAAATGGCAGCCATCCCTGAGTCCACCTGCCGAGCCGTCATAAGTAATTTTACTGTTCGATTAAATGAGTGCCGAGAACGCGAGGGTCTACATTTAGACGATATTATTTTTAAGAAATAAATCCCCAAAAAGTGTATTTTAATAATAAATAAACATTTTTTCTATATACGGCTTACTTTTTTTTTTAATCGATCCACTAAATATAAAATTTCTTTTGAGACACCTTGTATATAGTAAAGTTTCACAAAATCTTTTGTGTTTGACCAATTTAAGTATCGAAACATACCATAAAGACTTGTGACAGAAGCGACGTTCCTTCTACTAAAGGGAACTTCATTCCATGTCTATATTTTGATTAAAAAATTCAATATTTAAAGTCCAAAGTTTAAGATACTGGTGACAAAACCTAACAATCTAACATTCAAAATAAACAAGTTAGGATTGTGACAGATGTGACTTTCCTACTACTGAGGATAACTTCACTTCAAATTGTCACAGAGGCAACCCTAGGTTAGAATTGCGACACTTATGCCCGGTTTTACAATCGACTGTTAAGGTTCTGGCTAGTGGTTACCGTGGAAACATATGGTAATTATTATATTGCAAATATGTCGTTAGCCATTGATTTGAGCTAACCACCAGGTAACCATGATTTGTAAAACCGGCCCCTAGACATTCTGAAGTTAAGCTGTTTGATTAAAAAACAATTGATCAACGTCAATGTATATCCTGATTAAGTACTGCATACGCTGCATTTTCGTAATTATGTAATATTTGTCATAACGAATGAATAGTGGAAATAGGTTAATCAGAGGTATAAATAAATGGTTTGTCTATCAGGTTAGTTCATTGTTAAAGAATAACTACGACAAGTTTGTAATTTCACTATTCGTGAGAATTCGCGGTGTGAGTTTGTCTTAGAAATATAGCGTTACTCTTACTGAACCAATGGCGTTAAACCTGATACGCGGGGCGAAAATCTAACTACATACAATTTGTATGTGACTTTGAATGGAATTCTTTTAAAACTTTTTTAACGAACCTGTTTGGACAAATGACAAACTTTCACTAACCACCCGTCGCGAGAATTTCTTTGAAAGGGGCCGTTTTTAGGGGTTTCAAAGGGTATTTTGCAGTCAACAATTGTGAGAATTCAGATCATAAAATAAAATTAGAAACTTTACATTTCAGCACGTAATTTTAGAAATATATTTTTTATGGTTCATTGTTCAATGAGACATTTGTTCAGAGCTTTTGCTTAGTAACTTGGAACACTAGCATTTCCTTGAACAATGTTTAGACCAATTTTCTTAGAATCGCAACTGGCCCTCTTATATAAACCCCCATCTCTCTGAAGAGGGGGGCAGGAAGTATTCGGTCCGGTTAACGTAAACATCTAAGTTGTTGGATTTTTAGAGGCACTGCGTCGGTATTCTGGTGCTCTGTCCGATTCTGTTTGTTTAAAGATTGTCATTATTTTAATACCTAGGAGTATATTTTAATATTTCAAATTACTCTTGTAAATAGTATATTATAATAAATCAAATTCATTAATATAAAACCGTCTTACTTAAGGTGTGTAAATCTTCACCTTTAAGAACTTAAGGGAACAGCTAAGATCCAGATTAATTACAAGATGTCTGATCAGTCGGTTGATAAGTACTAATACGTATTTAATTCACATATCGTAATGATAAACCCTGGATAACACTCATGCCTAGTACCCGAACTCCTTTAGTCAGGAATCACATTTCAGTTTGAAATCAGACTATTTATTATATCACAGGCTTGCTACATAGTTGATAATAAAAGCTACGATACTAAAGTAACGTATCAGGGCTCGCTATACTTTAATATATAGATCTAGTACATACTTTACGACTTGGTAACTAACTAAAATGACCGCTAGTCGCTAATCACTGGCGCACCCAGGGGAGGGGCCCGGGGGCCCCGGCCCCTCCTAAGAAAGAAGGAAATAAAAATAAAAACACACAAACACACTTGAAATTTTGTTTTAGGTCGTCACTTGTATTTTAGAAGTGAGGAACTTTTTTTTAGGTCATCACTTTATATTTCCGAAACGAGGACCTTTTTTTTGGTTGTCACTTGTATTTTAGAAGTGAGGACCTTTTTTGTTTTAGGTCATCACTTTGTATTTCCGAAGCGAGGACCTTTTTTTTTAGATCATCACTTGAAATTTAGAAGTGTGAACCTTATTCATAATTTAAATAATTTTGAGTTCCGCCCCCCCCCCCCAACTAAAATTCTTGGGTGCGCCACTGTCGCTAATCGTTTAGAATTGTCGCCCAGGTAGTTAGAGAATCTAATCATCAACAAAATACAAAACAAGAGTTTTTTGTTTTTATAAATTACTACTTAGCTCAACTGTAATTATTGTGAAATTAAGGTAGAGTGACGTAAATGATATTCACGATTGGTTTAATTATTACTAATGTTTTGAATACGCACGTCACTTATATAATTATATAATTGCATGAAACACGCGAATATTAATTACTTACGCCAGTACTGTTTGACACGAAAATTATTTGCTGCCATTTAATATTTAATTGCTAAAGACACTGATTAGCTTCATTTAAATAAGGTCATACAATAGTTTTGGAAATAGGTGTGTGATAGTGTTTCTTCTAAATTGAGCAACTGTGCGCGCGCATACAAGTTTTTAAAAGGAGCCCACATGAGAAATTGACTGTCGCACATCGAGTTAAACATTTAAAGAATAATAATACTTATTAATAATAATTGTTAAGGCTATTTTCCGGATATTATCTTCCTTAACTTCAAAACAAAACCAGTTTTTAATCTGAGAAAAACATCTTTATCAAGGTTGAAAAATGAACTGAGGGCCTAGAAAGCTGTATCCAGGTTTTAAGGTCAAGCCCGTTCTAAATTTCGGTGTTTTGGATGGTTTCAAGGCGTTCTTTAAAAGGGAAACAAAACACATTCCCGCCTGTAAATTATCTACTACCTCTCTTTGGTTGTTAAGTAACACTGATATATTCTGGGACAATTTTTAGACTTTAATTCTAAGAAAACCTACCTAATTGAATGATTATATAAACGACCGTTTACTGAAGACCGAGTGAAGATCTATTTGGTTCGGTTTATGATTAACAAACGCGCATTTCTGATTTCTTTGAGGGACTTTGAGTTAATCATCTAGTGATCTAGTCGATTTCGTTTTGATCTCCATTTGTATATTTTAGTTTTTTAAACGCATTAATTTTTTCTTTAATTTGTACATATTATTTTAAATAAATTTTAGTCTCAATTTTAAACCGCTTTATTACCTTACATTAATAACACTTCACTTTAAAAATCCAATTGTTCAGTAACCCATATCTACTAAAAGAAGCTTGGTTTGTCGGTTGGTCAGTACTAAAACATGTTATTTAATTCACCTATCATAAGGATGAACTCTGGATCTGAACCTAGGTGTGAGTTTACGCCTAATACTTGAACTCGTTAGTCACAAATCTCATTTTAGTTTCTACATTTTAAATTTTCAGTTCAATGGTCCTTCCGTCGGGTACGAAGGCAGAAGAATCATTTGGAATCCGCTAACACCAACAATCAGACCGGAGTCACTCGATTTTGCAGACGATAAATGTGAGTTGTCGCATAAGCAAGGAGACATGCAGCGAAAACTTGATGACCTCACGATTGAATCTGCAAAAGTTGGATTAAAAATTAATAGCTCCAAGACGAAAGAAATGCGGATAAACTCAGAAACCGATAGACCTTTACTGCTCGGTAACCATCAAATCGAGCGTGTGGATGATTTCTAGTATTTGGAGAGTGTTGTGTCTGTGGACGGTGGCGCGGATATAGATGTGGAAAGCATATAAATACGCAAAGCTAGAGGCGCCTTCATCCAACTTAGCCGGGTATGGAATTCTGCGAAAACTACCATCTTCAGGGCATGCGTGACGTCAGATCTTCTGTACGGCTGCAAGACTTGGTTCGTACAGAAGCTATCAAGAGAAGAGTGCTAGTATTTGTAAATCGATGACTTCGAAGAATCCTTCACATTTATTGGCCACATAGAATATCAAACGTTGAATTGGGGGAAAGAACTGGTCAAATGGACATTAATTTGCAAATAAAAAGAAAGTATGGTTGGTTAGGGCATACTCTTCGAAAGGCTCCTAGCGAAGTGTGTCGTTATGCACTAGCATACAACCCTCAGGGCAGTAGGCGTAGAGGGCGACCCAAGAACATCTGGCGTCGCTCAACCCTGCTAGAAATAAATGCATGGAGCTCTCAAAACCAAGACAAAAACTCTATAATAACATCATCGACTTGAAGCCTATGGCAGATAGACGAGTTAGATGGAGAAATTTTATTGACAGCCTATGCTCTTTTTAGAGGCAGTCCAAAATCACCCGATGATGGACAAGGCTTGATGAATGCGACAGAAAAAATGGTGGTGGACATTTTAAAAATGGTGGTGGTGATATTCACTGTAATACAACATGTAAAGTGACGAAGAAAACGTAGGGCACAACAAAACACGTAAAAGGTGCCCCAAAAATATTAATTTTAAAATAGTTAATATTTCTGGACATCCTGTATCCCATTTAACATAGACATATATTTTTATACTTGCAATTTGATGGCTAATGAGCATGTGTTCCAAAAGGGACGTTTTGTATTCCATTTTTAAATAAATATTTTGAGACTTTGTGTGTAGCCTTTTTTCTAAACCTGTTTCTAATAAAGAAAAAATGCTTTAAACAATCTTCGACAAACTTTATAAACTAATGGGTTAAATCTACATTAGCCTGGCTGTTGGTTCATTTAAAATTTTTACGTATCGAATATATTTTGTCCTGAATTTATTCATAAAAACTATACATTTTCAGTTTAAATAAAACTAGTTATACGAAAAATAAAATAAAAACTAAAATTTTTGACGAGCGCTCATAAATTTAATTGTATTCGAGCAAACGTTGTCACTTTCAATTACTGGTAAAATTTGCAGTATTCGTTTTTGTGTGCTGCACTCTAATCATTTCACGAAAAACTTTTAAAACTTTCTAACTGTTCGATTGTTTCCTTAATTTAATAAAGGATAATATTACAAGGAGTCTAGGATTCCACATCATTTCAACTCTGAGATATAAGGATTCAGCATTGAAGAGAAAATTTTTAAATGAAAATTGAAAAGAGTTCATCAAATATCATTTTTCCACATTACTTTTACAGAAGCGGTCTGAAAATTAAATTTTTGCTCTTTTTGAGATAAATTAAAACTTCAAAACAATGATCCATTTCTTTCTACTGAAAATGCATATTTTGCGTCTTCGAATTCAATTCAAATTATTATAGCGCATACCAGGGGTCAAATATTAACTTATATCAGTCGCCATTTTCTTTTGATTTAAATTTGATACTCCATATTTGATATTATAGCAGAATAAAAGTGGCTAATTTCTAATGAAGCCTTTTTTTGTCAGTTACTTAAAGATGGTCCTTTCAAAACTTCTGCCCACAATTCAAAGGCAACAACCCGTGACCTGCTGTGAAAAGTTTGTGGACATTTTCGATGACAACTAGAAGGAAATACTAGAGTCTATCGTCACAGAAGATATTAAACCCGTGTATGATCCTCTAGCAAAAACATTGATGTGAATTATAAATTCTCAGACATTTCAGGATTTTGTAGGTATTTAGAAAGTAATAACAAATTGTGTGTACGTATTAAAAATCATAAATTACGATAATAAGAAGGCTAAGCTACAATCTTTTATCTAGAGCAGGGATGAGTACTTTTTTACCGTCGCGATTCGCATTCAGTTACAAAAATGCTTGGCGGTCCATATTTTCTTTTGAATTTTCTATTTTCTCGATCTTAGGTTCCACATACAGGGAAGAGCTTTCTTATACAGGTTTGCAAGTATTAACGTATGCGTTGATAGACTTAGTGCATAAGAAGCTTTAAGCAACGCGGCGGTAATATGTTGGTTACACTGGAGCTGGATGAAAGTAAGTGTTATATTTTATTACTGGCTGTCTCATGAAATCACTCGGCAGGCCACATACCTCCCACGGGCCGCCAGTTGCTCACTCCGAAACTAGAGACTTGGAACGTTTCAACTTGAACGTTTTTGTTTTTTGGCCCCACGTTGAACGCCAATAATGTGACCTATAATTCACCAACTATAGGTGGAATTAGTCTAGTATCTAGCCTTTAAACAGCCGAGAGGGTCGTGCGGTTCAAAATCAAATAAAAGTATTAAAAAAATTATTTGTGTTATTGTTTATATAATTTGAAATATATATATATATATATTTACGTTAGATTTTTGATCGGAATGTGTAGGAATTATGTGGCGCTGGTCGACTAACCCGGGATAATTTTGTAATCCAGCGCATTCTGATAAAATCGTAAAATTTATATATATATTTTTTATATATATTTTTTTTACTTTTCTATTGACAATCTAAATAAATGTTGTTGTTTTGTTATTTACTATATTCAGTGTTTGTTATTGTCTTACATCCCAAATCCCTCATTTTAGGTTAGGTTTCGCCTAGCGACACTGATTTAGTCAGTGTTCACTAAAATCTAGTCTGTGCGTGGGATCTATTGGTGGGTCTTCATTATTTTATTTCAGATCAAATAGTTTTATTTGATTTTGAACCGCACGACCGTCTCGGCTGTTTAAAGGCTAGCTACCAGACTAATTCCACCTATAGCTGGTGAATAATAGGGCACAAACTTACAAAAATACTTGGGATTCACTCGCATCCAGACCCAGCTATCCAGTTTTCCAGTCAGTCACATAAATATTATAACTACGGTGTTCGAAATAATTATCAGATCAAAAAAGTACGACAGGATTTCGGGCGAGATAGTTAAATTATTTGGCGCACAGCAATTAGGGCTATTTGCACCTACTATTCTGGGTTACATTAATGTGCATTACAAAGATTTTTTTTAGATTTTAAGAATAACCTCCCGTGTTATCAAGTGTGGGACAAAAATTGTTTTGGCATAATTTTGGCTAGAACCGTGTTAAATAATAATAATAATAATAATAAACTACTTTCCAACAACTTTCTTTTGGTAGCCCATAATAAATTAAAAATTATTATTTTTTTTTCAACGACACAAAAAATACGATAATTTTCTGAATACTAATCGGATGAACAATAACTATTATACTATTCCGGTTTCTACCAATGCAGATTATTGAGAATTATTTTAGATTTTAGGTTAACCCCTCTGGGATATAGGGTGGGGAACAAAAGTTTTTTTGTTGTATGTGACATGTTATGTTATTATTTATTATTATTAATAGATTTTATTCCTGCCTTGCGGCTTCGAATAGATTACATAGAATTACCCATTTGAATTACTTAATAAATATAAATACCTAATACATATTATCATTTCTTATACAGTAAATAAAAATCAAAATGTTATTTACATATTGTTTTTTTTTTCTTCTTCAAATCCTTTATTGTGACATGTTATGTGGGACAAGTGTTTTTTAGCACATTTTTTGCTAAAATCGTGTTAAAATAAAGAAATTATAAAAAAATACTTTTAGTTCCTAGTTTTTTAAACTAGTCTAAAACTAGTTTTTTAGAGCTTTATTTTGATATCACACAGTAAATTTTAAAAAATAATTATTTTTTTCAACGACACATAAAATTTAAAATAATTTCGAAAAACTAATCTGATAAAAAATCCTGTTGAACTATCGGTTTATATGTACATTATTGTGAACATTTTCAGATTTTTAGTCCAACCTATCTGGGAAAATGGGGGGGACAAGAGTTTTTTGACTAATTTTGACAATAATACCTCGACTTTCAGAGGTGATTCATAGTACGAATTATTCGTTGGCCAAATCATGGTTTTCCATAAAATCAAAGCAAAAACTTTTTAATCCATTCCACAACGTTTCCAAAAACAAAACTGAGTTAATTTCACTTTTTAAATATCATTCATCAATTCATGGAAGACTCACTAATGTGGTCTGAATTTCCCACTTATTTAAGATTTCTTTAAACTGATTTAGACACAAGTGTTTAAAGCATTGAAGTGATTTGGAATATCATTACAATTACATACTTATTTATAAATTTTGGCAAGCAAACGGCCGTGTTTCGCCGTGTGATTCGTTAACCTAATCTTAATTCGTTAGCCACGGCTAAAGCTTTGTGGAAAAAATATTTGTTAATCAGGACACACGTTAGCCGAGGTACTATTATACACACATCGGAAAAGTCTAGGGATATTGAAAAAAATATGAAAATATATTGTTTATTGTACATTTAATGTTGTATTTCAATTGAAGTACGCAATTATGAGTAGTTGGCTATGGAAAAGAAGTAAAAACAATAACCAACAAGACAAAACAAATACCAATTTGACAAATTTTATTCAGTACATAATCCATAGGTTGATTACATGTTTTATTTTAATTCGATTTAAAACGTTTATATTAATAACTGCAGTGTTTTTAAGTAATGGTATTCTTTTTTAATAATGGAGCGACAGCATTTAAATATCCACGAGATGAATCGTATGGTGGGACTTCTCCAAGCTGACTTCAGGCAAGTTGATGTATCTAAGCAGATAGGAGTTTCTCAAAGTGTCTATCAGTCGGTAATGGAGGCGTTACAGGGAAACAGGAAGTCCGGCCGAACAACATCCGGGACGTGGTCGCTATACAACAGCAGGTCAAGACTGATTTTTGGTCTTAAATGCTAGAAGACAACCTACTATTACAGCACCCGAAATGGTAAGGGATTTACAGCGAGCGTATAACTTAACCATTAGTCTCGATGCTGTGAGAAATCATCTCCACGAAGCTAATATTCTATCTCGACAACCAATCAGTTGTCAACCTCTCGCAATCGCAGAGGCAATCGCAGAGCAAGATTAGACTGGTGTCACAATTTTCAATATTGGTGTGATAATGATTGGGCTACAGGAATTCATCCAGATTCTCGTCGAACAAGGTTATGGAGAAGATCCGGTAATTTGGAACGTTTAAGGCACGTCCAAAAAGTTCACAGTTACAGAGGTGGTACTGTTATGGCTTGGAGTGGGATAATTACACAGCTCAAAAAAAAAAAAAAAATAGGGTCATACCCAGACATGCGATACATGGTTTCCGAAGTATTTTTGCTCGCTGATCACGAATCTGTGGTCGGTTTGTCTCCATCAGGTCCTCAAACCTTGCTAAGGTCAAATACGAAAATTTGATTAAAAAAATCTAAAAAAATTCATATGGGGGTTTTTGAGGTCGCTGATTACGAATCCAGTGTCCGTTTGACCTTATCAAGACAAGGTCAAAATCTGTTCAAGGTCAAATGGCCGAAACACCTCCAAAAATTCTAAAAAAAATTACGGACACACCTTAAAAACTATGATAGCTAAAGACCTGCGGTCGGAATTTTATAATCCTGAGGTCCTAAATAGCCTTAGATTTCATTTTTAAGAAAAAAAAAAATTTTTTTTTTAAATTTTGGTTTTTATTTCATTTTTTCAAAATTTCAAAAAATTCTATCATGAAAACGGTACAAGATAGATACCTGCGGTTTAAATATTTGAAATACGGACACTGGATTCGTATTCAGCGACCTCAAAAACCCCCATATGATTTTTTTTAGATTTTTTTAATCAAATTTTCGGATTTGACCTTGACCCTGACCTTAGCAAGGTTTGAGGACCTGATGGAGACAAATCGACTACAGATTCGTGATCAGCGAGCAAAAATACTTCGGAAACCATGTATCGCATGTCTGGGTATGACCCTTTTTTTTTTTGTAGAGCTGTGTTATTGGAGGTAGAACTGATCTAATTTTTCCCAATGGCTTTTAACAGCACAACAATATTTAGAAAATATTCTTCAACCTATTGTGCGTCAATTTCGTGGTGCTGTTGGTGATCAGTTTCATCTTGCCCAGAATAATGCACGGCCACATGTTGCGCAAATTTTAACGAACTGGCTGAAATAATTCGTACAAACTAAAAACGCAAGAAATGTGTATTGATATGAAAATTACTTGAGGCGGAAATTTCAAATAAGTTTGCGACTCAGATGGTCACAAGAAATTATATTATTGCTTTTTTTACGGAAAGAGGTGGGATTTGATTATAATTTAATTTTTAATAATAAAAAAGTTGATTTTTATTTTGAATTGCTTGGTTTTTATTAAATAAGTATCTGATTTTTCTTTTTTTTTTCGGAACCAAGGACCACTATCTTGTGCGCACGCCTACTTATTATTACTTTTGCCATGCAAAAGGAACGTCGTGCAATTAGTTGGCCGCGGTAAAAACTTTGTTAGCCGAATTGTTCGTTAGGTTCATTTACTCAGCTTGACAACAATAAATCTTAAACTCTTTCGTTACAGTTTGGTGTTCCACAAGGTTCCATACTTGGTCCGTTACTCTTTTTAATATATGTTAATGACCTACCCCTTTTTATGACTTCTAAAACAGTTCTCTACGCAGACGACACAACATTATTAATTAGAAACTCCAATCTAAGTGCTCTCCTTTCCGAGAATAGATCCTTGACAGCTGAAGCAAATTCTTGGTTTAACACCCATAAATTATGCTTAAACACGGACAAATCCCAGACCCTGCTGTTTACTACTAGGAAACATAATTTTGAAAACCCTCATTACGTCAAGTTTCTTGGAATCCACGTAGATCCTCATTTACGTTGGGACCAACACACAGAATTTCTTAGTAGAGAGCTTAGGTCCACCATTTCCTGATAAGGAGGTTGAAATACGAAGTATCTAAAGAGGTCGCATTGAAAGCCTATTTTTCATTATTTCAATCCCACCTAAACTATGGGATTCTTATACGGGGACATTTTAGCCTTCAGCGTAAAACTGTCAGAATTATCGCCGGCGCTGCCTACAGAGCCGAATGTCGAGATTATTTTACAAGTCTCAAAATAATGACCCAACTAGCATTATTCATTTATAATTGTCTCTTGCTAAAACATAAGAATTTGAGCAAATTCACTACTGTTGGAGACTCGCAGGAATACAATACTCGCTCAAAAAACGATATCCGTTCTCAGTACCTTCGCATGAACAAATCCAGAAAGAGCTCAAATTATTATTGTATAAAATTTTTCAATGTGTTGCCCGAGGAGATTGAACTACTATCTTGCAGAGAATTTTCAAATAAAGTTAAGGACATTTTGTTGAAAAATCCCATTTATGATTTTAATAATTTTGAAAATGTTGAATTTTGTATATGAAATCTTATGTACCTAATAATGACTGACTAAAAACAATAGATGTATATGTAATTTGGTCAATAAATTATTATTATTATTATTATTGACAGAGGAATTACTTTGGTAACCGACGAGTTCATCGAAAATCAATTCATCGAAAATCAATTCATCGAAAATCAATTCATCGAATGATCAGTTCATCGAAAAAAAATATTTTGTAAATATTTGAGAGGAATGCCGAGGGGATCGGAAAGTCAAAAGAGCAGTGGTCAATAAAAGTAGACAGACTAAGAAATAATTGCGTACATTTTTTTATATGGTTAAAAAAAGGTAAATAAAGTGACATAGTGTTTGAATATAAATAAAGAAATATAATAAGAAAACTTATATAATAAAAGAAATAAATGTTTTGTTTTTAAGGTTTAATAAGACAGGTTATAGGCAATTGCACGCAAATAATTTTTATAAATTCGTACACAATGATACGCATTTTAATTGGGCTAATATGGGGGAAAATAAAGTATTATGCGCCTAAAAACAAGGTAATTAGGTTAGGTTTAGTTAGTAAAAGTCTAAAACCGAGCGGAGCGAGTTACCCATCTTCTAGTTTAAGGACAAAGCACTATTTTAGGTTATGTTAGGTTAGTAAGGGTTTTGTTAGAAGAAGCCGAGCGAAGCGAGCTACCCATCTTCTAGTTTAATGTCAAAATACTATCTTAGGTTAGGTTAGGTTAGTAAGGGTTTGGATAGAAGAAGCCGAGCGAAGCAAGCTACCCATCTTCTAGTTTAATGACAAAACAAACTAACACTAACATAACAATGCCACCTGTTTAGAATCACCGTACATTGAACAAATCATGTGTGGTATAGTAAATATGAATAGTAAAACTATGTACATAACACAAAACCTTTAAGATTTAACAGATGGGGAAATACCATTTTTATAATCCTTTAAGAATGGGTGTATTAAGTACATTTATGATTCCATTAACCAGATTTTTCTGATCTAAGGAGCCCTGTTCGATTTCAAAATAATCCAACATGTATCTTTTACCTGGCGTATTATCTGAATGGAACATTTAAAAATTATTAATAGACCAAGTATGATAGTTATTTAATAAGTGTAGTCTGTCAACTTTTATTGACCACTGCTTTTTTGGCTTTCCGATCCCCTCAGCATTCCTCTCAAATATTTACAAAATATTTTTTTTTTCGATGAATTGATCATTCGATGAATTGATCATTCGATGAATTGATCATTCGATGAATTGATTTTCGATGAACTTACCGTGAATCATTACTTTATATATGAACTATATCTGTAGGCAATGTGCTAACCAAAAGACTTAAATATAGCCTAAGCAAGAAAAAATTAACCTTATAATGTAGTAGAGTTCAAGAACAAAGTTGTTTATAATCTTGTAATAATTTTCATCCGTTGTAATTGTAGGAGTTATGCAGAGAATCCAGTGCTGTGTGGTGGACAGCTTTTAGGATTAATTCAGTGACCTAAGCCTGGCTGGCGTCCGCTGCCAACTCTCTGAATAATTGTGTTATTATACTCATTGTCTAAAGTGTTTACATAATATGTTTAACTTTAATGTTCAGAGTGTAAACCCCGATCTTTTAGAACTAGCATTTTTAATCCTAAGCCAGATTAAATTTTAAGTTAAATGAGAAATCCTAAATAGGGTACAACTAAAGAAAGGTTTTTATTCGTAGAGGCATTTCATTTAAAAAAAGCAAAGAGAGTATAGATTTGGCCTCAACTCTTTATTTTTCTGATATAGAATAATAAACTATATACGAATTCACTTCGGAATTATCAAGTCATTTATGTAGTTAATACATACCCGATATTGTGTCTTGTTTGCATAAACAATGATAGTTATTTTCGAACATGTTTTCATGTGATGTACGAGGTCTGTTGAAAAAGTATCGCGAATTTTGTGTTTTTTTTTTATTAATTTTTTAAAATTAATTATTTTATTCATGAATATCTATTTTGTCTAATAAAAGTATTCATCAGCGCCTCTCTCGAACAACGAAACAACTACCGACATTCAAATTTAGGAGGCAATTCCTTCGCATTACTGAATTATAACAAGTATAGGTGAAATTTTAGTGATTAAATAAATTAAAAAACGACTATAATACATTTACAAGTAAACCAAATTATTTACAAAAAACTGAAAATTATAAATACTTTTTTAAATAGTTAAACAAAATACTAAATTTAATAACGTAAAATATTACTACAACGAATATATTATTACAAAGAAAATCTGCAAATTTCACATCTATCAGTGTTACTCAAAAGTTTTTCTAAATTTCCAAATGACATAATTAATCCTATGCAATAATATTTAACTATTTTATTAATTTTTCTCTATTTTATTCGGAATCTATGTATTCTTTATAGTGAAATAAAATATTATTGTTACGTTTAAATGGTACAAACGTAAATTAAATAACCGATTTGGATAATCCTTTGAACATTGTATGTATAAATTAGAACTTCCCGAGTGTTATTGGCTATATCAGTGTTTCTCAACCGAGGTGCCACGACACTCTCATCGTGGTGCCACCAATTTGAAAAATTATTTCAACGTTAAATTGCTCAGAACTTCCTGTTTGTTATAGGTTAATGATAATAATAATAATTTTTGCTGACGTTTTGTGGAAGTACCGCGGGCGCGCCCGATGTGCGTCACTTCGATAACCACGTGACAGGCAAAAAACGAGTCTTATAATCAACAAGTGCGGCAAAATGCCTTATTATATTAAAACGAGTCGCGAAGCGACGAGTATTGTCAACGTAAGGGGAGAAGCCCGGCGTAGCCGGGCTGAGGTCCCTAGTTATATAATATCTAATGTATAAATGTACTATTTGTCAAATGTATATACAATGTATTATGTGATTGTAATGTGTAAAAACACGTGATATGTATATTTATAGAATGGGCTGCTAATAATCTTAGCTATTCAAGCACACATGAAGAAATTAATTGTAACAAATTTTTAGTGAATAGTTTGACTTCAAATGGTGTCTCTCGTTACTTGTAATTGGTTTATTTCATACCTGAATTACTGGTCTCAGTGTATAGAATACAAGGGCTTTCAGTTACGTTATTACTCAACACGATTTGGTGTCCCACAGGGCTCTAATCTCGGGCTCTTGCTGTTAATGTTAACAGTTAACGACGTTCCACAACAAATTACTTATAGTTGTTGTTTGTTATTTGCAGATAATACAAAACTAGTAATCACATTTTCTATGTTTATTTATTATTTATTTACATTTTCTATGTTTCAGATTATCATAATCCGGAGCAGAATCTAAAAATGTTATTGCTTTGGAGTTTGGAGTTTTGTTATTTGCAGATAATACAAAACTAATAATCACATTTTCTATGTTTATTTATTATTTATTTACATTTTATATGTTTCAGATTATCATAATCTGGAGCAAGTTTTGACAAAGATTTACAGTGTAATGTATCAAAATGTAAAATTATGTCGTTTAGTAAAAATCGAAATTCAATTAAATTCGATTATGAAATGGGCGATACTGGGATTGTAAAAACAAATAAGATGAAAGATCTTGGTGTCATTTTTGATTACCTGAATTTCAACAGTCATATAGTGACATCTGTACGTGACTGTTTTAAAACATCAGGCTACATACTTAGAATTGCCAGTGACTTCAGGCAAGCTCAAACATACATTATTTTATTTAACTACTTGGTACGTAGTAGGTTGCCTTATGCGTATGAGATTTGGCACCGATTCATAATAAATATATTATATTATTATAAGTTATTAAAGTATGTCAACACTAAATTTATACCTAGTGTTGAGTTCAGAACTATATGTTTTTACCCTATGAATGAATGATCTAAAACAATAATCGAACGATATTCTATTAGATTTTTTAAAAATAAGCGTGATATTCGTAGTTTACTATTGCTACATAACATATGGAACGCAGTTCACCATGTTGTAATGGTCAGTATACTGGCATGTTGACTGTTGAGAGACCAGGGTAGCTCGGGTTCGAATCCCGGTTATGAAATACATGTTTGTATTTGTAGCATTAAGGTTTAAAAATGTATAGTTAAATAAAAATCATGTATTCTTGTTAATAACCATAGTTGCTAAGAACAAATAAATTAAAAAATAAAAACATTGAATGGTAACTTTAATTGTTTAGCTATTTTATCTGATATTTATGTCAAAGTTCCACCTCCTGGAATGAAACTAACACATTGTTTGTTTCGAGAAAATGCTGCTACAAGAACGTTATCTTGAAGGATGAGTTCATTGAATCAAATGGCCGCTCTTTATAACCAGTTATTACAAATAAATAATTTGTCTGAAATCTTTTATATGGGTCTTGGCAGTTTTCGAAAACTGATTTTCGACACCTTGTAAAATTTGGCCATATGTTTTTATATATTTGTATGTGTATATGTCACGCCAATGGCCGAATGGCAGGCGGTGTTAACAACGACTGGCCAATGACAGGTTTGGCCACGTAAAATGACGTCTTTAACCGGTCAATGGCGTCTTTGGCACGGTATATTTGGAAATGTTACTACTACAAATTTACATTGCAGATCTAACTAATTTTGACCGGATTTTACACAAGCTCCTCTAAGCTTACTTCGACCCTTTCGGCTTCTGCTGTCCTAGATTTTTAGTAACTAAAGCTAACCTAATTACCTAGTTTTTAGGTACACAACACTTTATTTATGCTTGTCATTGTCCGGAGAATGTTACATTGGTCGCCGGAAATGGTAATTAACGTCAATAGCAGGACGATGTCGAGATTGGACATTCATTTCGGGAAATGATAGTTTTGTCCAGTCAATGACGTCTTTGTCCGATTACCGTCATTGACTGTAACATATATATTATATGTGTACTCACTCATTTCTCTACATGTCTAGATATTCTTATGTATACTTAATATAAGTGTATACCATAAAAGTCCTATGCAATTCTCTAGTAAGGTTTCATTTAGAATACGCCACAGCTATATAGTCTCCAACCCACAGACTGGAAAACGTGCAAATCAAATTTTGTAATTATATACTTTATAAATCGGGTATTCATTACCGTGCTGTACCAAGAGGTATACGACTATATGCACTTAATTTGAAAACTACACAAGATAGGCGTCGAATTTTCGACTTATGTCTACTCCACAAGATAGTCAAAGGTACGTTAGACGTTTCTGATCTTCGCTAGAGTTGGACTGAGAGTTGCACCATACCCAACAATGAACGTGTATATATTCCACCTGCTCAGGCGCTGAACATCTTACGGACTCAACTCCAGCCTGGACAGATGCAAGCTCTACAACGACCAAGCCCCAGCTTTGGATATTATATGCTCATATTACATCGCATTTAAAAATAATTTAAACCGTTTACTCTAATCCTGTTTATTAAGCATTTTTCTTTTGAATATATTTTTTGTAATTTTTTATTTTTTTAATATTATGTAATTTAGGTAAATTTATCCTGTATACACTAAGTAAATAAATAAATAATAAATAAGAACAAATATATCTAGAATTTTTAAACCGTCTACATTATGTAGTAATTATTCCATGCTTAAGACAAGTATTTACGTAAAAAAAAAAATAGATACAGATCTGGGAAAAAGTTCGTGGCGTTTTTGCCGATAGACGGCGCTAAATGCAAATAACTCAGGAAACACAGATCGCAGCGACACCACTAAGCGCTCGTTGGAAAGGTGACAGTTCGAACGTTACTTTGAGTGTCTAAACATTTGTGCAGTGGTTGGAAAGTTGTTTGCGTTTGAAAATGGAGAAAAGTAATGATAAATGTCGCTATATTTTGCAATATTATTACGACAAAGAGAAGAACTCTGCGCAGGCTTGTGAAAAAACTTGTGCTCTGTACGGTGAAGGTGCTTTATCAGAATCTGCTGCGCGGAAATGGTTCGCTCGCTTTCGTTCTGGTAATTTTAATGTGAAAAATGACTCACGCTCTGGTCGTCCAATCAGTGAAAAAGCTGATGAAAGAAGCTCGAGATATGGGTTCCTCATGAGTTAAGCGCGAAAAACATGATACACCGAATTAACATCTGCGATGCGCTGCTCAAACGCAATGAAATCGAGCCATTTCTGAAACGTGTCATAACAGGTGATGAAAAATGGATCACGTACGACAATCGGAAGCGTAAAAGATCGTGGACAAAAGACGGTGAGCCGTCACAAGCATTCGCGAAGCGAGGATTGATGCCGAACAAGGTGATGCTGTGTGTGTGGTGGGACTGGAAGGGAATCGTCCACCATGAGCTACTTCCAGTTGGTCAGACGATTGATTCTCAACTCTACTGTAGACAACTAGAGAGATTACGCCAGGCAATTGAAAGAGAACGGCCCGAATTGAATAATAGGAAAGGTGTTGCCCTTCATCATGACAACGCAAGACCACACACTACTTTGATGACCCGTCAAAAATTGCGAGAGCTTGGTTGGGAAATTTTGTTGCATCCACCGTATAGTCCAGACATAACACCCTCTGACTATCACCTATTCCGATCTCTGCAGAATTCTCTCAATGGAATTAAGCTAGTTTAAAAAAAAAGACTGTTGGTATTCACAGGCTTTTTTTCAACCAGAAACCACAGAAGTTCTTCACCGATGGCATCATGGCTCTACCCGAAAAATGGCGAATCGTTGTCGATAATAATGGAGCATATTTGGTTAAAATAAATTCATTTTCATACTACAACAAAACTAGTTGAATTTTATTAAAAAACGTCATGAACTTTTTCCCAGACCGATATTAGTATATATTCGCAGATAATTGCATTCTTAAAGAAACAAATAAAAAGTGTATTCAAATTATGTTTTAAGGATATTTTTGACTAGTGTCTATAAGAGACAATTTAGTCACTGGTTCTTAAAAGCGACACCTTTAAAAAAAAAAAACATTTGAACTATTAATTTTTCATAACGATTGTAGAAAACTATGATTTTAACCTGATACTGTGCCACCCTAAAACCCACAACCTGCTCACGTGAAATACATTTACTGAGTCGACAATTTCGCACAAAAGGTTACTGGTCCTTCTTTTTTACACGCAAAAACACAAGGGGCGCAACGTGGAGTATATATCAATTTTTACTATTTAACTTTATGCAGTTAATCTCTGGGAAGATAAAGTTTTAATTTTAAACTAGAATTATGTTTTACTAAATAGTTTTAATGGCTTTACTTGTTTTGCAATAGTTTTTTATTTTATATTTTTGCAACAGACATGTTTTTTGTAATACGCTTTAAATTGAAATTTTATGTAATTGCTGTTTATTTTATGTGGGGTGAAAACGTTTGAAATAGGTTAAAAATTAAATTGTTTGTTTTAATTATTTTTTACTATTTAGTTACGTAGAATAGAAGTTTCATAATAAATAAAAAATGATAAAGATAACTAAAACTGGAATAATAATAAAATATGGAGAAATAAGATGGGGATGAAATAAAAATAATCGGGCAACACAAAAGACAAGTCTGAAATATTAAAATTATGTGAAATGTGAATTTTCACACATTTATGGTTTTAGTAGGTATGTTGAATAAAAATAATTCTCGACCGTATTTTGTAAATAAGTATATAGGTGTTTTCTTGGGTTTTGGTCGATATATAAAAGTACAGTTAGTCAAATATTTAAAATTATTTTATTATTTGCTTACTAGTTTCGGTTTGATCTAAACCATTATCAAAGCTTACAAAAAACATAATATAAAAATGCAGAAATAAAATTAATATAATATAACTAGCAGACCCGTTGCCAACAACGTTGGCAAACTGATATCGAATAAAAATCAATTTAAGCAGGAATCAATTATTAAAATTTGCATGATTCTGCGTATATTAACAAAACAAAAACGTTCCTTGATTATACCTAGGAAATCCTAAAAAGCTGTTTAATGCGTGTTGTTTAAAAATTAATATCGGGCCGGGTACGGCCCGTGGGCCATATGTTGGACCTCAATGGTATAGCTATTTCTGATTATACCTAGGAAATCCTAAAAAGCAGCTCTATGCGTGTCGTTTAAAAATAAGTATCGGGCCAGACACGGCCCGCGGGCATAACGTTAATTGACACAACATTCTTTAATTAAGCCAAGGTATGTACTGACTGGAGAGCTAAGAGCTATATTCTCGCTAAGGCTAAACACATAGTGAAGCAGAGAGCAAAGCAGCGATGAAAGCGGAGAGCAAAGTGGCGAAATTAAATAAATGAATTCCTGTTAACACGCGCATAGCGGAGCGTACTGCAGCGAGGTTATATCGTTGTTATAGTCGAGCAAAGTGACGCATTCAAACAATTTTGATTTCTCTGCTATCATCGTTGCTAAAATAGTTGTTTAAAATGGATATTGAGGCATTTACAAGTAGTTCTCATTTATAAGAGGTATTTATAGTAGGTTCCGATTGAAATTTATCCATTTTTTACCAATTTATGTTGAATTTTCTCCAAAATATAATTAAACGTTGAAATACTCATTTGAAAATAAGAATGAAACTTTTCTGGATGTTCGTGGAGTTGCATATAGAAATGATGAAATTCACCATGATAATGTCTACTTTTATTTATTCTGTGAACATTGCACCTTCTAGTGTGTTTTTATTTTTTAGTAAATACCAAATTTTCAGGGAAGAGTTTTCTGTTAGTAAAAAATCCATTATAATTTTGTGAACTTTCTGCTCGATTTTAAACGCGTCACTATGTGTAGACACTCTTTTATAACGTTTTACTGTCCGCTTTTATCGCTGCTTTGCTCTCTGCTTCACTATGTGCTTAGCCTAAGTGAGCTGCTGTCGGAGAAGGTCGCTCTCACTGGTGGGGAACGACCGACCACACACCTCAAGCCCCGTTAGCACCAAGGAACTTAGCGTTACGTGAGGATACACAGGAATTAGGGCTTTTATATATATAATTTGAAACATATTAAAATTGTTACGTGTTAATTTAACGGAAAAAATTTGTTCTTTCAAGAAAAATATCATTTAATAAAGAGTTATAATCAATATAATCAAGAGATCATTTGAATACTGGAACCAATGTCCCTTATTTAAAACATCATTTAAAAAGTCACTTTTGTGAGAAGCTAAACGTGAACTCCATTGATAGTACCAAGAAAATAAATTGAGAGAGAGCGAGAGAACGCAAAATATCGTATATGAAGCAATTGAGTAGTCAGTTTTCTTGATATGACAATGTACACAGATATGAATATCAGAATACAAAGGAAAGCTACCGGATTCTCTAACTTTATAAGTTTAGACGCTGCATATAAGAAATGTTATTTACTGACATACTGGATCAAACAACTGTGAAATTCTCGATTGGAACAGAATTGATTTTTACGAAAACTATACAAATATTGTTTTACTTATGTTTTCTTGACAATGATGTTTCTGATTTTGCTGATAAAAAAAATCAGAAATTTATAGAAAAAAAAAAATAATAAATAAATAAATGATGTGAAGTGTGAATTTTCACACATTTCAGGGTTTCGCAGGTATTTAGTAAGTGAATGATGATTATTTGGGATGCCAGAACAAATTTTATGTTAAAATATTTTTTTTTGGTTTATTTTAATTCGAATGCCTAATACCATTATTTAAGTTTCTAAATATGAGTATTTTTTTTTAAATAGCAAGGTTCATTAAGATTTTGAAAATTGCGCCTATGGCTTCCATTGGTTGTTTTAAGTTATAACTCCGCCCCTTTGACTTCTTGTATTCAGTTTCAACAATTGCCACTGGTTATTAAATTAAAAAAAAAAACAGAAAAAATAAAATTGTCTCTAGACTGAACCCTAGTTTGCAAATTAACATTTTAATTTTAATATTAATTTGTCACATTGTAAAACATTTTTTAATTACTTTCTTTTTTTTGTAATTTTTCATTTTATTAATTGTTAGTCAATCACTTTTCTTTTCTTGTTTATACTTTGTTTAACAATTGTTTAAATTTTGTATATTGTATTTAAATGTAGTTGTTGTGTTTGGGCATGTCCCGTTTTCAACTCAACTCATCAGAATAAATAAATAAATAACGAAATAAATAAATAACACTATTTATTTAATAATTTTCCTTACGTAATGCTATCATTAGGTATACTGAGTAGTAATTTTGTTAAAATATTGGTGGATAGCAAGAATGGCTATATGCGGCTTACCAATTAGAATTATTTAACGAAATAATACAAGAGCACAAAACTTGATCAAAAGACAATTCGTCGATATTTCTTTATACTATTTAATGGTAAAATAAAAAAAATGTTTCAAATATCACAAGTTCATGAATAGTAGTACAAATAAATGTTTAAATATAATAAAATAAGTACTGTTCCTGTCTAGACTTGTACTCCAAACCTTCTATATACAGTGAGATGATTAATAAAGTATTAATTCCTGAGCGTTATGTAATACTTGACAGAAACATAAAGTTATGAAACTTATTTCTAAGCACATGTATATATAATCGTAGAATCGTAGTTTTAATTACCTTATACAAATTATATAACGGTCAGGAATTAATGATCTCCCTGTATGAAGTGTATGACAATATAAAACACTTATACACTACAACTAGATGTAGTTCTTTTTTATCAGTGCTTTTCAATTAATGGCTATTTATTTAATTTTTTCAATTATACCTATTCTTAAAGTTGACCAGTTCAAGGTCATAAAGTATCTGAATTCAGCCCAATATACGTGTTGCATATTTGTGATAAAATTTTGGAGATCGTTGTTCATAAACAACTCAGTGTTTATTTTAAAACAATTTGTTTATTTTATGTCAAGCAAACAAGTTTTTATGATGGTTATTCCTGCAAAATGGTACTACAAGCAGTTTTTACACAGTGGAGATCCGATATCGATAACGGGAACGCAACTGATGCTGTATTTGTTGACCTCAAGCGTGGGTTTGGGACAATTGACAAAAGAATATCAATTAATAAACCTAAATATTATGCCATAGGAGGAATTGTTTTAGAATAAATTACAGAAAGCAACAAATTCATTTCAATAATCTGAGTTCTGATATTTTGTTTTATGACTTTGGAGTTCCCCAAGGAAGCGACCTTGGTCCATTATTATTCAATATTTATATTAATGATTTACATCATATTATAAAACATTACAGTATTGACCTTTTTTGTGATTATACCCTTGTACATTACTCTGGTAAATATTTTAATGAAATATTATTGAAAGTAAATGACGGTCTTGCTAATCTGGACAAACCATTAAATGGTAAAATATAAAATGATTTCAAATGTCACTGGTTTATGAATAGCAGTATTAATAATTGTTTCGATATAGTCAAATAAATAATGTTCCTGTTTAGACTTGTACTCTAAACTTTCGATGTGAAAAGTGTATGAAGATGTAATAGTTATACACTACAACTAGATGTAGTTCTACAGAAAACTACGTTAATATATTGATATATAGTATTCTTAAAGTGTGTTATGCTAATTTAAGGCCAAAGTAAAATAACATATTTGAGAAATTTCTTAAGAGGATTAGGGCAAAGTGTTAGTTCCAGCTTATAAAATAAAATGGGTAGGTATAGAGAGCAGTTTTAGTCTCCACTAGGATAGATTTGCTATTGAAACGAAAACACAAAATACTTTGTAGCGACTGGAAGTAAGTGGCAACACAAATTCAGATTCAATTATAGAATACCATAAATTTCATTTTGGCCCAGAGATGTTTCAAAATTCCATACTTTATTATTTATTTAATGACAGTATTAGGTAACAGACTTTTTCAAATACATTTTAGATATTTCTATATTTTAGTAGCCATAAAATATCTGTTGAGATCTTCAAAAAAAAAACATTATTCACTGCAAGGCACCTGAAGCGTAAGATATTGAAATGTGGTCTCGGAAATGTGGGTAATAAGGCAAAGAGACATCGAATTTGAAATGTGTTGGCGCCGCAAGATACGAATACCATGGATAGAAAGGCGTACAAATGTATTTAGTAAGAGATATTAATCCTAAGCGTCTTTTAATTCCTACCTCTGCATGAATACTTAAAATTTTGGGGCATGTAACATGCCACAATAATTTGGAGAAGTCGTACAGGGTAAACAGAAGGAAAGCGCCACCGTAGTATATCGCCCACTCAATTGATGGACTTTATATCCAATCTCACAGGTACGGGTTTCGCGGCAACTGTTAGGGGTGCCGAAGATAGAGCCACTTGGCGGCGAGTGGCCGAAGAGTATTTAACAAAGATGATACATAATCATGTGATCACTATACGTAGTCGATCAATACGAAGAATTTATGTTGTAAGGGAGGTAATTTTGGTATTATTTCGTAAATAAAATTTCATAAATAAATTCATTATAATCATTTAAATAGAGTAAAATATTTAATCTGTTAAACGATACAAAAATAATCTATTTCTTAGAAAAGGCATTTAAGATAACGGGAGATTGTTTATTATTGCAACTTGACACTTTTGTCAATGTAACATGAAAAGTGAATCGTAAATTATTGTGTTAAATAAATATACGTCAACCATAAGCACATAAATAATAATTAAATTTTGTCTGAGATATAAATATGATGATTGGGATATTTTCTAATGGGATATTTATCTGAGTTATCACCAATAAATTATGAATTTTAAGATAGTACAAGACAGACAGTCAAGAGGTGTGAAATGACATTTAACAGTTGGGCGAAGTAAGCATTCGAGGGCAGTCATGTGTTAAGGGCAGTAGATTGAAAACCGTCATAACGTTAAGATATTAAAAAAAGTTCAGCTTAAGCCGTCGTATGGTTAAGACCATGTTTTGGAGTTGGTTTTTAAGAGACATGGGTTAGAGACATTTAGAGTGTTTGGGCGAGTCGAAATAAAGTAACAATGTAATTCCGTATGAACTTTAGTGTAGTGACCAGCTAAAAAGTAGAGACACAATATTTAGAAACATGTAGTGGTTAAATTAGTGTTTGGTGTAAAGTGTGTCTAGTGTGTGCGAATGTGTGTCTCTTTTGGATTTAGCTGTATCGACGTAATTGTAAGTCTAGTGTAATCATGTAAATATTTAAACCGTAATCGTAATTAAAGTAGATTAGCTAAAATGTTGAGTTTAATTGAAACAACCCTTAATCCTTCCAAGAATCATAGCAACCAGCTAGCGGACTAATAGGGGGGGGGGTCCAGACTTGATCCGCTCGCAAGTCTTGGAACCCATAATGTGAGGGATGTACAGAGTAAGTACAAATGAAATAAATAAATCAGCCAACCGTGGCATTTCATTATTTTTATACCAGAGGTCCCCACAATGTTATTAAAAACAAAATCAGCCGATGTTCATTCAAATGCCCTATACGGCTTTTTGCGATTTACGTTCGATTTTTTAAAAGTAGAAATATATCGATTGTAGATGGACCACATCAGCATTTTAGGTTACCGTATATTTTTGAATAACAGAAAAAACTGGGTAGTTAATTTAATTGCATTGTGACATTTTTTTTTCTCTTCATTGTAATACCTGTTTAATTAAGTTTTGTTTTATATTTAAAAATATTTTTATTCGAGTGAATTTCGCAGTTAGAAGTAATTTAAATTATAGAATTTCTTTAGATTCATGATAAAGCTTTTTGATTTAGGGATTTCCAATCGTTTTACCGTGTATATCTAGTGACAGTTTAACAGTCAATTTTTTATCCAGATCTCAGATCCAATAAAGTTGAATAACGCTTTCTAAATCACAGTAATAAATTATACTGTAGACATTTAAGAGACGAGGGGGAAGTTAATGTATTTTTCTGCGTTTTAATTATTTTTGCAGTAGATTGTAAGAATTTTTATAGTCAGATAAATGTACAAAAATATTTAAAGGAAATTTAAAATATACTAATTAATGTTTTAAAAACAAACTGTGTGCAAGAATTGAAAATTATCTTTGTCCTTTGCCAATCTTTCGAGAAAACAGAATTACTTTTTATGATGGGCTTTCACGTTGCTGTACTAAAAAAAAAAAAATAAAAAATTAATTAACTACTAAATAATTGGTTTAGTTTCAGGGTTTCGTAAGTATTTAAAATAAAAGGACGATTTTATATAAGAATCATATAATGTAGATCAGGGGTAGGCATATCTTTTGGCTGTCGGCCCACATTGCAAATGAAAATTAGACCGCGGGCCAAAAAAAAATTTTTTCTAATTTTATATATTGTTTTTGTTACGAAGGATATTTTATTTATTTTAAAAGTAATATTTTTAAACCAAAACGTCTATTTATTATGCAATTTAAAGAAAAATATTGAAAAGAAAGTTGGAAAGAATGTCAATTTGAAAGAATATTGGATAGACAGTAATATTTTTGCAGAACACAATAATTTATAAACTGCTTAGCGGGCCGGATAGAATTTCAGCGTGGGCCGAATTCGGCCCGCGGGCCGCCATTTACCCAGGCCTGATGTAGACTATGGTACGTGGCGCAAGAAGTTCGTGAAAAAATAATAATAAAATAATTACGAAATGTGTAAATAAAGTAATTGGACTGATTAAAAAAAAATAAATTATTCGAACAGAATTACAATTCAATATTGTATCCTTTAAAATAACTTCATTGGGAAGCCACACAGCGATGGAGACCGTTCTTCCAATCCTCATAGCAGTCCTGGAACTCGGATACTGGAAAAGCTTTCAGTTGGTTGGTTAAGGACGTTTGAATGTTTTTGAGCGTCCCAAAATAACGTCCCTTGAGGTGATTTATCAAACTTGGGAAGAGGAAAAAGGCACAAGGACTCAGGCCAGGCGAATGAAGAAGCTAAGGAGCCACAGGGATGTTTTTACTGGCCACAAACTCGTTTATTGAAATTGCAGATTTTTCTCATCCCTAATTCATTGACCAAAATCTGATGAACGGTAGTGTGAGTCAAATTCAACTCTTCCCCGATCATTCTAATTGTCAACCGACGATCTGAACGCACAAGAACCCGGCTTCTGTTGACATTTTCATCGGTTCTTGAAGATGAAAGCCTTCCGCTGCGTGATTCATCTTCAATCAACTCTCTTCCTTCTGAAAAAGCCTTAAACCACCAAAAAACCTGGGTACTTGATAAAACACTGTCTCCGTAGGCCTGCTGAAGTATTGCAAAAGTTTCCATTGCATTGTGCCCAAGTCTGAAGCAAAACCTGATAGCACACCGTTGCTCGAAATGAATGTTTTAAGAACACACTAGAAAAAACTGTTTCACGAAAAAAAATCGCTACGGTCAACAAAATTACTCTAGCGAGTTCAAATTCTCACTGATGGCGTATCACATGTTCACCTGCCTCCCCTCCAAGTCCCGCTTCCGAAATGTTGCCAGATCAAACGCTATGTTGCCAGTCTGCTTACTAAATTTACACACCTCGTCTTATTGAGGTTGTTGAACATTTTGTTTTAAATAATATTGGCTCGTTTGAACAGTTCTGACAAATACGGCAATAAGAATTGTCTTTAAATAGTTGACTAGATGGTTGTATTAACAGTGTGTACTTTGATCAACATCGTAATCCTTCAGTGACCGAACTTAGGTCTCTGCCAGTTGAATGGCAATCACTATTGAGAAAATATGGATGTGTTAATACAGCTGATAAAATACTTCGTTATTCAGAGAAGAATTCTAAGAATCTTTTAATTAAAGATCATTTTCAGGCAATATAAACCCATGTATGGTAAAATAGTATGTTTTCTTAGTTTCTATAACATATGTAGGTGTATTTATTCTTAGTAAGGCACTTAAATTTTACTTTTGTTTTGCGTCACTTTGTGCTCATCAAAATGTCCAAAAGAACTTAATCATTTCAAACACTTAGTTATAGAGCAACGAGAATAAGTATCAAAAAGGAAGCCGACACGAGCTCATAAAAGGAGAATCGCTAGAAACTTCCTAAAATGGTTCGTACCAAGTAGGGTTTCCAATTATCCGACATTAATGAATATCCGGATATCGAATACAGAAAATTCAAAATATTCGGATATATCCGAATAACAAATAAGGAATTATAGATACTGTCCGACAGATATTTCGTGGCCGGGCGTGAAAAATGCGCGTGAAATTTGTAGTGGGGATTATAACTTTGGCGAATTGTATTATTTCCTACACACGCTATTACAGTCAAGTGCATAAGTGCAACATTCAAAATATATTAAATATTTAAAATCATGGAGACAAAAAACAAACTAGGTGGACGTGCTATTAATAGTCAAAAATTTAATATTGTTATGTAAGTATATTTAGCGGGAAAACATCTGTATTACATTATTACATAGAATGTAAGCCTTTATTATTTACAATCTACTTGAAATCGCTAGAGTTTGGAAAAAGACGCGTGACGGGGGTGCTCTGGCCCATAAACCAATCGACAAAGTGAACGTTAAATGCAATAATCACTTAAATCAAGCAGCTGCGTTTATATAGTTTTGTTGTTCGCCTGTGATGGGAGGAACTTGTCTTTGTAGACGTACATAACTGATAAATATAATGTACACGTGTAAGAATGTGAACTTGTTTCTCTGACTGTACTCTATATCTGCCACTGTCTTTCATAGTGCCCTCTCTGTGCGCACAATAAATCACACCCGGCCAATATTTGTCGGACAGTAATATATGTAATCCAATATTCACGTGTTTTATAACTCATTTATTTAATTTTATTTAAATATTTTAATTATATACATTAAAAATTCACAAAATAATATATATATATATATATTTCGTCTCAAATGTGGTAAAATAACAATTAGCACTCACAATTCAGTAATTATAATAGTTTATATTATTCTTATTATGTTCACAAATAATCAAACACATTTACTACATAAAACGAAGTTCATAATTAAAAATAACAGATATAATGGACACGCAGCAATCCCAATGATCTAGACCGATCGCCCAGCTATAACGCACTGTTCTCTTATCGTCCTGTTTTTACTGATCGGCTGATCTTGGTTCTGCTAGTCTGCTAGCACGAAGGCTGCTGTCTCCGCACTTACGTATCGTAATAAAATTATGTTATTCTCCGATATATATATATATATATATATATATATATATATATATATATATATATATATATATATATATATATATATATATATATATATTTAGGAAGCAGCTTCTCTTGTATGCAACACTGATTGAACACTACACTATATTCCGCGTCTATTAACTTTTTTGACACTTTTTCCAATTTTCGTATCGTCCTTTTTTGGGGATCACTAAGGTGATTAATAAAAAAGCCTATATTTTGAGACATATTTATTTATTATTGCAACGTTTCGATTGTTCTTACAATCATTATCAAGCTAAACTAAATAAAACAATTGACAATGTTATTTATATACAATTTGTAACGGTAAATGAGTAAATGAGGTAATTGGGGAAAATCATGAATGGTTGCCATGCAGGTAGAGGGTCCGGGCTAATCCTGTGGATTGAAGGTTTATTTCGGGCTGGTTTTTCTTAATGATGAGTGCCTCTAGGATTTGTAGCCGATGGTAATCTGGGGATTTCTTCAGTATGGTTGTTTGATTAACTAATTCTTGTCGGGTTAAATGCATGTCATGTTCGAGTAAGAAATGTTTTTTGATGGCTCCGGTTTGTAGATGCATCGTGAGTCGTCTTGACAGGGTTGTTGTGGTTAATCCAATATAGGCTACATTACGTGGCTCACAGTCCTCGTGTTTGCATGAAAATTTGTAGATTACGTTGGTCTCCTTCAGGGCAGTCTTCTTGGGGTTTAAATTATTTTTCAAAATTAATTGTGCGGTTTTTAGGCTCTTATAATATATACGCAGCTGGAGTTTTTCTTCGCTGTTTTTACATTTCACATTACTGCGTACAATTTCTTGTAACGTCCTCTCATCGGTTCTGTATGCGCTGGAAAACTGGTTTTTATAATATAGTATGTGCGTGGTGGACTGCGTATTTCCGTTCTGTGTTTCCATTCGCCTATCTAGGTACCTTTTCAGTAAACAGTCGAAGGTTGTGTTGCTGTAACCGTTGTTAATTAGAGTTTGCTTAAGCTGCTCTGTAGCTGACTGAAAGTTTTCCCAATTCGATGATATCTTATATGTACGGTGAATGAGGGCTGTGATGGTGCCATTTTTGTACCGTTCTGGACATTCACTAAGCGCGTTTATGTAACCTCCACTGTTTGTGGGTTTAGTGAACACAGATGTTTCATAGCTGCCTGAATTGTAGTCCACGTGAACGTCCAAGAAGTTGATAGCTCTATTGTTGTTTTCTTCTATTGTAAACTTAAGCACAGAACACTCTTCGAAACGTCGGCGTAGAGCTTCAGTTTCTTCTCTGTTGTTTACTACCATAAAACAGTCGTCAACGTACCTACAGTATAGGTTAGGTTTCTTTTCCATATCGTCCAACACTTTGTTCTCAATGTGGCTCATGTAGAAGTTAGCGAAGGTGACTCCGAGGGGTGAACCCATTGCTACTCCGTCAATTTGATGGTATAGAGCTCCGTCTATATGTTTAAACGGGGCCTCTGTCGTGCAGGCTCTAAGTAGTTTTTCCAGTATTTGTTGTGAAAATGCCGGAGGGGGGATCGTCGGATGAGAGTAGACTGTCTTGCATATGATCTTGATCGTTTCTTCAACAGGAACATTGGTAAATAATGATTCCACATCCAGGGAGGCAACAAAACCATTGGCTTCAGTGCACTTTAAAATGTCTAAGAACTGGTCGGTTGAAGATAGTAGGTACCGAGTTTGTAGATCATATGCAAGACAGTCTACTCTCATCCGACGATCCCCCCTCCGGCATTTTCACAACAAATACTGGAAAAACTACTTAGAGCCTGCACGACAGAGGCCCCGTTTAAACATATAGACGGAGCTCTATACCATCAAATTGACGGAGTAGCAATGGGTTCACCCCTCGGAGTCACCTTCGCTAACTTCTACATGAGCCACATTGAGAACAAAGTGTTGGACGATATGGAAAAGAAACCTAACCTATACTGTAGGTACGTTGACGACTGTTTTATGGTAGTAAACAACAGAGAAGAAACTGAAGCTCTACGCCGACGTTTCGAAGAGTGTTCTGTGCTTAAGTTTACAATAGAAGAAAACAACAATAGAGCTATCAACTTCTTGGACGTTCACGTGGACTACAATTCAGGCAGCTATGAAACATCTGTGTTCACTAAACCCACAAACAGTGGAGGTTACATAAACGCGCTTAGTGAATGTCCAGAACGGTACAAAAATGGCACCATCACAGCCCTCATTCACCGTACATATAAGATATCATCGAATTGGGAAAACTTTCAGTCAGCTACAGAGCAGCTTAAGCAAACTCTAATTAACAACGGTTACAGCAACACAACCTTCGACTGTTTACTGAAAAGGTACCTAGATAGGCGAATGGAAACACAGAACGGAAATACGCAGTCCACCACGCACATACTATATTATAAAAACCAGTTTTCCAGCGCATACAGAACCGATGAGAGGACGTTACAAGAAATTGTACGCAGTAATGTGAAATGTAAAAACAGCGAAGAAAAACTCCAGCTGCGTATATATTATAAGAGCCTAAAAACCGCACAATTAATTTTGAAAAATAATTTAAACCCCAAGAAGACTGCCCTGAAGGAGACCAACGTAATCTACAAATTTTCATGCAAACACGAGGACTGTGAGCCACGTAATGTAGCCTATATTGGATTAACCACAACAACCCTGTCAAGACGACTCACGATGCATCTACAAACCGGAGCCATCAAAAAACATTTCTTACTCGAACATGACATGCATTTAACCCGACAAGAATTAGTTAATCAAACAACCATACTGAAGAAATCCCCAGATTACCATCGGCTACAAATCCTAGAGGCACTCATCATTAAGAAAAACCAGCCCGAAATAAACCTTCAATCCACAGGATTAGCCCGGACCCTCTACCTGCATGGCAACCATTCATGATTTTCCCCAATTACCTCATTTACTCATTTACCGTTACAAATTGTATATAAATAACATTGTCAATTGTTTTATTTAGTTTAGCTTGATAATGATTGTAAGAACAATCGAAACGTTGCAATAATAAATAAATATGTCTCAAAATATAGGCTTTTTTATTAATCACCTTAGTGATCCCCAAAAAAGGACGATACGAAAATTGGAAAAAGTGTCAAAAAAGTTAATAGACGCGGAATATAGTGTAGTGTTCAATCAGTGTTGCATATATATATATATATATATATATAATTAAATTTATTTAATTTAAAAAAAAAATTAATTGCATTGAAAGTTTGAGGACCACCAGTGGTCCCCAGAAAAATTTTAGTGGTTCGCGAAAGTTTTTATGATTTTTTGCAGTTTTTAAAAAATTTTTTATGCACATTTTTTATATAAATAATTTATATTTTGTTTATTTTCTGTAAACTTTCTGTGATTTTCTACAAATAAAATAAATGTACAACGTCGCTCAAAAAGTCGGCGGTCTAACTAAGAAAAATATATATTTTTTTTCAAGGGTGATACATTCATTTCAACGGTCCTAAAATTAAAAAAATTAAAATTAATTAATTATTTTAAATTCAGCATACCCGTCAGTAATAGTTGATTTGCCTGGTGCAGAGTCTCTATAACTCTTATCAAGCCACTGTTTGGCTTCAACAGTATTTTTTCCCATCAATAAACAATGTTTAATCAACACACGAAATTCTTTTTTAACCATTCTTTTGAAAATTACAAAACTGGAGTCACTGAAATCACTGTAACCTCTAAACTAATTGTCAGAATGTCATGAAATTTTCACACCTATCGTTTGAAGGTTGGTACTATCCAGAAATCATATGGGTCTGTCAACAGTGTTGCCATATATATGTCAGACCGGAGACTTATTGAGTTATTTACTAGCACATTAAATATATTTGCTTTCTTGCTATGAACCAACACTTATTATTAGTGGTCGGCGTTAGAAAATTATATATTATACTGGTCCACGGTGCGTTTTTGGTTGAGAAACACTGATTTAAAGGAACTCTAGTAAAGACGAAAAGGTATAAAAAAATTGATGTGAAGTGTGAATATTCACACATTTCAGGGTTTCGCAGGTATATAATAAGTGAAGGCGGTATGCTGAGTGTGTAGGACAAATTTTACTTTGTAGTAATCACGGCAAAATGAACGATATTTTTAAAATAATTTATCGTCTGTTAATCATATAATAAGACTGGTTATTAAATTTACGCTCTTAAAAATTAAATACAAAATTTGTTAAAATATAACTAGAATTTTGACAAAATAATTTCTACATTATAAAAATGCAAAAATAAAAAACTGAAAAAATAAAATTCACTCCGTACTTGAACTCGAAACCCTTCGTTTTCCAGCAGTGCTCTAACCCATTTCGCTATCGCACGCCTCGCATGTGAGTGTCTTACATTGGTATAACTTTTGTACTTTGTGAACCAAAAATCACAAAAAATGCATTATTTTCCGAAAACATAATCTGATCAAAAATTCCTGTTGAACTATTTCGGTTCACACCAATATACATTACTTAGAATTTTTTTAGATTTTTAGTTTAAACCATCTGGGCTACAGGGTGTGGGACAAAATTTTTTTTGCACAATTTTGGCAAAAAACGCATCAAAATAATTTATTTTGCAAAAATAAAAATTTGATCGTTAATCCACGTACTAAGGGCTTTCATTTGATACCCTACTCAGAATTTAAAAAAAATATTTTTGGTTTCGATGAGCACATATTTGTTTATATTTTTAGGGGGGTATGTTTTTTAGATGTTTTAGTATTTTTCCTATGTGCGGGTCAAAGAGTTGTATAAGCATGCCAAATTTCAACTCTGTAGGTTTAGCCGTTTGGCTATAATTTTTACCGAACAGACAGACAGACAGACAGACAGACAGACAGACAGACAGACGACAAAATGACGGTATAAGGGTTTTTTGGTCATACCTACAAAACCCTAAAAAGTATCAGGTAAAATGAAAAAAATTGTTGAAAAAAAAATTTGTTTATTCAAAACATCCGGATTATCGGATAATCAATGAAAATTATCCGGATTATCGAATGGTCCAAATTGGTCGGATAATCCGGACATTCGGATATCCGGATTGGAAACCTGAGTACCAAGTCAGTTTTGAACCCGTTTCATGGACCCTGTTAAAGTCGGCCACGACAGTTTTCTTTTTTCGGTATTGAAGGAGTGCATAACCTGCTTGTATCATAATAAAATGTACTGATGGCAGAATAAATTCCATTCATTTCCCTCTTAAACACTTTTTTGTGATTTCTCCATCCCCTCTTTCATTTCTCAATCTTAAGTTAATATATTATGCGGGGATGAGAGTGGCTCAAAGACAATTTAGACATTTTGTTTCGCTATCATGATGGTTGTGCGTTTATTACGGCGGCAACGAGCAAGGGCTTGTCGCTGATCCCAACGGTGCTAGCGGTGATATTTCTCTCTCTCCCAGGAAATGTACTGTTTAATTTGACTTTAAACTTACGGTTCTTTAGATAAGAGGACAATTGTGAGAAAGGGTGTAAAACCCAAATGATGGGGTAAAGTTTAATATTAGTTGCTAATGGAGCATAGTTTGGGTTAGCTAAGTTTTATATTATGTTACCACACTTGCTAAAACTCTACTTGCTAGTTTACACACTAAAGAAAATATAGGAATTCAGAACAAACAGAGATCTCATTGGAGTAACAATGTGTTACTTTCATTGTGGATTCCTGAATTTTAAATAGACAGACTGTAATAACAAGAAATTACAAAAGCATTTACAAAATACCACAGGATGATATTAAATAATCATAAAGGAAACATAAAAATAATGTCAAATAATGATCATTGTCCAAAAATAAAAGGTGATGTTAAAGTATGTTGAAGATTACTCTTAATTAGATTAAGATATATACAAAAAATTATGTGAAATGTGAATTTTCAACCATTTCAGGATTTCGTTATACAGTATACAGGCAAATACAAATAAGTTTTACAATTAAAGGGTGATCCAAATTGTACTCCGGGATTTGAATCGCACGCCATTTGCGTTCATTGAATGTTGGAAGTTTGCATTTTTACAGTTGGTATCTAAATACATTGCAAATTTATCATTGCATCGTATACTGTGCAGCAACGCATAAATATCGTGCAAGTTTATTATGAAAACAGTTACGATTACGCGAAGAAAACTTCGACCACTTTTTGGGCGGAATAATGTTCCAAGTGAGCGTGCAATTCGTGAACTACTGCAAAAATTTGAAACAAGTGGTATGCTTATTGATACACCAAGAGTTCGCTATCAACGCGGAGATCGTTGAGGAGAAAATATTGCTCGTATACGTGATAGTGTACAAGAAGAACCAAGCACGTCAATCCGTTACCGTTCACAGCAATTGAATCTTACATATGGCACTACTCAACGAATTAAAAAAAAGACCTGCATCTAAAGGCGTATAAAATTCAACTGACGCAAGAACTGAAAGCAGCGGACCACCAGAAACGCCGTACATTTGTGTACTGGGTTTTAGAAAACACAGAAGTTGATGCTGACTTTTGCAAAAAAATCATATGGAGCGATGAAGCTTATTTTATTTTGAAAGGGTTTGTTAATCGCTAAAATTGTCGCATCTGGGGCAGTGAAAATCCACATGCTATTCAAGAAAAACCAATGCATCCACAAAAATGCACTGTTTGGTGTGCATTATGGGCTGGAGGAATCATTGGCCCGTACTTTTTTGAGGACGAAGCTGGTAACGTTGTTACTGTCAATGGTGTACGCTATCGGGAGATGCTAAACAACTTTTTTTTTAAATTAAACCAACGATTTGACCTTAAATGACATGTGGTTTCAACAGGATGAACCAAATTTCCTGGTCATGTTGTCTCTCAGAGGGGCGACATCAATTGGCCAGCGAGGTCTTGCGATCTAACCCCATTAGACTTTTTTCTCTGGGGCTATTTGAAGGAAAGGGTCTATGTCAACAAGCCTGCTACGATTCCAGAACTAAAAGAGAACATCAGACTTGCAATTGCTGAAATCGAACCGTATTTATTGGAAATGATTACGGAAAACTTCGCTAAAAGAATGGTATCATGTCAGCGGAGTCGTGGAGGGCATTTGGCCGACATTATATTTCATAAATAATTGCCAAGTTACGCTAATAACAATAAAATTTGGATTTTTCCAATATGTTGTGTTTTATTCAAAAAACAAATCCTAGAGACCAAATTGGATCACCCTTTATTAGTTGCAAAGCGAAACTCAACTCGGCAAACTTGTTTGATTCCAAAATGCACTTTCAAAATAACTCTGGTAGACTTTCCTTTGTCTTTTGAATAGGCATTATACCATCTTTTGAGTGGGCTTTATGCTGTTTTTTTTTGTTGGATTCACGGCATCCTTTGAAGGTGCATTACGTCATCTTTTGAGTGAGATTTATGCCGTCTTTTTAATGAACATATGCAGTCTTTTGAATGTCTTAGTCTAAGCTATGTAAGAATGAATTCCATCAAGGAATCAAGTATTTTGTTCGAGTGATTCCTTACAAAGCAAAAGCAGCAAGCAATAGTTAGCAAAATAAGATGCAGCAAGCTCGTGGTCAAATTTTCACTGGCCAGATGCTTGCTCCCATTCTTTTTAGCTAACTAATGCTTGCTGTTTGGTTTTGCAGTTTTTGACGTTGCTTCTTTTGCTTTGTTATAAATCACCTGAACAAAATACTTGTTTCTTTACCAGGAATTTATTTTCGGATTGGTTAGAATCAGCCATTCAGTTAGTTTGTTAGTTATTTAAAAGTTTTGGCTTACAGCAATTATGGCTATTTGCGCTAAACGTAGCCCTTTTAAATGACTACAGTATATATTTAAAGTAATAAACTAACATTAAATAAATAAAATCTGATAGACATACTCAATAAAAGAAACCTTGCATGGACAAAAACAAATAAATAGAATAAAAGTTGTGGGGGCGACATATGGTATGGCCTGTATGGCCAAATGTTCTCGTATCAGCTAGATGTTTGGCAGATATTCTTGAAGGACCAGAGCCTTTTTGAATGGTTGCCGGGCACAGAGCGAATGAACTGTATATGAAAGATCGGTGCTGGTGGATGATCTTGGTACACCGCAGCAAATATCTCGAAACTCAGATGTAAATAACAAAGAGACTGGTCTGCCTGGTAATAAAACCACGTAGAGACGTGGTGGCCTTAAAATGCTTCAAAATAATAAGTATTAGATGCTGCTTAGAGACTTAAAGCTAATACTTATCTTTGTTGATATCTAGAAGAGCGAAGATCAAAAACGGTGCTGAAGTCACTAGTACATGTAGAAGCACACAAATGTACATGTAGAGACACAAAAAAATATATGTATATGTAATATATTTATTTATTGCCAGAACAAGAAATCAAGATTATTATTTTCAAAATCTTTGACAAAACAGAATATATTATGAGTATGAATAAGGTAGCCATGGCCTAAGTACTACTTGCTATATAAAGATATACCATGAAGTTAGGGGTTGTCCAAATAAAAGTTTTAGAAAAATTGAATAGACGCAGGGTGATGGTAACAAATCTATTATACGTCTCACATATAGGAGACTCTTCACCTCAGAGAGGTGTCCATGGGTCTACCAACAGTGGCCTGTACTGAGGCATATGATGGCAATTTTCTCCATTCGGTTATTCCTGCAGGAAGAACCCATTGTGTTAATCTCTTCCTTAATACGTATCAATTTCATATTTTGTGTGGTGTTAGTTTGTTTTTAATACAAGTAAAACGTTTTTTTCCTCTCCCAAACTTTAAACGAACATTATATGACTATAATCACAAGATATTGAGAATATGCATATTTTACACAATTAAGGAGCTCGTAAAATTAGTCAATAAACAATTTTAATGTTTAAATTTTTATTTTTGTCTCCTGGGGTTGACGTTTTCAGCACTTGCCATCCTTTGTTTGAATCTGAGTTCAACTAAGTAATAACAAAAAATACAAAACACAACGTAAGTACAGAGTGATCATTAATTCTTGAGCGTTACATAACGGTAAACAATGGGAAACAATTCACAACTGAAAATCCCAACTTGACAAAGAACAAATCAAACTACTTCGTTGGTCCGAACTCACCAGAGGAACAACAAAAATCCGTTGCAAACTTAATATTGTTTATCAGTTCATTGGCGTGTAAAGAAAAAAAAATGTTCTTTTAATAATTCATTCGTAAATGGTAATTAAAATCGATTCCACGCCTATGTGTACATATCCTTGGAAATTTGATAACTAATTGTTTCTGTCAAGTATTACATAACAACCAGGAATTAATGATCTCACTGTATTTAATATATGGGTCCTAGCCATTTTGTACTGTCACAAGTGGTTATCAAAATGCCGTATGCAACTTTTTATTTTAAATGGGAATGCAGATGGCAATATGCTTAGTAGATAGAGAAATATTCTGAATTCAACGCTATAAGCAACCAATGTATTTAAACGACAATGTAATTGAAAAACATTAAATTTATTAATTTCAGTGAATCTCGCTGTAATAAGAGCGCTAGGAATAATATCAACTGAGCATTCTTCTAAAAACATAAAAATGTTAAAGACTTCAAATATCATTTTTGTTCGTGAATCAACGCCTAAAGACCTCTCAGCTGATGCTTCACATTAAATTAAGAGAATACTAATAAAAAATCTTTTAAAAATTACAAAAATTTATTTTCTACCAACGATACTTCATCAAATTTCAAATAACAACCAAAGAAAACTGTTTTACAATAAACGAAGGTTAGCTTTTATTAAAATTTAACAACGATTAAACTACGTTTAATTTTTAAATGTGAATGATTTAAATTTAATAAATCATAATTCTCTTAATTGTACAAAATAAAACATAGTACAAATTCAAGAGTTATCTTTATTGTTTATAATTATTATGAACTAACGGTGTATTTATACGTTTTAAATCAAACTGTAACAAATTAAGAAACAGGGTTTTGGCACAAAAGGGCCGGTTTCTGAAAGCTTAGTAACTACCGTATTAGCCCGAATATAACGCGACCCCGAAATTAACGTGATTTTTCATGAAGATATTTTGAAAAAAAAAGTTATCCGAAAATCGCATCGGTATCGTTAATATGCTCGCTTTCAGTCTTCCACAAAATGTCATCTACAGACCCATTTAAATTATTTGAAATGCAGCATTTATTAAAACCATCACTATAGATTCAGGTTCGATCTAAATGTAAGACTGAAGAATTATTTATTTTTTTCCTGAATTTGTCAATGGGTGATGTCCCGCTAATACCTAATTGTTGTATTCTTCTCGTAAGTTGTCTTTAAATAGTTTATTGACCACCACATCCAAGACTTGCAACTGAGGTGTCATACCACCTGATATTATCGGAATTAAATGCTTGAATTTTTTCCTTAACACCTGACGTAAGGTGGCCTCGAAATGCATCAGGGAGCGAGGTTTTCTCAGAGAACCTGGCCGTTTTCCGCATTCACATTTAACCAGTCTAATACCAATTCCTCTGTCATCCAATCTTTTTCTTGGTCCCGAAAATTTATTCCTGGATGCATCTCTTCTTTGGGCTTTGCTTTACGTTTCAATATATCGTAAGGTTTTGAAGCTTCTGTCCATCAGCAGTAACGGCAAGCATAACAGTAATTCTGAACTTACCGTAACCATTTGACTTCGATAAGACTGTTTTTCCACCTTTCTTATGGTGGTGTGGAAGCAAAGGCGTACTAATAAGAAGGGTTGTTTATATTACATTCCATTACCTAGACCTCGCATTTAGCGCGAGTTAATTTTATCACAGAAAATAATTGGTCAAAAAATAACGCGTTATATTCGGGCTAATACGGTATAACCAAATGGTTAGAAAATGGTTGCTATGGTTACTTATGGGATTGTTACATTGTAACTGAGTTAAACCAAATAATTAAACTTGGTTAACCTCTCAGAAACCGGTCCTAATTGTTTTCATTTGGTTGTAAAAAAAAAAACAAAATAATAATTATGGTTACTTGTATAAAAATTTATCACTAAAACATATAACATTAAGTAGGTAAGGATTTTGTTCACTTTGGAAATAATTTTGCCATTTACCACTTGATCTTTTAATATGATGACCAAATTGCGAGTAGCTATATTTTTTGCAAAATGTTGCTTTTAACCACATGTTTTCGACTTCATAATTAACATAAAAAGTCCTTCGATCTCTTTTCGAACATTTCCTAAGCAGTATTTTGCAAAAAAAAAAAAAATTTATCATTTTCAGGTGTTGGAAGCGTGAAGCAAGAAATTCAACCAATAGGATCGCTCTATTTTGAAAAAAACCCGTACCATGGTGTCGTAGGCGCGGTGTTACAAGCGCGGTGTCGCAAGTTCAGAAATTTTAACTCTAGCGCCGGCCGCACCGCCGAAACCATAGAAACAGATATATTTCTTCGGAATGGTGAAATCTTTAGCGAGACACTTACATTAATTTCCTAAAAAAGAATTAAAAAAACGTAAATTGATGTAGCGAAATAGCGACTTTTACAATGCTGTCGGCAGTCATAAAGTTTATTATTATGGATTCGGTTGCAAATATCTGGTCTGCAGAAATGTCATGCAGTGGGTATACTAATAATATACCCCCAAGCAGGAGCCAACAGAATCTTCATTTTAAACTGTGATGTCAAGTAAAAAATATTGTGTATTAAATTCTTTTCTTGTAATTGAAGTAACTGTCTGTGTTTTTTGTGTCTCATTTCTTGCAACAAGTTAAAATAATCTACCTGTGGCCTTCTGTTTCTATGTATATATGGGACGTACCCACCATCGCTTTTCTTCATATGGCATAAGTTTAAATATGCATAAAAAAGAGCTAGACGTCTCCTTCCATTTGACGACATATTTAATGAAATTGAATAACCGTTTACTCCAAATACTTGTATAAACTTTTAGGTTAAATTTGGGTTAGATACAAATGTTGTCAAAACCGACTTATCACGCCTCCAACCCCACCATGAAATTCTATCTTGTAAATATAACACAACGCCTCTCACCCCTGTCGCGCCTTTGACAATACCATGAAAATGATGCATAACTTACGAATACCAACCTTTCTGAAAAAAAAGGTGAGGACATAATTTTTTTTGACGTATCATGTTATCATGTAACAGTTTTAATTACTTTAGGCTGAGTTGACCCCTCAGCTGTTTGCACATGGAAATACCCGAAAGGTAAACATTCTGAAGTGGTGTCCACGTCACTAAGCTCCATACCAAACGGAACCCCCACACCAACTTTATAGTCAAATTAATTTTAAAAATTTTGCTTCTTGCTTTCTTAATTTAATGTCTTTTTAAAAAAAATTTAAAAAATATGATTCATTAGTTGTTAAAATTATTGCTGTGAAATAATGGCTGCTAGCACCTACAATATACTTGAAAAACAATATTGGGTGTTTAAGCCCGAGCTTTCATTAAAGTATATGACATTGATGTGGCAATGATTTAACGGAGATATGACTCTAGTCTAGTAAAAAACCAGAAATGTCAGTAGAAAAACTATTTTGAAAAGAAAATTATACAGGACGAGCTAACATTTAATTTCACCTTGATTATTTCCTTAATAAAAAGAGTTACAAAAATATTGTTCAAATAAAACTTATTTGGGGCAGATGATAACCATATCAAACACTTTTTTGCATTCGTTTAGCAAAAGGCATGAAAACAGCTTTTTTTCAAATTACACTATATATATTATTTAACATATTATAGAACTGGTCAGGGATGTAGCCAGGATTTCAGCTTGGGGGGGTGGGGGTGAAAAAAATAACAAAATATTCTAAATTGGTCGATACGACCTTAATTACATGACTCGGGTAGAAAATAACAGCGTTCTAGGTCTTTTGTAGTACAGTGAAACCTCTCTCTATCGTTATTAAAGGGACCTATTGAAATAAACTATGGATGAGATAAAACAATGAATGCGGGAATATAGAAAAAACACATTAATACATATTTAAATGTTTAATATGTACATACATACATACATATTCTAAAAATGTTACATGTTTCAGGTATAAATCAATTTGTTTAAATAAAAAATATGGAAACAAAATAAAAAATCAGCTGTGGCCACCACAGGACCGACCGCCATCATAAAGTACTTGTGCAGACACCTTTATTTTGGACGTTTGCCATTGCTGATAGTACTAGGCTAGAATAGTACAATATAATGAGTATTAGTATCAAAAAGATATAATACTTCAAGAGTAATATAAAAAATAATAAATTCGGACGTTTCGGAAACTGCTCAACAATCTGTTTCCGTCTTCAGCGATCACGAGAAGTGATGAATCATCACTTCTCGGAAACAGGTAATCAGCAACGGAAACAGGTAATCAGCAATGGCAAACGTCCAAAATAAAGGTGTCTGCATTAATATTGGACCATTGCAAAATAATTTCAAAGATATTATAAAGTACTTGTATAAAATACATTCTAGCAGCAGAGTAGAAATAACTTGGCCTAATATTTTCTAACAGAGATATTATTTCTCATGACCATGGAAATGTTACATATATGTATGAAAAAATTGAGACTTGCACAAAAAAATATATATATATATATATATTTTACAACATTTTTTCGTTTTATCAAAAAACGTCTCAAATAAAAGTTATTAGTTATTGCATGTATAGCAACTTTTGCTAAATAATTTTTTTCGAAATATTTTTCTGTTGCTAAATATTCGCAAAAATCTTAAAATCGACACAAGTAAATTCCCATTTCTAGTCAACCGATTTTTACCAAAAGTTGATCAACTCGTGCCATTGATGTCAAAAGCTTAAATGCAGTTTCATAAAAAATCCTTTAGGCCGAATTTGCTCTGCACGTGTACACAGACGGACGGGCGGACAGACAGACGGACAGACAGACCGACAGACATCATGCTAAAAATAGTCAAAACGTTATGTAGGGACCACAATTCGTGGAGATCCATCGAAATCTCGAAATGTCAAAATCGGTATGATCACAATACCTCCCTTATATATGTTGGCGGCCGGTAAAAAGGAAGCCGCATGCAGACCAAAAAAATATGCTTTGTATTGTATATAATCTTTCATCGTCATTTGCTTTTTGGCTTTTTTATTGCCGTAAGAAATCAATATTTTTTCGGTGTTACAAATTAAATTTTTTTCGGCATCAGTTATCGAATGTGCATAAAAAAAAGTTTTCAATTTGATAAAACACGAAATTTGCTGCGTAATTTAAACGATGAATGCGGTAAAATGATGCATAGATAAACGACCGATGCGATCTATTTTTGCGTGTCTTGCATGAAATTAATTCGGAACCGCAAATAATAACGACACATACGGGAAAACTATTATTCGAGGAACGATAGATAGAGGTTTCACTGTATATTAAATAATAAAAGTCGGGTAAAGTTATAAATTATATTTTATATAAGGTAAACGTCCCTGGAACTGGTATATCCTCACATTACAAAATTTTTGAGTAAATCGTATTTTGTGGCCTTCAAAATGATGACTTATTTGATGGTAAATAATGGAAACAAATGCATGAAATTGTTTCTACTTGTAGATTACTGTTATAAGTTACTAATCACTTATTATTTTTAAGACTACAAAAAGTCGCTTTTCTCAAAAATTTTGTTAGGTAAGGATATAAAAGTTTTATACAGTGGAATTGAAAAAAGGGCAAAAGGTAATGGAACAAAATAAACAATTTATTGTTTAATGATGTTTTTGTTTCCCATGAAAAATTCCTCTTTCCCCGACAGTCTAGCAACGATATTTTCCATATCATTCCATAACTTAAAATCAAAAAGTATTCTAATGTAAAAAATTGATGTGAAGTGTGAATTTTCACACATTGCAGGGTTTCGCAGGTATATAATAAATGAAGGCGGCATACTGAGTGTGTAGGATAAATTTTGCTTTGTAGTAACCACGACAAAATGAATGATCTTTTTAAAATAATTTATCGTCTGTTAATCTCAGAGCTTTAAAAACAAATTTTATGTTAAAATATTTTTTTGTTAATTTTAATTCAAATACCAAATATTATTATTTAGGTTTCTAAAAAAGTGCAGTATATTTTTTATATAACAAGGTTCATTAAGATTTTGAAAATTGCGCCTATGGCTTTCATTGGTTGTCTTAAATCATACGCTCCACCCCTCTGGTTTCGTATAAATGACACATAGAATGAAAATATAATTCCAATTTGTTATTAAATTTACGCTCTTGAAATTGAATTCAAAATTTGCTAAAATATAACTAGAATTTTAACAAATTAATTTAAACAAAATAAAAATGAAAAAAAAAAACAAGAATTAAAATTGACTCCACAAGCCAGGAACAAACCTGTGTAGTGTATAACAAATCTGTGTAGTTAGCGCGTAACGAAGCCACTAGACCACCATACGCTTAACTACTCAGCGTGTTATATGATTATAAGCTGTATGCTTCGTCAACAAAAAAACACAAAAAATGCGTTATTTTTCGAAAACAAAATCTGATCAAAAATTCCTGTTGTACTATTCCGGTTCATAACAATGTACATGACTTAAAATTTTTTCAGATTTTTAGTTTAAACCATCTGGGCATCAGAGTGTGGGACAAAATTTTTTTTGCACAATTATGGCAAAAATAGCGTCTAAATAATTTATTTTGCAAAAATAAAATTTTGATCGTTAATCCACGTACTAAAAGCTTTCATTTGATACCCTACTCAGAATTAATTTTTTTTTTTTTTTTCGATGAGCACGTATTTGTTTATATTTTTTCTATGTGCGGGTCAAAGAGTTGTATAAGCATGCCAAATTTCAACTCTCTAGGTTTAGCCGTTTGGCTACAATTTTTACCGAACAGACAGACAGACAGACAGACAGACAGACAGACAGACAGACAGACAGACCTACAGACCTTTGGTCATACCTACAAAATCCTAAAAAGACTTGCTAACAATATATTACACACATACAGTAAATTAAAAAAATAGTAACGATGCTGAGATGATTGTAAAATGCTGTAAAAGGATACAAAAGTCATGTGCAGGCCACGTCTAATTTTTCCAATCCTCAAATAGAATATAAAGGTAATCTGTAAACAAATAATAATAATTGGTTTCAAGCTGACGGGAGGGCGTGACATTGGTTGAGAATCGAACAATGCGATCAGGATCCCACTGTAAGCTGGCCACTTCCGCTCCCAGCCACGATAATCCGGTTTCAGTCGCACAGTTCCGATTACACAACCGGTAACTCAAACATTACACGACAATGTCATAGTTTAGAAATCGGAATCCTTTACAAACACCTGCCTAGATATTTTGTTAAAAAACATATCACAAGACTTGTAACTGTCTCTATTCAATACGTGTGTTATGTGCCGTAAAATATACTTTTCAGTAACTATTCTGAAAATTAAATTAATGTAAATTTGTACATTAAGTGATCTAAGCGGTTTAGAGATGGCAACGATTAATCGAATGATTGAAATAATAGATTATTTTGTTTAGGTTAATCGATTAACAGAGACCGGTAAAAATATGCAACGGTACTTTTGCCATAGGCGTGCCATTTTAAACTTTATTTTGAACGAATAATAATTCTGTAATAATTTTTAACTTCTTTTTACTTATAAAGCGCCCTCTCTGATATTAGCATACTATATATAGACTGTATTGGGTATATAAGCTGCTCACCTTTGTAAGAAAAAACTAGATCTGATTAATTTGGTTACTTTTATAGTGTATTACTAACTTTAAATGTCAATTAAAAATATTTCTTGCACTGTAAAACCGACTTTAGGTTTCTAAGTTATGGCCATTATAATTAAGATATCATTTTTCATTATGACATATGTCAAATGGATCGACAATTTAAAAAAGTGACATTTTTTAATACCAACATGACATAAAATTTCAAAGATGGAAACTATTCAAAACTAAATTTCCTTTTAGTTTGTTCTTACAAAAGTGAAACGCTTATACCAGGTTCTTTTCTCAAAGCCTATTGGACATAGGAGATTGGTAAAAAAGGGTAGTGCCATAAGGATACTCTTATATAAAGAATTATGTCCAAATTTACCTTTACTACCAAATCCTGCTGTGACACGTTGGGGAACTTGGCTTGAAGCGGCGTTATTTTATGTTAACAATTTTGAAGTTTTAAAATTTTTTATTTTCAATCTAACTCCGGATGCTCAAAGCATTATAATATCAAAAAATATTAAACAAAATCCAAATATTTATGAATAGTTAAAGTTCATAAAGACTAATTTTGAATTTCTGCCTTCAACCATAGTAAATTTAGCAAAACAAAACCGGCCGTTGTTAGAATCTTTAAATATTATTTATTGGACAGTAAACAAACTGAAATCTGTTTCTGGCGAGTTTGGTTTGCACTTGTCTGCAAAAATTGATAGTATATTTAATAAAAATCCTGACCTACAAGTATTACTACAATTTTCTATCAATTTATTATCAAATCAGGATATATTTAATAAATGTAAAGAAATATATACTTTTTATAATTATGCACCAAAAACAAGTTTTGATGTAGAGAGGTCTTTTTCTTTTTTCAAGGAAGTATATACATCGAAAAGAACTAATTTTTCTGATGAAAATTTAGAAAAATACTTGATTTCTTAAAATAATTAAAAACTTATTACTTTCATAAATATTATTATTAATTATTATTATTATTATTGAGAAAAGAAAAAAAAACTCACTACAACACACACCAAGTCGAAAATTTTCTTACTATTATTATTATTGATATTAAAATTGCATTTATTTTGCTTGTGTATACTATTTATTAATAATAAATAATATCGTTTATAAACTTTTTCAGTTTTCAATATTTTACTATTTGGAAATAAAGATCAACAAAAAACAAAAGAATAAAACACTTGTACTGCAATGAATTCTTATCTTAATAACAACACCTCATTATTTTGGGATTATATCCGAGATGATTCCAGTCATTGTCACATTCCAGTCGTGTTTTTAGTCAGTCAGGTACAATTCATAAATAGTAAATTAGAACTACTAAAATTGCAAGCAATGTAAAATATTATAAAATAAGAATGAAATAGAAAAAAAATACAAAAAATAAAAAATACTTGGAGTCAACAGATAATAAAAATTCTTCAAACAAAAAAAATGAATAAAACGGATTAGATTCTAAGAAATCCTTGACTTTAGCTTGAAATTTATTTAATCTAAGAGATTTAACATTATCGGGTAATACATTTAAAAATTTAATTGCAAAGAAGTTACAATTTCTGGTTTTCAGCAATCTTGTAAAACCTAAATAGAAATTAGTTTTATTATGAGTGTCATACGTATGTACTTGTTCCAGAGTTTTATAATGCTCCTTATTTTTGTGTACGAAAATTAAACACTGGTACTTATAAAGAGATGGCAAAGTCATAATTTTTAAGTCTCTTCTTTAAGACTGAAAGCATGCTTACAATCCGCTCAGTAAGTTGACCCAGAAATGATCCTAACAATTCGTCTTTGTAAGGCAATAATTCGTTTTGCTGAAGCACTATGTTCCCAAGCAAGCAGGGCGTAAGAGATGTGAGACTGAAATAAAGCATAGTAGGACATTTTTAAAACATTGACAGATACACTGTCAACGAGGTTTCGAATTAAATATATGGTTCTACATAGCTTAGTTGCCAGATTTTGAACACGATGGTTCCATGTCAACGTGGGGTCTATATGAACGCCTAGAAAATTTACTGACTCTGGATTAGTAAACTCAAAATGCTTTACTAGTCAAAAAACATTTGCCCCAACCTATTTCCCAGAGGGGTTAGTTTAAAAATCTGAAAAAATTCTCAATAATGTAAATTGATGGGAACCGGAATAGTTCAACAGCAAGTTATGTTTTTATTTCGAGGACTATCAATTTTATGATTGAAAAAAACATAATTATCTTTTTAAAATTTATTTATAGTATCGAAAGAAAGCTAAAAACGAAAACTATATTTTTTTAATTAATAATTTTAACACACTTTTAGTGAAAGTGTGCATTTTAGCAAAAAACGTACAAAAAACTTCTTCCGAACCTTATCTGGGTTAATCTAAAAACAATAATGTGAACCGGAATAGCAGAGCAGGAATTTTTAATCTGATAATTATTTGGAAAGTTATCGATTTTTTTGTAATACAACGGGCTCACAATATTTATGTGATTAACTAAAAAACTGGATAGCTACAGCTGGGTCTTGATGCAAGTGCATCTCAAGTACGGTTTTAAGTCTCAAGATGGAAGCACGTTTCTATTTTCTTTTAAAATTTATCAAGAGTTATGTTGTTTAATATATACCCATAATTTGTTGACTTAAGTTGCCTGTCCACTTGAGAGTACTCTCGAGAGTAACTCTCGATAGCAACTCTCACGGGCTTGTCCACTAGAGAGCTAATTCGACCGGGTGTACTCTCGAGAGTACCCTGCGAGTTGCTCGCTGAGAGCACTCTCGAGAGAACTCTCAAGCCTGTGTCCACTTGATCAGTTGTGGAGAGTAGTCAAGATGGCGTCGTACTTTAGAAAGGTCGCAGCAACTGTGATTATTTTAGCTGTTTATGAAACAGAAAAAAGTTGAATAAAAAAAAATCTGCTGGATTAAGTCATGGATTGATAGAAGAAGTGTTTTAGGTGCCTTCAATAATTTCTGGAAATCAAAAATGAAATGGTGCTGTATCTATTTTTAATAATAAAGTTGAATTGATTAATATTTTTAAAAATTTATTTACTTTTAATAATTCTCTTATAAAATTTATTTTAAATATTATTAATGAAATTGCAAATAAAAAATAGTTGAAGCTATAGCTTGTACTAAAAAATATTTAATAGAAGATTTAAAGGAATATGATTTTTCTTTTTTTTTTTAATAAAGGAATGTAAAGTAAAAGAAAGGAAAGTAAATTAATTTCTAATCCTATTCATGAAATTGAAGAAATAGAGATTATTGTTCCTGTGAATAAAGTTGATAAAAAAAAAATAAATAAATAAACAAAAATAGATATTAAAAAGAAAAGGGTTATTATCTTTATATTTGGGGTATGTACCTAAAAGCTTAATTAGCATATTTTGTTAGTAATTACAGTTTAGTAGATGATGTACAAAGTTTTTTGATACTTTAAAAAATAGTTTAATTCAATTAAATGTAATTACTAAAATAAATTAATAGGTTTATTTTAGGCTCTACTTAATTATTTGGGGTAATTAGTTATTAACCAAGGTAAAATTTTACATTTTTTATTCTATCAAAATAATTCTTTTAATCAGGCACATAATGTTTTAAACTTTATTTTAATAAAAAAACATAGTAGTATATTTTTATTTTTAAATTGAATTAAATTTAAACTAATTAATTATCTATAATATAATACCCCAACTTGTGTCCTTGGTTTCGTGGGTGCGTGGAAATTGTCTGAAACAATTGAGCGAGGTACCGAAATGTAACGATTTATTATATATTAATTTATGTATTGGACAGTAGTGTGCTGTGAATTTTTGTTTTGAGTGTTGACAATAAATTAGTAAAAATGACAGTTGTGTTTTTCATTAAAAAATCACTTCACAATTATCAATTTAGTGAAATACACGGATCGGTTTTTTTACGAAACAAAACACAGAAAAACGTTATCCTTCCGTGATATTCGACATTTTTGATTAAAATTATTATTAGCAGAAAAATAATTATTTTAAAAAATATTAGGTTTTGATGAAAGTAAGAAAAATGTGACTTTTTTTTCTTTATTATGATTTTTTCAATGCTTTATTATTTTTTTATTTCTACGCAGTGCCGGCTGTGGGTTTTGCGGGGCCTCGAGAAAATAATACATATGGTGTCAAAAACTTGCCCTAGCTACTAATAATTGTTAAAAATATCCCCCTATAAGCGCGGGGCCTCGGGAAAAATCTCCGAAGTCCCGACCTCTGAGCCAGCCCTGTTTCTACGATTTCTAGGACAAGATTTACAATATCCCACTGCAAACTCTATACAGATGGCAGCACATAACGACTACACTAAAGAGGTATCAGTGGCTCTAAAACAATGGTTTCTGTTTATTTATCACATTAAAATATCATTTACCTTTTAGTTTAGGTTAGATTCACTTTAAAAGCACTATCTTAGGTTATGGTTGATAACTGTTTATTTTTAATTTTTTTATAAACCACCTAATAATAAATTGTGTTTTAAAAGTTCTGCACAGTCCCACCTGTTTAGAATCTCTGTATATTGAACAAATGACGTGTGTGTGACGCATGGGCAGTGTTCAGTGGTATATTGTAAATTTACCCCCAAATGTGAACGCAATATATTAAAGCGGGCAAACAATTAAATTTTACTGTGCAATAGTTTCTCACGATTTATCTCAAACTGATTTGAGATATAGTGTAAGTACGCTTTATTCCGTGTGTGTATTTTTTCATGTGTACTTTTTTTCGTGTGCGTATTAATCCGAGTGCGTTTTTTCCGTGTGCTTATTTTTATATTATATAAGAAAATGGAAAATTTATTTTAATAAATATATTTTAAATTTAATGTCTCAAATCATTTTTAGTTTTAACATTATAAATAAAATGCACTGAGTGAAAATGAATCGTTTTCCCATCTTAAAAAGTTAATGAATAAATAATTCGGAATAATACTCATTATTTGTCCAGTTTTTAATAATACGCGAAGAGTTGATTCAATTTGAATTGGATGAAGTTAGGCGTATGGATAGAAAAAGAAGTCTGAGGTGTCGAGCAAGTTCCACATTAAGGTAATGATTTGTTGTAACACAGTTGGCAATGGGTCCACTAGTTTTTAAAAAATAGGTAATCGACACATTTCACGTTCCACAAAATTTCCCAAAGTTCGTACAAGCCGATTAATTTACTTATTTCCTCCGGTGACGAATTTTTGAACATCTTGTAAGCAGACAGCTCTCGATAGCACTCTCAGGAATTCGAACACAGTTCGTATTTGGCGAGCTACTCTCGGAGAGTGTAGAGAGCACGTGTCCACTAGTGAGTATGTTGAGAGAAGTTAGCTCTCGGAGAGTAGCTCGCCACTTTCTGCGAGTTACTCTCAGATGCGGGTGCATTGGAGAGTAACTGCTATCGAGAGCTTCTCGCCACTATTTATTCTCAAATGGACAGGCACCTTTACTAAATACCTACAAAACCCTAAAAAAAAAGTTAAAAATTCACACATTTATTGGCACATTTTTAGACACACATTTATTTTTTATAATTTTCTACATTTCATTAAAGCCAACTTTTTTTGTGAAGCAATAAATTAACCTAAAATTTGGTTGAAAATAATTAATTTCACATTGCATAATTAATAATACTAAATCCAATTCAAGCAGTAAATCACAAAAAACGTTGACGCTTCAAAATTTTAAAATTACTTTCGTGACTCGAAAACACATTAAATTAATAAACAGTCACACTCTTCGTTTTTTTTTCAGCATCAAAAAACACTTTAACACAAAAAGCGAGTGTTTCTTAGCTTGCTTATTAAAAGCAGAAATAATAGTAGGCTGTTTTTCATCTCGGGAGTAGAAAGTGAAATATACACTTCAGAGTTGTATAACAAATTGTTCTGCACGTCTGTAAGGGTGAATGAATGAATGAATAAGGAAACAGGAGTATAGAACAGATGCTGGATGAACGCTAGATGCTGCTGCCACCTACCGGGAACCTCGCTTTTCATACGGATATGCACCTATTAAATCATCTTAGCACGACTTCTATCTGAATATTTCAAGATGCTTCTGCTTACTTTTCTAGCACTGTTTTTTTATGGTCATTAAAAATATGCTCTGCAGTTTAGCCTTGTAGGATTTCGTAAGTATAATTTTTTATGAGACTGAATACAGCCAAAACCAAAATGGTGTGTGGCAGAAATACCCGTGATGTAACACCTACAATTAAAGTAAACGCCCAGGCGTTATCACAAGTCAAAGAATTCACATACCTACGATCTGTTATCACGAACGATAACAGTTCCAAACCGTGGGAGGAAACATTCCAGTCGATTCCTTAACTTTTCCGTTGTTTTGATATAAATTTATGATTTTCACGACCTCGTGGCTCGTTTAACGCTACGTACAACCCCCAGAGATTATTAGTTTCTTATACAAAACTAACAATCTGATATTAAAATTAGTGACAATCTATACATCAAATTTTGCACAAAATTTTTATCTTTCTAATAAGATATTTTTCATTGTAGAAAATTATTGTAAAAATGTTATGGCTCAATAACTTAATAATAGGTATCACACAGCATGTTCTGTAATTTTCTAAATATATTTGTAGGTTTCAAATAAGTTTTATATTTATATATCAGGTGATTGCAAAAGTTCGTGCCCGTGTAATAATGACTGTATCCGTGATTTGGTGAATAGTAATCCACGGATTTCGACTGAAGAGATTGCTGAGAAGTTAAATGTTGACAAATCGACAGCATTTCGCCATTTAAAAAAAACTTGGCTACACTTCGAAACTCGATATATGGGTTCCGCACATTTTGACAGAACGGAACAAACTGAAACGTGTTTCCACTGCCGTTTCTCTCCTTGCCCGTCGACAAAATGAACCTTTCTTGGATCGAGTAATAACTGGAGATCAAAAATGGATTATGTATCACAACATAAAAAGAAAAAGAAGCTGGAAGCATAGGAGTGAACGAGCAGAATCTTTGGCAAAAGCTGAATTGCATCCAATGAAAGTGTTGTTACGTGTCTGGTGGGATTGCAGAGGAATACTTTATTTCGAGCTTCTTCCACGTGGCAAAATAATAACTGCGGAGAAGTACTGTGAGCAACTCACCCAACTCAATGTGGAAGTCCCTGGATATCCAAACAAAACGTCCAAATTTGGTTAATCAAAAATACATCATCTTTCACCACGACAACGCTAGACCACATGTCGCTCAACAGACACTGCAAAAACTTAGGGAGTTAAAATGGGAAATCCTCCAGAACCCGCCGTATTCCCCTGACCTTGCCCCTTCAGATTTTCATCTGTTTCGTTCTCTTCAAAATAATTTGAATGGCAAAAAAATTGTTTCTGTGGAAAAAGTCAAAAAGTACCTTACTACTTTCTTTGAAGATAAACCACCCAGTTTCTGCAAAGAAGAGATTCAAAAATTTGTAAAACTTTGGGAGACAGTTATAGAAAATGATGGGGAGTACATTATTGATTAATAAAAATGTTTTTCCACGAAAATGTGTTTTATTTAATTTTATTTCAAATCGGGCACTAATTTTTGCAATCACCTGATAGTTTTGTGTAGAAATGTTCAAATAATACGCCAACACTTTCTTTGACATGATTGTTTATAGTTTAGAGCCTTCGTCGAAGTATATTATATTTGATGATAATGAAATGTTACTTGTTACAAGTATTCTTTACACCTAATAAATAATTTTTATCCATCTTACCTATATTGAGCTCCACAGCAGCTTCGAGGTGGCGGCAAAAGTAAATTACCAAGTACAATAACTATAATTAGTTTTCACAATAGAACAAAATAGCATGAAATATATTTGTAGAATGAAGCTTTAGCTACAATTTGCCGCATGGTACACAAATATGCGTCGAATGGTTTACAAAATTGTGTCTATAATGTAATTTGTTTATTTACAGTTACAAGACAGTTCTTTTTACAATTGAAACTATCATGTTAGAAAGATAAAAACTCGCTGAAAATGTTGATGTATAGATTGTTATTATTTTGTTTCAGATTGTTGGTCTTGTATAAGAAACTATACCGTTGTGTTCATCCTTACTCAGATTGTTTAAACGGGATTTGCAACTAGTATTTCTAACGAATCGCTTAAACACCACCAGAGATCGACTGTAAAGCCGCATTCAGACCTCTTTAAATTAACGAGTTATTGACTGTGCGTTGTGTCGCTCTGAGTTATGCTTTAATGCATTCTTTTAACGTTCCATGTACCGTTCACATCTGTTATAAATTAGTACGTTACGAATAGCCCTCCATCTGTGAATTTTGAAACCAACTATTTAGCTTCGTAATATATTTTATATGTATTATCGTTCTTATAATTCTGTTGTCTTAGATTTTAACATACCTAATTACCTAAATTGATCATATTTACTGTCCGTCTTTGTAATTTTGAGCAAGGTTTGTTAATGATGACATTATGTTAGGTTATGTAAAGGCATTCGATAACTACGGTGTCACTGATAGACTGCGATAGCCAATGTGTTTATATGTCTGTTTCATTAAAACATCACACTAGCTATAAGTTTAGAAAATTATGTACAATCCACAACAAACAGCGTATTAAATATGGAGGTCTGAACGGTTTCACGTCTTACCATATGACAAAAACTCTGGTGACAGTAAACAGTCCATAAGCTACAGTGCATAAGCTATTGATTTAAGAGCTCTGAATGCGGGTTAAAACTTTCTGTGTCACATAGCATATATAGAGATTTTAAAGTGTTCATTGCAGTTAAAAGATTTTAGAATTCAGATAATACATACAAAACTAAACTTATTTTATCCAATTTATTATTTTATCCAATTTATTGTTCAAAATTACTTTTGTTCAAAGTTATCGCCTAATAACTTTAAACACTGAAATACGCTTGGGCAATTTTAGACTTTCATTCCAGGAAATGCTATAAGGACCCTTATATATATACCACTCTCTCTAAGTCAGGAGTACTCAGTTCGGTTCGCCAGTAGAACTAGAATTGTTGAACTCTTAGAGACCCTGAGTCGATTATCTGGTGGTTTACTTCATCTTGTTTTTATCTAAATTATTATATATTTTTATTTTAACTTATTCTTGTAAATATTATGTGCTGTGCATGAACTGATACTGCAAGATCGTCATGTGACCTATCGTGAGATTGAAGTATCCTTGGGCTATTAGTGGGACCAGCATACATTCACTACAGCATGAACATTTGGCCGCCAAAAAAATGTGTTCCCGTTGTATCCCACATAATTTGACAATCGGAGTGGAAAATGCCTCAATCGGAGTTAAAAGTATTTCGAAAATTGGTTCAAACGCATGAAAAAGTGTATTGATCTTCATGGAGAATATTTTGAAAAACAATAAAGCCACTTTTGTGGATAAACAAAAAATGTTTAGCTCATTGATGTTCTTTTATAAAATGGCTGTTGTCTAATTTAACCAACCTCATAGCTCTTATATCTCTCGAGATAGCAATAGTGGACAATTTAAAATAAACACCTTATACAGGTTATAAGTATGTGAGTTATATTAAGACACTTGAACATACGTTACTGTGGTAGAATTATTCTTTATGTGCTAATACGGCTATCCTTTCAGTGAAATAGCAACCAATACAATTGTAGACAAAATAGGTATATATTATCTATTAAATAAATTGGATTATTTGTAAAAAACAATTTTATTTTTATAGTTCACAATAATGTCATTGTTATACTGAAAACCGTTTAACAATAGAAGCTATTGTTGAACTGATTTTGGCGACTTTTTATTTTGAGAGATTAGCAGTAGAGATGGGTCGTTCATGAACGAACCGGCTCACTGAGCCGACTCAGTACACTGACCGAAGTGACACGGTTCACCAAATTGAAATGAGCCGGCTCACGGCTTACTGTATAGTTTCAAGTATCAAGGATACGATTGGTCGGGCGATTGTGAGCAGTGACCGGAGTGATCCGGATCTGGATCGATGTCATGTTGAACTTCGCGAGAACTCGTCTTGTAATGTATTATATTAAAGTGTATTATTTATTGTCAACAATTTGTAGGGCAGTTTATTTGAAACTAATATGCTTAGTCTGTATTTTCTTACAACCATACTATATAAAAATATTAAAAATATAGCCCAAATCCCAGATGTCCGATTTATAAGGGCAATAAACATCACCATAAACTTAACACATCTGGTTTAAAATACAGTAGCTACATAAAGTGAATTGTTTGTTTCAAAAATGTTAGATAAGAACCGGGGCTAAGCGACGTTCTAACTACGAGTGAACGACCGACAAATGACCGGGTCTAAGCGACGTTCTACCTACGAGCGAACGACCGACAACTGACCGGGTCTAAGCGACGTTCTACCTACGAGCGAACGACCGACAACTGACCGGGTCTAAGTAAGAGCCGGCTCTAAGCGACGTCTACCTACGAGCGAACGACCGACAACTGACCGGGTCTAAGCAAGAACCGGCTCTAAGCGACGTACCACCTACGACCGAACGACTGACCGCCCTGTGTCTCGGGATCATGTTTACAGTTCATATATTGCAAGAACCGGCTCTAAGCGACGTTCTACCTACGAACTAACGACCAATCTGCGTCTCGAAAACATGTCTACTTAACCAGATCACTGAGCCGGATCAATGAACCGGCTCAAAAAACTGAACGACCTCCACTGATCCGGTTCCGCAAACTGAGCCGAAATTCCCATCTCTAATTAGCAGTACTACTCGTCTTCGGAGTGTCATTGTAACATCAAATTGATAATCGCAAATATTTTAAAATATTAATGGTTTTTCCGTAATAATTGTTGTTAAAATACACTTTTGCATTGATAGTCATCAATTATATGTGTAAGTACATCTAACCTAAAAATTAAACATTATATTTTATACAATTTCAGTATTTCAGAAAAAATTAATGTGCTCCTTGGCACTGAAGCTCATTTTTATCACTCACGTGATTATTTACATCGTTGATGCCTCAGAAAATGATTTCCACAATTCATGATAAAAAAAAAAAAATGGATGTCACTGCCTTGGTACACAAATAACTATTAACCAAGTTTGAGAATATATGAGCAGTATCGGAAGATAAAAATTTTAAGTGCGGGGATTAATTTTGTGCTTCATAGGAAAACATTTTACCACAAAGCTACGAACAGCTGTGAAAATTTTCTATATAGGTACTATATGTCTGAAAGTAGAAACGACAGCATTTTGCAGATAATTCAAATATTTTCCACAAAATTCTTTTTGCAACTGTAATTTTATACTTTTTTTTTTAATCTCAATATTTCCACTCCAGCATAGCTCTTTATTTACTTTGTTTACGGGTTGCGTTAGAGCGAGCTTTCAAAGAGATGTAAAAATAACACAAAGAACTACCTCAATATTACAGACAACGATGAAGAGTGGCCAATGAATTAAAACATGCGAAACCTATTAAATCATCAAATGCACGCTGTATTTCACAGTTTAAATATGCTTTTAACTGTCTTTTATAAAGGTAATATATGCTAAATAAATTAGAAAAATATATAAAAATATTCTGTCCACGAGAGACTATTGCCAGAAATTTCCATAAACTCTATTGCAAGGACATGATCACTAATTAAAAAACATTTTTATATAACTAGTTCTTGGTACGGGATTAGTTCAATTAAGTTAAGTAAGATAATAAAATAAATAATCATGTATTTTGATAATTTTCATCATGTCTACATAAATTATTTGTATACAACGTTTTGTATACAATTTGTATGACTAGAACTGAACGTAATGGGCCACGTGAAGTTCTGGTCTTCCCATTCGACGCACAAATGAAACAATCTGTGCTTTTACTCACCCTTGAACAATCTATGAGAGACATAGACCTTAGAACATAGAACTTGCTATGAGAGAAACAACTCGTATATCGAGGGCTGTTTGAAAAGTTTTGAAAGCGACACGTACAATCCAGTAGTAAAACGAAAATTTCTCCGCCAGTTAAATATATCATCTGTCCAAAAATATAGCAACAATTTTATTTTAATCTGTTAGTCGTTGTTTACCAGCTATTTAAAGTTGACGTGTCTGTGCAGGTATATCGGCAACAGAAATTCATACCAAGATGGTAAATGTACTAAAGCAATCTACTCTTTCATTTCCAACTCTCCACAGATGGACTTAAGAATAAACGTTGGACGTAGAAGTGTTGAAGATGATCCACGTAGTAGACGCCCAAAAACTGCAAAACCACCAGAAAACATACAAAAAGTTCATGCTATGGTATTAGATCGACGAGTGAAAATGCGTGAAATAGATGTAATAGGCATTTCAAGAGAACGAGGTTTCCATATTTTGTGTGAAGAATGAAAGACGAAAAAGCTTTGTGCAAGATGGGTGCTGCATTTGTTAATAATTAATGACAAAATGACCATGGCAAAAATCAACAAATTGAAGTATGAATTGCTTGAACATCCACCATATTCGCCAGGTTTAGCTCCATCAGACTACCATCTATTTCTAAACCTGAAAAACATGTCTTTGTGGAAAGCGTTTTTCGTCCAATCAAGAAGCAATTGATGCTGTAGATAGTTATTTTGCAAGCCTTGATACAGACCATTATAAACATGGTATAGAATTGTTAGAAAAACGTTGGACTAAATATATTGAGCAACAAGGAGATTATATTGAAAAATAAAATAATTTTTGAACCCCAAAATTCGTTTTTTCCTTTTCGCTTTCAAAACTTTTCAAACTGCCCTCGTATATAATATATATAAGAATATATTCCAACAAAGGTGCATTAGGACGATATTGAGAGACAACTGGAAAGATTATGTGGCGAACACAGAAGTTTTGGCTAAATCTAATATCATCAGTATTGAGGTCATGTTGTAACAAAAGCATTGCGGTAGGATGGACATTTCATAAGAATGCCCAATACTAGGTTACTCAAAAGACTGTGCTGTCAGAGTTGCAAGAAGGCTACAGAGGTGTGGGAGCTCCTAAGCAACGCTAGAAATACAAGCTAAAAAACCTCAAGTTATGTCAGCTGCTCAGTTCAGACTGGGAAGAAAAATACCTTTGTCAAAGTGGTATGGCATAATCTAGTGACAAACGGAATACAACAGTATGAACGGACACGTATAGAACTTGCCACACTAGTACGCAATAAACCTAAATCCAGACACCAGACGCTGTTGCCTGATTCTGTCAATATCTGACTCAGTATCTGACCCATAGTATGGACAAGAAGAAACAAGTTGACGTAATTTACACTGATTTCAGTAAGGCGTTTGACAAGGTCATTCACAACATCCTACTCGATACACTATTTAAGGCTGGAATTCATGGATCCTTATTGCGTTGGATTGAATCCTACATCAAAAATAGATCCCAATATGTAACATGTAACGGCTATACATCTCGTCTGATTGAAGTAAGTTCAGGTGTACCTCAAGGCTCCCATTTAGGTCCAATCTTATTTAACATTTATATCAACTCAATATTTAGTTGTTTTAAAAAAATGCAAATTTGCTCTTTTCGCCGACGACTTGAAGTTCTACACTACTGTAGATTCAATCGAAGATTGCGTTTTAATGCAAGAAAATTTAAAAATGTTTAATAATTATTGTGAATCTAAATACTTGTCATTAAATTTAAGCAAATGTTTTATTGTAAGCTTCATCCGAAAGAAAACTAAAATTATGTTCAAGTACTCAATTAACAATAAACAGCTATCAAGAAAAGATTCAATACGTGACTTGGGCATCATATATGACTCAAAATTACTTTTCAATGAACACATTGATACAATTGTAAAAAAAGCTTATAAGCTACTGGGCTTCGTTTTGAGAACTTCCAAATCATTTCAAAACATTAAATCAATTATTTTGCTTTATAATTCAATTCTAAGACCTCAACTAGAGTATGCTACTTCTGTTTGGAATCCTCAATATTTAAAATATATTAAAAGTATTCAAAATAAAAATGTTAAACTTCCTTTGCTACAAATTTAATATTCAGCTGTACTCTAATTCCAATAAACTAGAATTTTTCAATTTAAAATCATTAGAACAAAGAAGAACTAAATTTGATATCCTGCTATTATTCAAAATTTTCAATAATATGATTGACACACAGACCTTTGTACATGAATTTACCTTTTTAATACCAAACAAGTCTACACGATCACAAAATTTATTTTATATTAATCAATTTAAAACTAACTGTTGCAAGAACTCACCAATCAATAGAATAATGATTTCTTATAACAATAATTTCCAAAATTTCGATATATTTTCCTTAACATTTAATAAACTAAAAAAATTATTGTAATGAGATTTATAATTTCTAAATACTTATTTAATATAAATTGTAATGAGATACTTAATAATTAATATACTTTGTTTACGTACACAATCTGTAATATAATTTATTGTTCACTATTTAATTGTATTTCGTGGAAGCTACTTGTGGGCAACCGTTAGCTTCCCCAATGTATAAATAAATAAAATAATTAACTCTGCGCTATTTGTTGCAAAATTTTCGTATCCAGAATTAGCCTTCTCAGTCATGAACGAGTGGGCTCGTAGAAATCTGTGAAATATTGTTTTTTTCTGGAACTGCTGTCACCGATTTAACGTAGCCGTTATATATAGCGTGATCCAAGAAATTGGATACAAATGGAAAACTTTTTTATTAACAATATTACAAAAAAGTCACTCTTTAAAAACTCTTGCTTTATCTAAAACACCGGAAAATGTTATAGCTGGTCATGGCCTGGCCATAATATATAAAGAAAGGTGGAGGTAAAACCACACCTTAGTCAATCAGTCAATTGCTAAGATTGAGCGAAACTGAGATGGCCTGTAATAAAAATGATGGTAGCTCCTCCTATCTATTAAGTCAGTGGTATCCAAAAACCAGATGTCACAGTTGCAGGGTACTAATTTTCCAAATCAACTTCATATGACCAAGGCTTTTCTGGTACTCTGAAGCCTGTTTATACAAAGCAAAGGAAAGGTCACCGAAAAATAGTTCTGTTTCATGCACGTGAACGCTTCGTCAGTACCAGAGAGGGAAGGTTTATACCCTCCCTGATGAAGTAATAAGGGGTAAAATCAAAAATCGTTTGTTTTGTCCTATTTTGCTAATAACGATGCTAATTTTGATATTGCTACCCCTTCAATAAATTTTAGAAAATTCAGTAATATTACAATTACATTTGAAAACTAAATAAATTATTGATTTCCGTTGTATTGTTGATACTTTTATAAAATTTTGAAAGTTAATTATACATATTAATAAAGCAACCAATTACCTGTCATTATTAAAAAATATAGATAAAATATTGTATTTGACTCGCAGTTAATGGCTATATTATATGCTTGTTATTTGTGCAGCATTGTATTTGTGAACGAAAAAAAAAAAACTTTTCGGCAAAGCACATTATATTTTTTGGGCAACCAAAAGTAATTTTTATTAGAAAATTGAAATTTATTTATTCACTAAACTATTATCTTACATTTCATTTTATTTTATATTATTATAGTGATAATTTAATATTTAAAGTTTTCTTTTATTGATTTTATGACTGTTAAGTAAAAAATTCTTAATTGGAAAAGTTCATTCTTAAGCCGCATTCAGAGCTGTTTAAATTAAGAAGTTGTAGACTGTGCTTTGTTAGCTGTAACTTATGTTTTTATGCATTCTTTTAAACGTTGCTCGTAGCGTTCATAGCGAATTAGAAATTAATACGTTACGAATAGTCCGACATCTGTGAATTTTTAAACCTACTATTTAGCTTCGTAAAATATTTTATATGTATTATCGTTCTTATAATTCTGTTGTCTTAGATTTTAACTACCTAATTACCTAAATTGATCATATTTACTGTCTGTTTTTGTAATTTTGAGCAAGATTTGTTAATTATGTTAGGTTATGTAAAGGCATTCGATAACTACGGTGTCACCGATAGAATGCGACAGAGAATGTGTTTATATGTCTGTCTCATTAAAACATCTCACTAACTATAAGTTTAGAAAATTATGCACAATCCGCAACAGCGTATTAAATTTGGAGGTCTGAACGGTTTCACGTCTTACCATATGACAAACTTTCTGGTGACAGTGAATAGTCTATGATCTACAGTGCATAAGCTATTGATTTAAGAGCTCTGAATGCGGCTTTAGTTTGGTTAAAATTATAGTCTTAAAATTTTCATTTAAAAAAAGTAAAAAGTATTTTTAACCATATAACCGTGTGAATCTTCATTCGTTCAGATAGTGTTATTTTTATGAAATATTTTTTCAGTGTTACAATTACCACTACTTTAACACTATTTATTTTCTAACACTATAATATAACCAGTATGTAAGTGTAAACTTTACACCAAATTTAACCAAAAAAGATGTGTAAATAATTAACACGAGAAGCGAGGGACTTCACGGCACACTAAAAGTTTATTTTTTAGTTTACCATGAAGTCCCTTTAACACTACTTTTTTAGAGTGTATTAATAATGTTTTATAAGTATGTTAGACCTATATTTTAAGTTACTGACTTCTCATATATCATTGTTATGATCATCTGAGCTAAATAAATTATTATTATTAAATTTTTATTATAAAATTTATTATTATTGAACAATTATTACAATTATAAATGTCTGTATCCCCATCAGTAACCCTATTCAGGTTTTCTGTTTTATTCTTTCTTTTTCGTAATTTTTAATGTTAAGAGTAAAATGTTAAATAATACACATTATATAGTCAAATTAGGTTATTCACAATAACTGTCAGATGTTTCCCTGTAAGTTAAGAAATGACACATAGATGGAATTGGCATCTTGCGGTTTGTACAGTGACTGTATAAAGACAGTGTAGCCATACGATGATCTCGTTTTCTATTGGTCGAGCTGAAGTCCGCCATTTTTCTTCCAACTTTCTTACAGATTTCATATGGTTTACATGTGTTTAGCTTGTGTTTCAGAAGATTTAAGTGATATTTTCCAATAATATACGTATATTTAGCCATTTTAGACGTTTAACAGTGAATATTGTTGTGTAGGGTGCTATTGAAACAACCACTTTCAACATCACTTTTTATAGAACCCGATCACTATTTTTTTCCTATGGGTAACCCCGTATATATATATATATATGTAAACAAATAAGGGATTTATTGTTTAAATAAAACTCAAGTTGTTCACAGACTATTTTATTCTAGGTATTCACTCTTACAACGTAAGAAAACATCTGATCTCTCTATAAAATTCTACGTGTGCTTTATAAAAACCAATTAGTGTAATGAGCCGTCATCATTATCGTTAATGAGTCGGCATCATTAGTGGATCCAGATTACAGATTGCAGCTAGATAACATTTTATGGTGACGTAACAGGGTTTCGTGGAAGGCTAGATGCTAACATATATATATATGTATACGTAAAACTATTAAAAATTTAAGAAATATTATAATATATTAGGATATACAGTCTATTCCAAACGATTAGGCGAAACTAACCGGAATTTTCATTTTAGTAAGGTGTCATTAGCTATTTTTTTATATATTGAAGTAGGCTTTTCCTGAACAAAATGATCAAAAGCTTCAATCAGTCGGTAAAAGTAACAAGATTTGAAAATCTTGTTCCGCGTAAACCAAAGGAACCGACTTTATTAACATTAATTCCATATAACCCAATACAAATCTGGAATAAAAATGGCAGTTACAGTTCATATGGCCACACTGCCTTTATACAGTCACTGTAGCGATTTGAAAAGTAGAACAAAATTAGACCGAAAAAAATTTACTTTTTTCTAGTACTAGGTGATAAAAACAAAAACTGTTTTATGATGCTCATCCAAAAAAATACTCTGTGAAAAAAAATACTCTAATAATATTTTATATATTAAAATAGATTTTCAACTAAATCTACTGTTACATTAGTCAATGTGAGTGTCAGTGAAAATTATTACAATTGACAGTAATTAAACATGAAAACGTATCTATCATAAGATGAACTAAACAAATAAAAAAAAAACAAAAAAAAATAAAAAATTACAATAACATTTTCCGAACAATGAAGTAAAATTCAAATCCTATTACGTTAAACACCAGACATACTGATGGTAAACAAGCTTCTTGGATTAAAATTCGAAAGTTTTCAAAGAAAACATTTAACAGGTTTAAACTCGTTAGAAGGCAATGATAACGTACTTGTTTGAGTTTGATTGCGGTGACGGCATTTACAAAACTTTGTAACAATGTATTTAATGCGTAATTAGCAGAAACGTTCAAACCACATGCCCTTGTTAAAAGCCAGTTAAATTTTAATTTCAGTTTGTGCGGAACTGTAACTTATTTAAAAAAATTACCATGTTAATGAAAAAAACTTGATAATAAATATATTAATTAATTATCCCTTATATTATGCACAATCCGAAATGCAGGCATTACAGATGTATTTAATTTACTTCAAAATTAAAGATAAAATTTTTCTTTGTTTCATTTATTGTTCTTTTATTTTTTATACGAAACTACAAATTCTACAGTGACATCAGGGAAATGATTCACAAATTATATAAAACTAAATTAAATTTAAAAAATATACCCTATTGTTTAGAGGTATTTTTTTATATCATTTTAGAGATCAAAATAGTTTTGATTAAAGAAAAAAATGGTTTTTTTTTCAGTAGTTTATCAGAAAGAAGTGAATTATTTTACCCGTCACGAAAATAATTTTCAGAGTGTAAAATGATAATTTTAGCTGAAATTATGATTTTAAATTATAATTTCTACCGATAAGTTGTACTAACGAAAATCATGAATTATTTTTTTGAAGCACTTTACGTTTTCAAGAAATATATTTTATTATTTTAGTTAATACCTAAAAAATTATCGATTTAAGTGGGTGATAAGTCCGATAAGTTCGATTTGTCACAGGACTATGTCTGTAGTGTCCAAATAAATAAAATAAATTAATAAATAAATAAATAAGTAATAAACTTTTTTGAAGATAAAATAATATTTCATCTTTTAGAATAATGTACGAGGTCTGTTCAAAAAGTATCGCGAATTTTGAATTTCCGCGGGTTACGTATATTCGATTTTCGATTTTTTTGTAGCGTTATGTTGGTACTCATGTCTCTCACTTATGCCGACAAGTTCGGCCATTTTGAATGTTCAGTTAATTTTTGACAGTTTCTTTGCTTGCACGTGTTTTGGCTCGTCTTCGATTTTTGCTTATACCAAAAAATGGATCAAAGAATCTGTATAAAATTTTGTGTGAAAAACAAAATTAAGTGCGCGGACGCATTCCGAATGTTGACTGTGGCATATGGTGAAGCTACCTTGGACCGAAGCAACGTTTATCGGTGGTACAAAATGTTCTCAGAAGGCCGAGAAGATGTGAACGACGAAGAGCGTACCGAACGCTCGAGCACGTCAACAACAGACGAAAACATTGATGAAGTGAAGAAAATAGTATTGGCCAATCGTCGAATCACCGTTAGAGAAGTTGCTGAGGACCTAAACATATCGATTGGCTCGTGCCATTCGAATTTTTCCAATGATTTGGGCATGAGACGGGTCGCCGCGAAATTCGTACCAAAATTGCTCAATTTAGACCAAAAACAACACACTAATAATGCCGCAGCCACCGTATTTCCCAGATCTGGCCCCCTGTGACTTTTTCTTGTTCCCGAAACTGAATAGGCCCATGAAAGGACGACGCTACGCAACGAGTGAGGAGATAAAGACGGCATCGAAGGCGGAGCTGAACAAGATCACAAAAAATGATTTTTTCAAGTGCTTCAAGGATTGGATAAAACGTTGGCACAAGTGTATAATATCTGGTGGGGATTACTTTGAAGGAGACCAAATAGATATTCATGAATAAATAAATAATTTTTGAAAAAACACAAAATTCGCGATACTTTTTGAACAGACCTCGTATATTCCATAAAGTAAAAAGTATGGATTTAAAATCGAAAAATCAACTGTTGGTGTCATATTATCTTTCCTTGCTAAAATATCAGATTTTATGGAATCCAGAGAATATTGATTGCCAACTTTATTAAATCTGTCACAAGCCCTTGATTCTGTCCTATAAAATATTATTAGAAAAACTAGTCTTATTTGGATTTGATGAGAACAGTATCAACTTCAAGATTTTTCAATTTCAAGATGTTTCGTCAAATCCATCAACTGTTACCTCAGGCGTCCAGCAAGGGTCCATTCTCGGCCCTCTCCTCTTTCTGATCTATATCAATGACTTCCCTTCATAAGATCGTCATCACCTGTTGATGTTATCACTCTTAATAAATTTGAAATGCAGACGCTATGTACTAGTGCGACATCAATCGAATATCCCTAAGCCCAAGTGAGACGCAATAAATCCTCTTAATGCTAAAAGGAAACCATTTATACAACCCAAAATCTGTGAATTTCTCGGTAGTACAAATTGATCTCAAAGTCAAATGGGTTTAACATGTTGGTGCACTGGCAAACAAATTACGTTCTGCTATTTATTTGCTAAGCAACGTAAAGAACAACAATACCTATGATTAAGAAATTCATATAAATGCGAATACAAAATATTTTCACTCAAGGGAATATTGCATCCAAAACAGATTCGAATAAACGAACAATCAATATGTTGAAATTCAAAAGCAGTAAGATATCTAGGAGTGCATTTTGACAGACGACTTCATGGATGTCATATTAAAATAAAACTTCAAAAACTACACCAGCTCTTCCCCTTGATTAACAGAAAATCGAAGCTCAAAGTAAAATGTGCCTTGCTATTTTATAAATCACTAATTCGACCACTGTTTATGTCCGCTTGCGAAGTCTGGGGAAACACCTACAAAACCAATAACCACAAACTCCAAACGTTGCAAAAAAACAAACTAAGAATATCAGTCAACGCCCCATGGTTCACCCGGAACGATCAACTTCACCAGGAATTAAATATACCAACTATTGAATCATTTATTTGAAAAGTAATCAAACGTTTTATAAACAATTTAAAAAATACTGAAGGTACAACATTGGTCAAAAAGGTATACTCGTTAGACTGAAAAGATAGCTAACTCAAGACATAACAGCAGCAATGACAGTGCCAGTGCCAGTGACAATGACGTGAATTAATTTGGGATTAAATATTTATTTATTTTATTTATAACAATTTTGGCCACACAACAGGTAAAAACCCAATAATACACTAGAAAAAGTTTACAAAATAATTAAGACAGTATCATAATGAGAAAAAAAAATATTAGCATAGATACCAGAAACTATACATAAAACATATTTTTTCTATATAGTATCGAACAAGCTTGCTCCGATGGCAGCTCGTTTATAGTATCGTTAGTGTCGACAATTCTGGCTATTACAGCTCTGTGTTACGGTAAACCCCGTTTTCGGGTTCTACAGAAGACGACCCCGTCTTCTATTTTTTGCAATTGTGGACTTATTGTGTGTGTATCAACGTGGCTGTGTGTCCCATCTCTTCTCTCTCCAGAGTGGACCAGACTACTGCAGTTCAAAGGGCCCTTTGTTCCGACCGCACATCAGTACGAGGTAAGTCCATTTAACCGCTATTTCTCCCATCCTATCTTCTACATTCTACAATCGCGTGGACCATACGCATGATACAGTCCACCCGCTTATTTTTAGTGCTCCTCAGAGCAGGGTTCTGGTCAGTGTCCCCGTCCGGGAACACCACCAGATCACGCACTTAACATTTTGACATAAGTTATACATTAAAAGTTACATTTTAAGCATTATTAGGATAGTTAAGTTTGTCCCATGTTATTAAGACAGTTTCTTTTACTTGTTATGACTGCTGTGAATAACATTTCTTTTTGTTGAACCAGCAATAAATAGATTTACAAAAAGAATACTCTGTTATATAAAAAATATTTTCAATAATCCATATTTGAGTTTTTAAGTAAATATTTATGATAGATTCCAATTCTGATAGATTATGCCTGATCACATTCTAATGAGAGCCTGCTATTCTAAGAATATTGATGTTTACTCTAAAGAATATTGAATAACTGCAATCTATCAAAATGGTTAAATTATAGTTGTCGGGTGAGTGTAAACACTGTTTACATTTACGATACTCATTGTCACAAATAATGACTGAAAAATATATTAAATGAAAATCAATACAAATGAATTGTAGGTAAAAATAAAACAAGTTATATTTAAAAGATGAATAAAAATTACTTGTTATAAAAGATTTGTTTATTTACTAATAGTCTTGACCTGAGTTTCATTGCCGGATCGCGAAAACTTTAAAAATTTATAGTTATTATAGCTAATAATATTTTTTTGTAAAACAATTTAAAGCTGCTAGTAAAGTATCTATAATAATATTTTAGTGCGCAATACTTTTTATTTACATATTTTACTGATATCGATACTTTTTAGTGTTTTGTAGTCATACCTACAAAAGTATTCAAAAGGTTCAAGAAAATGGTTCCGCATACAACAAAATGACATGTGACAAAATGACAAATATCTCTGCTGGCGTTGTGTATAATTTTCTGCAATCCGGTACGAAGGACCAAAAATGTTCGATGATCTTCAGCGGACTGTAACTTGATAATTTTTTGATTGACAGAAAACATACAAACCTAATTTTAATATCTTTATTTTTCTTTAAAATAAAGTCTTTCAAGATATGCCAAATTGGTCAGTGGATTTTTGCCTATTTTGTTTTTCTTTATTTTAAAATGGTCTATTTGTTGCCTTTCAAAGAATCCGGAGAACTCGCAAGTCTCATATTTTTGTTTTGTCAATAAACACAAATTATAAAACAAGGTAGATAGCGGACTCCCACGTTACGGCTTTGGACAGCGATAGTTGCGACATTCGTGGTTGTAATATGAACTAGGATTAGGTATTATGCAACCCGCAGTGCACACAAATATATTTTTATATTTTCAATTGCTATGAAACACGCGATCAATAATTTTCTACCAAAATTGAATAATAAAATGTAATTTTGGTAGAAAATTAAAGATTGCCTTGAACCGAAAATTATGATTAATTTATTTACAACTCTCCTAATTAATTTCCTAAAATTAAAATTAATTACAATTGTTAAAAGTTAATACTTCAGTAAGCATTAAGTTTTATTATTTTATTTGTAAGCAAGCATATGAAATAAATAAACAAGTATTTATTTTTTACTTTTATATTTATTGTACATATTAAATTAAGTCTGTGCCATTTTTAGGGTTTTGTAGGTATGACCAAAAAACCCTTATACCGTCATTTTGTCGTCTGTCTGTCTGTCTGTCTGTCTGTCTGTCTGTTCGGTAAAAATTGTAGCCAAACGGCTAAACCTAGAGAGTTGAAATTTGGCATGCTTATACAACTCTTTGACTCGCACATAGGAAAAATACTAAAACATCTAAAAAACATATCTCCCTAAAAATATAAACAAATATGTGCTCATCGAAAAAAAAAAAATATTTTTTTATAATTCTGAGTAGAGTATCAAATGAAAGCCCTTGGTACGTGGATTAACGATCAAATTTTTATTATTGCAAAATAAATTATTTTGAAGCTATTTTTGCCAAAATTGTGCAAAAATTTTTTTGTCCCACACCCTGTAGCCCAGATGGTTTAAACTAAAAATCTGAAAAAATTCTAAGTAATCTACATTGGTGTGAACCGGAATAGTTCAACAGGAATTTTTGATCAGATTAGGTTTTTGGAAAAAAACGCATTTTTTGTGATTTTTGGCTAATAATGTACACAAGTTATAGCTTTGTAACACGCCGCACTGTAACATGTATGCTGGTCTAGTGGTATTAGACGCTGATTTTTCAACCAAGTAACCCGATCCGAAAGGGATCGAATCCTGTGAGAAGAGACTATTATTTTTTGTTTTTTTTTTTTTAAATTTTTATATTGTTTAAATTATTTTTTCAAAATTCTAGTTATATTTTGGCAAATGTTGCATTTAATTTTTAAAAGCGTAAATTTAATAGCCAGTGGAAATTGTTTAAATTATAATTTAATTCTGTTTCAATGTACACGAAATCAGAGGGGCGGAACTTATAACAACCAATGGAAGCCATAGGCGCAATTTTTAAAATTCTTAATGAACCTTGCTATATATATATATAAAAAAAAAAAAAATACTGCACATATTTAGAAACCTAAATAATGGTATTAGGCGTTCGAATTAAAATTAACAAAAAAAAATTTTTTTAATACGAAATTTGTTTTCGCATCCAAAATAATCATCATTCACTTACTAAATACCTGCAAAACCCTGAAATGTGTGAAAATTCACACTTCACATCAATGTTTTTACTGACATTGGCTATAGGTAATTACTATTGGCAAAATCCATACAGTAGTGTGAATTAGTGATCTTAGCGGTGAATCTTGAAGCGGAACATTAAGTAGTGGACAGGATGCACACCCGGTTTTGGCTTGGAACAATCTTTCTGAAACGATTTCAGTTACTAACAAATATCGAATTTTGCTTGCTTCTGTTTGCGAAGCAATGAAGTGATTTGGTTATGGTTTAGTAAATAAATTGTTAGTTATTTCTATGAATTATAGATTGTGTGGAGTTTTCCGTTATTCCTGGGTGAAACTTCATTAAATAACAATTATTCAATTACAACACTAGGTTGGTTTCACAAATATATTTATTTTTTACCAATTACGATAATGATGATGGTATATCTTCATCATTGTATGTATATTGTATATCATATAAACATTGTATTCCTTTATTTTGCTCAGTTTGTAAAACTTGTGCATTGACTAATGACTAATTGAATTCTGTATATAATTTCAGTATAAAGTATCATGCTCAAACTTGTTATATTTATGCAATGTTTTATTTTTCGATTAAAATGTTACAACGGATAAAGGCATTGTTTAAATTAAAGTAAATAGGGTTTATTTGAAATTTTTTAAGATTAACAATTGGGTATTAAAGAAAAGATATTTGTTGGGTTCCAGCACAACACTTTATTTGTGGCCTTCCAGCACCATCAGTTATGTCACCAGGCCGATAGTATCAATTCCAAGAAGTGACACTGAAGAAAGTGGCTATTAAATTCAATAATAAATAAGCAATCGTTGGAATTTGGCAATTCATACAAACATCATGGACTTCGGCTTGAGAACCATGTAAGATACCCACTTCAGGCTTAGGAACCTAGGATAAGCTGCCCAATCATTGACTTGGGAACCGGACAGATACCCACACAAGACTTTGGAACCTTAACGAAGAAACCAAACTAGAGGCTTGGGATCCTCAACCAAGAAACCCACCCGTGGGTGGTATTGCACGGCTATCGGGCGTGAACCCTATGGCGATGGGGTTGCTGGTTCAAGTTTCTGAACTGGTAGTGACAATGTCACCATGGATCAACGCAATTTAGGTACTTATAATGCCTGTATATAACAATACACGGATGAAAAACCAATCCTACTTTTTTAGGGGGTTTAAAACATGCTTTTTCTAATGAAAATAATTTAAAACAGTTTTCAGAAGTTATATTTTTGTAAAAGTGGGCTAAATATACCCTGTTTTTAGCATTTTCACAAAAATCAACTTTACACTCAATTCCGGAACTAATGAAAAATATTAGGAGTGTGAAAATTTATATTCGTTAACCTTGTTTTAATAAGTTAATATGTGCAAAATTTCACGTTTATCGTACCTTTATTTTCAGAGGTATAAAAAGCCAAACTTTAAAATTTTTTCGAGCAAATTTTTAGGCCAAGTTTGATCCAAATTTTCTTCACGGAAATCGCTCATGAAAATTTGTTTATTATTTTGTTCAATAGAGCGCAAAAAGTTGTATAAGTTGGCAAAGTTTTGTTTCTCTTAACAAAATATTGCCAGAGATACTGTGTCTCAAAGTTGCCGAAATCTCGGAGTCATACTATAGAAGGCTGCGGTATGAAGTCAAACAAATTACTAAATCTCAGCAAGTAATGCATGGATGAACGTAAAACTTTACCAATGTTTTTTGGGGACATGTGTGAATGTCCATACAAAATTTCATCGAAATCCGTGATGGTCGAGCAGAGACCACCACCACTTGATATGGAATTACCCAATTACCCAATTTTTCACTAATATGTATGAAGTGTATTGTTGAATAGACTGTCTATTTCTTTGGCAAGTGGTCATGTTAGCTCGAGCTGACGTTATCGGGCACAGATATCTGAGACATCAGTCTATATCTACAGTTTAGACTTCATCAATATTGATCAGAATCACAGATTTGCCACTGCAGCCACTCAAATAATTTCTCTTACATGAGTAAAGAAACATACGATTTAATGTTATACCGGATGTTTACTTTTTATTTATTAAACTTGGGAAATATAATGTTAAAATTTTCATTTAGCAATATCTCTTGATATGTTGATTTTAGAGAAAGAAATGTAAGTGCAAACAAATGTTCATATTTAAAAACTGATGTTATTTCCAGTTGTATAAAACATTCGTATATCTAATTTTATTTACAAGTGTTGGTAAGTATCCGACTATTAAAGGAGTTATTAACTTTATAAAGACTTCGTGTCGAACCGGAGTTTTAGGGTACGGATAAGACCTTGTCACATATGTTCACAATGGACAATGGGGTCTCCCAAGGCTCCATACTGAGCGTTACACTATTTTTGATTGCTATTAATGGTGCAGATTCATGTATTCGAATACCTGTACATATTTCAATATTTGTTGACGACATTGGTATCAAAAGACGAGTACCAACCACCAGCAAAATTGTGTGTTTTCATTTTTACAGAAAAAGGAGTTTCCATCTTAATTCACACTCACACTAAATGGAACCCACTTGCCCTTTAACATTACTGCCAGATGTCTGGGTAATGTTTGACTCTCAACTTACTTGGTGGGCACATTTTTTGTCCGTCAAGAAAAAATGCCAAAGGGCACTCAATTTGTTTCGGGTCTTCAGTCACACGACATGGGGAGCAGATCGCACCGCCATGTTGCGTCATTCGGTTATTTAATAATAATAAGTCAATTATAAAAACATAGTTATTGGTTAAAAAATATTATTACACTCATATGATAAAAAATAAATATAATATAAAATGTTATAAGTGTAAAATGTAAACAAGTAAATAAGTAAGTGAAACAGCCACTCATGTTTAACACACCGTTGTTAAAAAATCGTCAACAGAGTATATATTTCTATTGATTAAAATTGACTTAACTTCTTTTTTTAAATTTGTTTATTTAAATAAATTATTGGTTACCTCAGCTACTAGGGCTATTGGCCACCAGTTACATTATAGTTTACATGGGTAGTATGTATTTATATAAATTTGTATAAATATGAGTTGTTTAAAGTAAAATTTTTGATGCGATGCTAATATCTTTAAGGTATTGGATGACTCTGGCTTCTATATCGGTGTTGTTAGATATCAGATCCTTTAGGGTGGTTGGTAGGGAGTGGTTTGCTCTTTGTATTTGATACTCTTGGCAGTCTAGAAGAATGTGTTCCACGGTTAGACGAGTAATGCAAGTACTGCATTGTAGCGGGTCGATTTTTTTAAATATATGTACGTGGGTGTACATATTATGCCCAAGTCTCAGTCTTGTTAGGATCACTTGTTCTCTACTATTTGTACTGAAGGCCTATTTACCTACACTGTCTTTTATTTTTTGTAAGTGAATATTTTGCCATGCTATTTTCCACTTTACTTCTTTCTTGAAGGATTTTATATTGTTTATTTCCTTTAAAGTTCTAGGCAAATGTTTATAAAATTTACAAGCGTTATACCTAATACTTTTTTCAAATAGTATTAAATTGTACTTGTTAGTGTTAAGTTCATTATTGTGTCGAGTATTATGTTGATGCTGTGGGATGTTAGCGTTAAATAAATGCATATTTTGGAAAGTGAAAATTAATATTTCTAAGATATAAACAGTAGGAGCAGCCAGAATTTGAGACTTTTAAATGCAGCTCGACATGAGTCTCTATTTCTTAGGTTAACTAAAATTCGTTTTGCCCGTTTTTGAATCTCAAAAATTAAGTTAGAGTCTCTGCAGTTCGGATATTTTTCCCTAGTGCATTATGCCGTATTTAAGAAGCTGTAAGGGAGATAATTTTGGTATTATTTCATAAATAAATTCAGTATAATCATTCTATTAGAGTAAAATATTTAAAATGTTAAATGATAAAAAATAATCTATTTCTTAGAAAGGGTATTCAAGATAAGGGTAGACATGTTTATTATTTTAAGCTGACACTTTTGAAAATGTAACATGAAAAGTGAATCGTAAATTGTTTCGTCAAAAATATACGTCAACCATAAGCACATAAATAATAATTAATTTTTGTCTGAAATATAAATATTATGGTTGGGTTATTTTCTAATGGGATACTTATCTAAGTTTTCACCAATAAATTGTGATTTTTAAGATAGTACAAGACAGTCAAGGGGGTGTGAAATGATATTTATCAGTTGGGCGATGTAAGGTTTTCAGGGTGGTTCTCTTTTTATGGGGGAGTTGATTTTAACCCGTTGTATGGTTAAGACCATGTTTAAGGAGTTGATTGTAAACCATCATAACGTTGTCATGTTTTAGAGTGGATTTTAAACCGGCATAACGTAAGGATATTATTAGAAGAGTTGAGTCTAAAGAGTAAAGAAGTTAAGTCAAGTTTTAAGTAGAGTGAGATTTTGTTAATCATGGTTTAGAGACAATGAGTGTGTTCGGTCGGACAAGTAAAATGTAACAAGTAATTCCGTATGGAACGTTAGTGTAGTGACCTGTTAAAAAATGGAGAGACAATATTTAGAAACATGTAGTTGTTAAATTAGTGTTTGGTGTAAAGTGTGTCTAGTGTGTATGAATGTGTGTCTCATTTGGATTTAGCTGTATCGACGTAATTGTATGTCTAGTGTAATTAGTGTAAATATTTAAACCGTATCATAATTAAAGTAGATTAGCTAAAATGTGGAGTTTAATTAAACAACCCTTAATCCTTCCAAGAATCGTAGCAACCAGCTAGCGGACCAATAAGGAGGGGGTCCAGGCTTGATCCGCTCGCTAATCTGGATACTCATAACGTGAGGGAGACCTAAAATTGAGGGATGTACAGAGTAAGTACAAATGAATTAAATTATCAGCCAACCGTGACATTTCATATTTATATCATAACTCCCCACAAAGCGAATGAAAATTATCAAAATAAATGTTCTTTAGAACCAATTTGCTGCACTTGAAAGACATAATTCTCATTCCATACAGAGCCCTGTTTAGCATTTTGCACAATTCAATAATGTGTCAGTCCAAGTAAGATTGGAATTAATGTGTAGGCCTAAAATTTTAGTGGTGCCGACTTCTTTCGGCATCTAAGTCGTGCCGATTTAGTCCGCTCTAAGGTCGATTATAAATGTCTAGCTTTTGGATCAATTACAAGGGTCAACAAAAAAAATTTTTTTTTTTGAGTCTTTATTTTAATGACTATTTTCTGATTCTTTATATCGAAAAATAACTAAAACCTACGTTTATTTTTGAAAAACTTTGCTTTTGTACATTTGACAACGATCAATATATCTTTATTTATTTTTATGACCATATAAGGAGAAGCGCGTTATATTAAGTAAGGGTGGGGACGAGCGGCTATTAAGCAAGTGGCATTTCACTTACGTGGTTCATAGTCGGTATGCGCATGCGCATTGCATCGATTCAACGCATTTTGTGTGGCGTCAGATCCAAAAATGGCGTCAAAAAGTTGTAAACACGAGGTAGACTCATCCTGCTATATTTGCGGCGAATTTATCAAAACAAAAGAATGGTTGGATTTCTGGTGGGAATGCATCCCATCAGAAATCCAACCATCTTAAAATCCCCTATCACTGGCCAGGTATACTCATCATACTTTAAACTCTCAAGCACCATTTTCACACTTTCGTAATTTTCTTTGAGCATTGCGGAATGAGCCAAAGGAAGAGTTGGAAACTTATTTCCAGTTTGAAGAAGGACAGCTTTTAACTTTTTGTAGAACTGTCTATTAAAAGACGCCAGTCAGAAGGAATGCATGAGATTCCGACCGCCTTGCATAGGTGGTTATACTAAATATCCCTGCTACCTTTATTTTTGTCGGACCACAAATAAAGAAAATAATGGCCAGTGACGAATTTTCACATATACTCAATACTCATGAAAGGAAAACCTGAAAGCAGTGGTTCATGGTTTTCTCGAAAACAACAGAGCAGACAATTACAAAGAGCTTATTGCAACTATGCTTGATAACTTTAAACTCATGGGTTGAAGAATGTCCCTTAAAGTGCATATGTTACATGCGTACTTGGACCAATTTAAAGATAACATGGGAGCCTATTCGGGAGAACAAGGTGAACGTTTTCATCAAGACGTGACGGACTTTGAACGTCGTTATCAGGGGCAATACAATGAGAGTATGATGGGGGACTATATTTGGGGGCTAATACGAGAAAGTCCATACAATCACAGAAGAAATACGGAAAATAATCATTTCTAAACTTTTTTATATGTTCTGTTACAGTAGTTGTTTGTTTCGAATGGTTTTCTTGTAAATAAAACTGATTCAAATTCATAACAAAAGTTTGTATTGTTTTTACATACAATAAAGGAAAAAAGGGAAATTTTCTTAAAATCCGTAATTTCATTCCGATAGCTACAAAAGCAAACTTTTTCGGGTAAAACTATTTTTGCTTTAATTAATAATGTGTGTTTATATTTTTTCATTGAAATGAATTATTTTGATATTAGTGGACTGTATTGAGGTTTCAAGAAAAAACAAAAAACACAACATTCTTTTGAGAAAGTTTAATACATTCTGTCGTTCGTCCTTCGACACATTTCCCCCACTCCTTGCGAGGTACAATCGAGTGCATAATGCACTAACTAGTAAAATAAATTGTACATACCCCCAACCTTGAAAGGCTGGCTTTCAAAACAAATAAACATTTTGACAAGCACAATGAGAAAAAACAAAATTTAACATTACAATGTTACAACAGTTAGTAATGCTGAAATTTATGAAAAAACAATGTAGTATATTATCTATCTATCTTAATGCTAGATCAATTGTCATTCTTCGGATTTATGGGTAACACACACACTTGAGATGTTGCACGTTTTATCACACTGGTAGGGGTCTTTATTGACACTACTCTCACTACACCATCCTGACCTGGGTGGAGCTGCACAACGCGGCCAAGTTTCCAACACAGTGGCGGCAAATGGGGATCCTTGATTAACACTAGGGAATTAAGTTGGATGTTGTCATCAGTGTTCTTCCACTTGTAGCGGAATTGCAGTTCTGAGATGTATTCTTTATACCACCTGTTCCAAAAGTGTTGTCGTATTTGCTCGATCCGGTGATATTTTGAAAGGCGATTTATCGGGATATCGACTATGTTAGGTTCGACAATTGAAGTAATTGGTCGTCCAATTAAGAAGTGGCCAGGTGAGAGAGGTTGATAATCGTTAGGATCAGAAGACATGGGAGATAAAGGTCGGGAATTTAATATACCTTCTATTTCTGTAATGATGGTCATAAATTCCTCTAACGTAACCGAAGCGTTAGATAAAACTCGCTTTAAATGATGTTTTGTAGACTTTACACCGGCCTCCCATAATCCACCAAAATTTGGAGAATATGCAGGTATAAAATGCCATTTGATACCTTGCTTACCAATCTGAGTCTGTAATAGATCAGTACTGGTTTGTATAAATTTGCCTAATTCGTGCAAATCGGTACTAGCCTTGACAAATGTTTTCCCGTTATCAGAGAAAATATCCGTAGGTAGCCCCCGTCGAGCTATAAATCTGCGTAAAGTTTGAATAAACGAATCAGTCGTCAAGTCGGTGACGGTTTCTAAATGGATCGCTTTTGTGCTCATGCACACAAATACACAAACATAGCATTTAAATAATTTTTGTCCACGACCCTTTTTTTCGCGAACGAAAAAGGGTCCCGCAAAATCTGTACCCGTGTTAATAAATGGATAGCTTAGTTGTGTGCGAGACGATGGCAAATTTCCCATGAGAGGATTTATTTGTATGGGCTTAGCCTTAACACAAGTGATACAGTTACGTACTATACTTTTCGCTAAAGAACGACCGCCAATGATCCAAAACCTTTGGCGTGATATGTAAAGCAGATGCTGCGGACCTGCGTGGTAATGACGTAAATGCTCATAAGTCATAATTAATTTGGAAAGATTACATTCAGCCTTTAAAAGTATTGGATGTATCCGATCAAATGCTAATTTTGAGCTCTGAATCCTACCCCCAACCCTAAGAATACCCTGGGAGTCTAAAAGGGGTGCAAGGCAACTTAATTTATGTTTTGAAGGTAATTGTTTATTTGTCCTTAACTGTTGGATTTCTTGCTCAAATGATCCTTGTTGCGACAATTTTATCATAATCATGAAAGCATGCTCTGTTTCTGTAACCGACAGTGCGTTGAAATTACGGTTGATTTTAAGGTTTTCTTTGCAATTTTTAATAAATCTGCAACAATACGCTATTATACGTTTAGCTTTCACGAGCGATGAATATTTTGTAATTAAAATATCATCCCTTTGATTTACAAATAGACTATTGATATGCGATTTCTTTTCGGGTATTTCACGTTCTGGCATTGGAATTATGACCGTACTTGGCCAGAAATCTGTAGGCTGTGAGAGCCAGGAAGGGCCTTCCCACCATAATACTGATTTTTTGAGTTTATTAGGTTGTACACCTCTTGATATGAGATCTGCGGGATTTTCCTGAGTGTTTACATAATGCCAATTTTCAATTTGTGAAAGGGTTTGTATTTCCGATATCCTATTTGAGACGAAAACATGAAATAGTTTCGACTGATTTTTTATCCACGCTAAAACTACTTGCGAGTCAGTCCAATAGTAGCAACTAACATTGATTGTTATGGAAGATTTAATTTTTTGCATTAATTTTGCTAAAACAACTGCGCCACATAATTCTAGGCGAGGAATAGTTTGAACCTTTAATGGTGCTACTTTACCCTTTGCACAAAATAATTTAACGTAAATTTTATTTTTATTATCTATGCATCTGGCATATACGCATGCTCCGTACGCTTTCTGCGACGCATCACAGAAACCGTGTAATTCTACCACTTTCCGATCTTTGCAAAATACAAATCGCGGTATGGAAATTTCATTAATACGGTATAGATTTGATTTAAAATTTAACCATTTCGTTTTCAAAAGTGCTGGAATCTCGTCATCCCAGTCTAGTTTTAAAGACCATAATTCTTGTAAAATAATTTTGATTAAGGTTACAGCTGGAGTTAGCAAACCTAAAGGGTCAAACGTTTTGGCAAGGTTTGACAGAATAGTTCTTTTTGTAATTGTATCTGAAGTAATACTGTTAATGTGATATGTTAATTTATCATTATTGAATTTCCATTGTAGACCCAACAATTTGGTTTCAGAAATTTCGCCAATGTTGATAAAATGTGATAACTGATTTGTATCTTTTACGTTTACTAAAACGTCTGGATTGTTCGAACACCATTTTGTTAAGGGAAAACATCCCGTGTTGAGAATATCAGAGATACGTTCAATAATTGATTTTGCTTCTTCGACTGAGTCTGTGCCCGATAAAAGATCGTCCATGTAGAAATAACGGCCGATTATTCTCGAAGCTTTGGGGTATCTGTCAATATTTTCAATTGACAGCTGTTTTAGGCATCGCGTTGCTAAGTATGGTGCTGATTTAGTACCGTATGTAACAGTACATAGCTCATAGGTTTCTATTTTTTCGGTCGGTTCAGATCGCCAAAGTATTCTTTGGAATCTCTGATCGGAACTTGCGACTTCAATCTGCCGAAACATTTTAGAGATATCCGCAGTAAATACGTACGCATGCTGTCTAAATCTTGTAATTATTGACATAAGATCGTCTTGAACTACTGGTCCCGCATATTGGAGATCATTTAGTGAGCGACCATTGTCAGTAGCCGCTGAGCCATCAAATACGACTCTGCATTTTGTCGTTAAGCTGTCTGATTTTAAAACTGCGTGATGCGGAAGATAGTAAGCAAGAATTTGGTTACTATCTTTAGAGAGTTTAGTCATATGTCCTAAGCTCTTGTATTCGTTCAAAAACTGAACATATTGTTGTTTGAGATTTTGATTACCTGTTAATTTACGTTCCATTTGATAAAATCGACTTAATGCGTTCTTATAAGAAGATCCTAATTGATTTGGAGACTCCCTGAAAGGTATAGATACCACAAATCGTCCATTAGGCTTACGCACGAAAGTATTTTCAAAATGAGTTTCGCACTGAATCTCATCATGAGTAAGATTTACCGATTTATTACAAATTTCTTCTAGTTCCCAAAATTTTGATAAATCGTTATGTAATGATTGTAATGATAGATTACACTGTAAGCTATCACCGTAATAATTGGTGTTGCATATGCCTGTTACAACCCAGCCAAAGGTAGTGTTTTGTAATATTGGCAGATATTTCCCTAATTTAATTCTTTCTGGTTTAAGTGTTTGCCAAAATAACTCTGCACCAAGTAACATATCAATATTACCAGGTTCATTAAAGTTAGGATCTGCTAAGCGTATGTTATTTGGTATTTGTAATCCTTCAATATTCAAATGTACGTTTGGTAGCTGATTGCTAATTTTTGGCAAAAGAAAACAATCAATTTTTTCTTTAAATTTTGTATTATTTGACTGAATTTCAACCTTGCATTTTTCTTGTAAATTTGAGGTCATATTGCCTATACCCATAATGGTCATATTTGTTGATTGTTTAGAGAAACCTAATTTATTGAAACATGAATAAGATAAGAAGTTTGACTGCGAACCATTATCTAATAATGCCCGACATTTGATTTTGTTTCCATTTTTACCAATCAATGTAATGCATACTGTTGATAATAATACTTGCGTATTATTTTGGACATGACTAGTCATAACATTTTGAAAAGATTTTGAAGACGGCTGAATTTCTGAAGTTCTAGGGCTGTCAAAGTGTAACAAGGTATTGTGGTTCTTGTTACATTTTTTACAATGTCCCGATTTACAATTTGAGCTGGTGTGACCGTCACGAAAGCAATTAATGCATAATTTTAATTCTTTTATTTTTTCATATCTTAGTTGTGGCGATAAGCTTAGCAAGTCTTTACATTGATACAAAGGGTGATTAGATCTACAAAGTTTACATTGTTGTTCATTTGTGGATAAAAAACTATGCCGCTTACTAGGATTTACTTTACCGGTACGTTTCTCCATTTTCTCTAAAACCTGAGCTTTATTAACTAAGAAAAGTTCTAAATTTTCGAGTGAAGAACCGTTATTAATTTTTATAAATTCTTCCCATTCTTTTAATGAATTTTTATCTAACTTACTTGTCAGGATAAATATAAGCAGAGCATTTCTTTGCATGGTTTCATCTCCTAATTTCGTTAAAAGTTTTAAATGTTTATTTAACTCGTCTATCATATCACGAAAACCAAGATGATCATGTGAATTAGTTTGTTTTAATTCAAAGATAGCCTTTATATGCTCATGTATAAGCATGTCATTGTTGTCAAATCGACTACATAAATTATCCCATACTGCCATGTAATTATCACTTGATAAATTTGGTTTTTGAATTGCCCTCGCCGCGGACCCAACTAAGGAAGCTTTAAGATAATGAAATTTCTGTACGTTATTTATTGGTGTATTGTTGTGGATGAGAGATAGAAATAATTCTTTAAATTCTATCCAATCGGTATAAGTACCATCAAATTTTATTAAATCAATTTTGGGTAATTTAACCTGACTTTCAACATGTGGTGTGAAAGAATGTGATAGGGTTGAATCTAAATTATCCGTATTTGGATTATAAGAAACGTCTGTGATAATCAATTTAAATTTAGTTGTAACTGTATGATACAATAACTCAAATTTATCCCGTTCGCTGTATTCATCATTTAATGTATCTTCACTACACGTCTCTTCAATTTTATCTTGTAATTCTCTGAACGTTTTTAAAATATCGTTTGCGTCATCTAAGCGCGATTGAATTATAGCAATTTGTTCAGTTGTTAATTGTGTGTCCGATTGTAAAAAGGTAGACATTTCTTTATAAAATGCTTCTAATGATGATAAGCGATGTTTAACATTACCGCGTTTTCGGTGTAATGTTTTTAAAGTTTTAATATCTCCGGGATTGACCATTGTGTAAAGTATGCAAAATGTTTTACTTCTAAAATGCGACAGAAATATAAGGTATGCAATGTAAGGAAAGATAAGAAATGATCTTTGGACTCTCACCACTTTGTTTACTACGAGTGTGAGCGTAATCCCCCTTCCTCGTCCTGCTGCTGAAGCACGCCAACCGCCAATAGGATCGTCCAACGATGTAATCCTCGTTCTTGGTTTGAAGTTGATAAGCGCGCTCTTTTGTGCAGTTGTATATTTTTGAATGCTTAATACGCACTTGTATTAGTTTCGAATGTTTAATACGCACTTGTATTAGTTTGAAATGTTCGATACGCACTTGTACCTGTTTTAAATGTTTTAATACTGACTTGTATTAATTTTGAACGTTCAATACGCACTTGTATTAGCTTGAATGTTTAATACGCACTTGTATTAATTTTATATGTTGAATCCGTCTCGTATTGGACCAATTTTATGTTTATATTTTTTCATTGAAATGAATTATTTTGATATTAGTGGACTGTATTGAGGTTTCAAGAAAAAACAAAAAACACAACATTCTTTTGAGAAAGTTTAATACATTCTGTCGTTCGTCCTTCGACACATTTCCCCCACTCCTTGCGAGGTACAATCGAGTGCATAATGCACTAACTAGTAAAATAAATTGTACAATGTGGAAGAAATAAATATCAGATATGCAGAACCCAGACTCAAAATTCCTGTTGACCGGTGTTATTATTATTAATATATACCATAATGTTACTATCTCGATGTGAAAATTAAAATAGAAAGCCGCACTCAGACTGAATTTGTCTTCGTGACACAACTCTCTTGCAATAGTTTCAACGCTCTCGGATCTATTAACAATATTTAATCTTTCTTTATTATTACTAAATATTGGACTTACCGCAGAGTTTTAAATTCTTTGGTATATAAATCTTTCTTTAGTGACAAAAATCTCGTTAATGGTGGTTTAAATGATCCATTATATAGACAAATATTGAAGTTACTAGTTGAATTTAGCGAGCGATCTCCTTTAAAGAACAACATATATTAAATATGCATGTTATTCGCGCGAACGCCAACACCCTTGCACGTGGATTCTTTGCAATGTTCAAGTCAAAGCTTTTTTAAAAATCAGACATAGAATGCATATAATAAAGAAGGAAAATATTTGCATTTAAAAGTGTATTCAGATACATATATTGCTCCTCCAAGTTTCCGAAGCTTCGGCATATAATATTTTCTGCTTCATATCTCTTTCAGTTTGAAAACTTTCTTATTTATTGCATAAATATTTCACATTCTAACAAGGATGGAGATACATAAGGAGAAGGGAGGAGGGTTAAATAAAATTATTCACTTCAATACGTATTTTACATAAGAATCAATGGGATTCGTGCAGTCACAACAAATTTTAAATATCTCATGTTTGGATATGACATTTTAACGAATTTAAACAGTGAACGATAATAATTTTAACACAAACTTGCACCGAAAAAGACTACCAACAGTAGAAACAAAAACATTTTCGCACATTTCAGGGTCGTAGGTGTTATTAAGTTGGTAGGAAATTAGTAGTAAATTATAACCCTTATTTTTACCGACCGTCAACATATATAAGGGAGGTATTGTGATCATACCGGTTTTGACATTTCGAGATTTCGATGGATCTCCACGAATTGAGGTTCCTACATAACGTTTTGACTATTTTTAGCATGATGTCTGTCGGTCTGTCCGTCTGTCTGTCTGTCCGTCTGTCTGTCCGTCTGTGTAAACGTGCAGAGCAAATTCGGCTGAAAGGATTTTTATGAAACTTCATATTTGAGCCTCTGCCGTCAATGGTACGAGTTGATCAACTTTTGGTAAAAATCGGTTGACTAAAAATGGGAGTTTACTCGTGTCGATTTTAAGATTTTTGTGAATATTTCACAACAGAAAAATATTTCGATAAAAATTTATTAAACAAAAGTTGCTATAAAAGCAATAATTAATAACTTTTATTTGAGACGTTTTTTGATAAAACGAAAAATTTCGAATAATTTTTGCAAAATTTTTCGAAATTTTTTCCAAGTCTTAATTTTTTCATACTTGTATGTAACGTTTCCATGGTTATGATAAAAAAAATCTCTGTTAGAAAATATTAAGCCAAGTTATTTCTACTCTGCTGCTAGAATGTATTTTATATAAGTACTTTATGACGGCGGTCGGTCCTGTGGTGGCCACAGCTGATTTTTTTCTTAGTGTTCATGTTAATCTCGTTTTAAAGTATATTTTTTGGTTTGTATTTTTGTAACATCAAATTCGCTTTTACTTAAATAATTAATGGTTTAAATTGCTTATTTTAATTTTATTTGAAATTGAGCTATTGAATTAAATATTCATAAAAAAACAAATAATTTAAGTAATTACTGTCCAGTATCCCTCTTGCCCGTTTTTTTTTAAGTATTTGCAAAAATATGTTGGCAGCAAATTGTAGTTTGATTCGAAAATGATAAATTTTTTAGTGCTTCCCAATTTGGTTTTCGTCGCAATAAATCATCTATCATTGATCCAATTTTAGATTCCGTTGGCTAAATGTGCGAAGGTTTAGAAAACAAACAATTTTGCCTTCCTATTCTCTTCGATCTAAGTAAAGTTTTTGACCATATCTTTCGCGAAATAATAGAAAAAATAAAGTTTTACAACTTTAACACAGAAAGTTGCTTGTTTTTACAGTCTTATCTCAAACAAAGAAAACAAGTTTTAAAAGTTGGTAATACTTCTTCTGACATTTCCACTAATTTTGCTGTACATCAAGGATCGATTTTGGGACCACTTCTATTCTTGATTTATATTAATAACTTCTCCTGTTCCATTCACAGTAAAACAATCATTTTTGCTAACAATACGACCATCGTTACACGCTCCCAATCATTAAGAAATATAATTTCGGAATGCGATTCTCTTATAGATTATGGCTTACCTCCAGTAAATTTAAATTAAATACTAACAGAACACAGAACTCAGAACACAAAATACATTAAATCATCGATTATTACAAGTCTTTATAAAGATGATAGCCATAATAGTATTGATAATTTTTAGACCTATATCTATTATAAGCACAATTGGAAAATTTTGGAAAAAAGTAATTTTTTTATCAGATTATTATCGTTTTTGACAATAATAATATTTTAGCACCGAAACAATATGGCTTTAGATCTGGAAAATAAACAAATGATGCTATAGTAAATTTAATAAACAATGTGCATAATTCTTTAGATAACACTCGAGCATCTTTGCAATTATTCTTGATCTGGCTAAAGCCTTTGATAAAGTGAATCGTGAATTAACATTGTGAAAACTGGAAATATGTGGGATTAGAAGTATTCCTCTAAATTTTATTTATCTGATAGAACGCAGCCAACATCTCTTTGTGAAATTTTGAGAGAAAAAAAGACTATCAAATGTGACTTACCATAAGGTACAATATTAGGTCCACTTTTCTTCATAATCTACGTAAATGATCTTTTAAAACTCGCTCTGCACGCAAAAGTTATTGCTCATGCGGATGATACGGTACTAGTTATAGATGTCGTATTTTGGTATGATGCTTTTAATTATGCGAATGTTGATTTAAAATTGATAAAACGGTGGCTGGATTTTAATAAACTTTTTCTTAATGCAAATAAATGTTATTATCTAACTTTTTCCTGCAATAGACACTCACAGCCAGAATTTGATAAAATAAACCTCCATGCGTGTAAAGATTCAAGTAATTGTGATTGATCTGTTGCTCTGTTAAGATAAGATAGAATAAAATATGTTGGCTAATTGGTAAACACCCTAGATGGAATACACATTATATATATAAAAAATTAAGGTAAAAATTGAATTCTTTTACATTAAGATCGTTTTACTTTGGCTTTAAACAATCCTTAATCCAATATGCAATTCTAGTTTGAAGTGGTGCAGCTAAAGAGTATAAAAATGAAATACTTTTGTAAAAATATATTTAAAAAGTAATATATTATAAAACTGCAAGATATCAGTCCAGTTTAATATTCTCAGAATCAAAAGTATTCAATTTTAATAAATTAGACATATATCAGCCATTGTTTCATACTTAATGAAAAATCCTGCTGTTGTTATATACTTAGATCATTCTTATGCTACCCGACATATGTCGTCCAGTCAAGCCGTAATCAGAAAATTTCACAAAATAGAATCGAAGTATTACTACACATTTTGTCAGTAAAATTTACAATATATTTAGCAATACACTATATTAATGTTCAATATTTACTAATATTAACTTAACAAGTACTGTGTGATATTTTATTATACATATCTTATTGCAAATATTATTATATTATTATAAAGGTGTTAATCGTAATTTACCTTAAAGCAATTACAATTATATGAAAAAAAAACCTGTCTGTACTATTTCTGAATGACTAGACCATTTATAAACTATTTGATTTAAATGTCTGCCAGCGTTTCTTTGTAGACACAGCTTCCCACTCCTAAAACGAACCGAATTAATAATGCAGGACAAACCACGAAGTAGGGAAAGACGAGGTAAAAGCCAGTACATAAATACTCCAACCATAACAATGGACATAGCTAATATGGACAGACATTTTACAAAAAACATTGTTTTTTTCTGACAAATTGATGTTTAGCATGAATAAGGAGTCAAATTATCAAAATGATAGATTCTAGTATATAAAAAATAATTATGTAATCATAAGCAACCATTCCCAGTATTGTCTAACTGTGAATGTTGTGCAGGAATTTTAGACCACATAATTTTCTTTACTGATGACGACTTAATTCCACTAAGTTGGACCAGTTTTTTTCATCAATGTTAAAACTACTATTTTCACTTGTATCCTTTATAATGGCTATAAAATATATATTTTTTAGATTATCCTTCCAACAAATCTTGATGTAGAAAATAAAAAACCTACTAAATGAGATGTCAGAAGAAAGCAGACAGCAATCATTTGAGCGAAGAAACTACAAGGTGTCTCAAAAGAAATTTTATATTTATTTAGCTTACTGCGTGAACGCAACGTATCCGAGGGGCGCGGGGGTTATGTCAATCGGTAGCCTGGCTCTTGGGAATTCAGTCGGAGCGTTTCTCGGGAGCAGACCGCGCGTTATGCGTGCGAGAGTTTTACAAAAACGGTAATTCGGCGACTGCAGCGCGTAGAAAATTCTGCAGTATTCGAGGTTTTCGCCACTTAAATGATGTGCCAAGCATTCCTCACATTCGACATTGGGTTAAAAAGTTTGAAGAGACTGGTACAACGCTGGATAAATCAAAATCCGGGCGACCTAGGTCATCAAGAACGGTAGAAAACGTGGAGAATGTTAATCAGTCTGTTCGTGACGACCCGAACATTTCAATTCGGAAGCGCGCAAGTGCTTTAAATGTGCATAGATCATCATTACATCGCATTATGCACAAAGACCTAAAGCTGCACCCCTACAAAATTCAACTGGTGCAAGAATTAAAGCCCCAAGATGCCAGTCAGAGGCTTAATTTCGTAAATCAGGTGATTCAGCGATTTTCAACGTTTACCAACATTTTGTTTTCGGATGAAGCTCATTTTCATCTTAATGGTCACGTAAATAAGCAGAACTGCCGCTACTGGAGTGCAACGAATCCGAAACGCAAACAACAGAAACCCCTACATTCGCCTAAAGTGACCGTATGGGCTGCGATGTCGGCGCGAGGAATTATCGGCCCTTACTTTTTTGAAGACGAAAGGGGGCGTGCAGTTACAGTGAATTCAGAGCGTTATGTGGAGATGTTAGACAACTTCTTGGTACCTGAACTGCAAAACTTTCCTGGCTATAACCAAAGAACGTGGTTCCAATAGGACGGAGCAACTTCACACACGTCCAATATGTCTCTGCCACGTGTTCGTGAAATTTTCTCAGGCAAGTTGATCTCCCGGAGAGGTGACATAAATTGGCCTCCACGCAGTCCAGATTTAACCCCTATGGACTTTTTCCTATGGGGTTATCTTAAATCTAAAGTTTACGCCAATAAACCGACTTCACTGGCGCATTTGAAAGAAAATATCCGTCACGAAATGGCAGCCATCCCTGAGTCCACCTGCCGAGACGTCATAAGTAATTTTACTGTTCGATTAAATGAGTGCCGAGAACGCGAGGGTCTACATTTAGACGATATTATTTTTAAGAAATAAATCCCCAAAAAGTGTATTTTAATAATTAATAAACATTTTTTCTATATACGGCTTACTTTTTTTTTAATCGATCCAATAAATATAAAATTTCTTTTGAGACACCTTGTATAAATACAAATCATATTTCGATAGTAATTTTGAACTTTGTGAAGTTCGTTATAATAATAGTGACGTAAGAATGACGATGATGACAATATAAGTATCTGAATTTAGGAAAATAATTATTATTAGTTACTACTTTACGACTAGTTAAGATGCTCCTGTTCACAAACGTCTAAAAACTCTTCAAAATGCTTAAAAATACATACCCACAACGAATATAAAACCATTTCCCTAAAGAAACTCCAGCAGATGTCTATTTACCAGAGACGACCTTAATACTCAAAATTGAGATTTATTTAGTTGGTATCATGTTACAGAATTATATGTAAAACTAAAATTTATAAAATAAGATAAGTGTCCTCACTGACACTCGTCTACACTTAGTCCAAACCCCTAGACCTAGAAACATGACCATCGGGGTGTATATTTCTTCCATGACGTAAGCACCTACTACGAAGGTATTTTTCTAAAATACCCTTAAGGTGGTGAAAACAGTTATTATGTTTTTTCACGGATTCCTCAATAGCTCTTACTACAGATGAGATATCGGTTTTGTTTTTGCTTGCAAAGGTGACCCATAAAAATGTAATTAAGGTTTTTGTCTTAATCAACCCCTAAAGGAGTGAATCTAGATTCGGACTGAATTAAAGAACTCTTCGTATCTTCTGTGTTTGTTGAGTTATAACATTCCTTTTTGGCATTTATGTGTCTTCTTAAGATCTGTAGAAAGTAAGAAGTTTTTTTTTTGGCAGACCAAGTTATATCTTTATAAAAATGAAACAATGAAGCGAAGAATGAAAAATCGTACGTGGTCAGCACATAGTGTCTCGCCACTCTAGAAAAATGTATTCTACAAAATTAATAGAACATATGTGTTAATAATTATGAGGAGATAACGGGCTAAATCCATAGATGTATATGAGCATCCTGCTAATATCTATTTGTTCTTAGAATTACTTTTTTCTAAATTTTCGGCTATTTTTTAAAATTTCTTAATCCGTTTTTTTCAGTATTTTTAGAAATTTTCATACGTTTTATCTCTTATCAGTGAGGGTAGATGATATTAGTTGTTTATACAATTACAATTTGATTGATTTCAAATAAAAAAAATTCTATAAACTTCGATTTTGTTTATTAATATTTAAAAATAACATGGGAAGTATTAAATTAAATGAAATTGCAACCCGAACATGAATGTTGTGTTGGTTATGTCATTTGATGGAAGCACGTCTTTTAATAATTGTTACAGATATGGGGTACTTGTGCTAAATTTAAATTGTTCATTGTAAGCAAAAGACAGTTTATTGATGTATAAATGGATGTAAAGTAGTTAAATACCGTAGCGAAATACGGGTTACTCAGCTAGTTTAAATTAAATTTTAAAAAGTAATTTGGTTTTTCATAATAAAATTTATCTGAACTTACAGCTTTTATGGTAGCTTGATAGAATAAGAACTGCATACCTGGAACAAATAATAATATTAGACTCAAGACATTTGGTGTGGAAATTAACACTAAATATATATGTGTATATGTCGAACCACGTCGAAAATCGACGACGTTGCTATTAAGTCCTACGCGAGTGAGATCGTTCATGGGTGTAGAGGGTAGAGGCCAATACGAGAAGTGAAAACTCTTCCGCGTATACAACAAAATTGGTCAGCTACTTTGTCGATATTATTCGAGCACGTTGTTTTCTTATCTCTCTAATGATCTCTGCACGTTCGATCCCTTTATTAACATTAAATACATGGCATACTATTTGCCATTTGAGATGGAACGTACGACACTTCATGAGTATGTTATAAAACAAACGATTTATCGTTTCCATCTCTGTCTAACTTACATAAACTGATAAATGCATCTAAGTTACTACGAAATATATATTTTATTATAATTTTGTTGGCAACTCAATATACTAATAATTTAATTATTAATTTTTAATGATTTCGGATAAAAAAAATCATAAAAATCTGTTCAAAATAAAACTTAAAAGCATTCTTATTTTACGCCGGTTGGCAGCGACCTTAAAATAACGCCGCTTTGAAACAGTTGAACGTCGGAGTCGGGTGTCGACGATTCATTGGACGAAGCGGGTATGTATCGTGGTTAACGCAGTCGCAGTAATCGCACTACTGAAACGTATTCAGTTGTAAAATAAATTTAACTCGCTTAAGAGTGTCTGCTTTATGATATGTACATATTTAAATTTAAATAAATCTAAATCTAATATTTAATATAATCTAAATTTAATAATTTTTAATTTTTCTATATTATTTTTATTAACTTACCTTTAAAATTTAATTTAAAATTATTGAGTAATAATTATAATTTTCATTAATACCAATGGAAGATATATCTACAAAACATGATAGAAAACAACGTAGGTCTATTTCGATTGAGACAAAAATTGAAGTTATTAAAAGAATAGAGAATGGTGAAACTCGTCCGAAGATTTGTAGATGCCTAAACTTACCTCCATCAACGGTGACTACAATATTGAAAAATGCAGATAAAATTAAAAAATTAAGACATTTGTAAGACAGATCATAATTGCGAACGCAGTTCAACTATAATAAAAAATATCAAAACATCTATGGAACCTTACATAAGCCTTCTGCGTGAAAGAAAAAATAAAGAAAAATAAATTTTTAATATTCTTTCAAAGGTTTTGCTTTTATTTTTGATTATAATTTTGATTTCTGTTTTAATTTTTGTTAATTTGTATCGTATTGTTGCATTGTATTGTATGTTCTGTAATAATATTATAATTTTCTGTATATATAAGTAATAAATAAAGAAAAAACAAAAATAATTAAAAAAAAAAAACAAAAATATTAATTCGAATAGAATGTTAATCCGTCTCTGGAATGAACATTCTTTGCTTTGATTTGCGCCGCTTTATTTTGCGCCGGTACGTAACACCGGCGTAAAACGAGGCCCACCTGTATTCGCAATTCCGTCGAGGGTTTTGATGACCGTTAGTTTAACATGGAAAATATTAACTAACTCCTATGAAGCCAGTTCAGGATACCATTTTTAAAATATGGTTCTGCTTCGGGCATTTACGACGCTGTTCAAGTTTACATTTCCATTTAGAATAGCACCATTAATATGGAACCACAGAAGCTCCATGGTAAAATATAATTGCATGTTTCCTATGTATGGTAGCCTCAACTGCATTTATTTATCCAAAGATATTTACATTACGAAAGCCAAGCAGACCCACTGAAATTTCTATTAATAATCAAAAAATTGCTTACAACCCTAATGATGGTGCCATAAAATATCTGGGAGTATACCTAGATAGAAGATTTCCTGGAACATTCATATTAATAAAATCTAGAAGAATACTATTTCAGACTGGGCATGATCTACCCTTCAATGAAAAGGAAGACCCCCCTTAAATTGAAATGTTCATTACTGATTTATCAAGCAATAATAAGACCTATCAACACCTGTACCACATGGGACAGAGCGTCAAAAACTGTTACAAATAAAATTAAAATAAAAAAAAGTGCAAATTTTACAACAAAATAGTACGAATATCTTGCAGGGCTCCTTGGTTCGTCAGAAACACTCAACTCCGCCAAGAATTAGGAATCATATATATTAGATGAATTTATAAAAAAAAAAGTGCCATCAATTATATGTATACTCTTATGTATTTTTGTTAATCATAAGGGTCGGATCACACTAGACGAAATTTCAGTAGCATAATTTCAGCATCGAAACGCTGCTGCATGTATTACTGCAGACAGGCTATAAGCCAGGTCATACCTCACCGAAAATATGCCAGTTTAACGCGCATTATTTTTATTAGGTCGATCGTCAACGATTGTTTGGTTTTGGCTGGGCGGAAAAAGCGTTCGACTGAATACCGAATTTTCATATATCGGACTGTTGTTTAAATGACTTCAAATGGGGTGTTTCCAAAACCCAGATCCAGTAAATCCTCTTGTTAAAAATCCGGTTGCTACTCCACAGTTTGAATGCTTAGAATGTGAGTATAAAGCTGTTTTGGATATCGGAATCTGTTGGTACTAAAGGTAACGAAGCAACTGATGTAGCTGCAAAAGCCACCTTCCACAGACATGATTGATGTAGAATTTCATATTTCCAGATGACACAAAGTCATTTGGAACATCTAGTGCTAGCCACAACGGCAACATGATTGGGACAGCAAACAAAATGTGAAGTCGAGACAGATGAAGGAAGATGTTGAATCATGGGTTTCTTCCTGTACGATTAACCGCAAGAGGAAACCGCCATCACACGCCTCCGTATAGGCCATGTTGGTGGACCCATGGACACCTCTTTCGAGGTGAAGAGCTTCCTATATGTGAGCCGTGTACACAGATCTTGGTTGCACATTATAACTCAATTTGTGCAGTTTGAAGATATCAGGAAGAGATTAGACATGTGCTATGATTTGTCAGTTCCTTTAGGTGACGACAGGGTACTCATAAACAGGCAGTATGGACAGACAGTACTCTTCTTGAGAGAATCGAACTAAATGTTTTATATGTGAATTCTTGCACCTTATTTTAATATTTTATTTTATTTTTTACAGTGGTATTTGATGGTAATTGGCCCTTTAAAGCCCGTTTCAAATTATTATGTGTCTATATAAACAACGAAATGGTGCATGAGAAAATCTCTGGGTATTTAATGGATGAATCGAATGTCTCTTTTTCTTTTAACCTCTTTTAATTCTTCATTGATAGAAATTATGTGGAACACTTTCGTGATGACCATCTGGTAGGATGGCAGCATCATGAGTGACTGGAGAAACGCAATTAAACGCGTAAATTTAGTTATGGTTACGCTAGATCTGACCATTTCACTCACCGACGTAAAATACGCTGCTAAAATAGGGGATAGGCATAATTTTTTTAATTTTTTTTTATTATATTCCTCTTGTTGCATATAAACATAAAAAACAGTTTTTAATTTTTTTTTTTTGTAATTTGAAGGCTTAAAAAATCATAAATGTATGTAGCGCGCGAAAACGACGTGTGACGTCATACCCCTTCTAACTGACGCATGACACTACTAGCTTACCGGCGTACATAGTGTGAACTTATTTGTTTGTATAACTTTTATAGGTTATGTAAAGTTAGAGTGATTTTAATTGAAATAAAATTTAATTCTATAAAAACAATTTATACATGTTTACCGAATTAAATTTTATATTAAAATAGATAACTTATATTGCAGTATTTCAATTATGCCTCTAACGTTTTGTAACTTCATGTAAACAATGTAGTAAAATTCTGACATCTAAATTACATAAATATTTACATTTTACAGAGTTGCAGCCTTTGTTTACATAAAGTTATAGAATATAAAGTAAAAATTACTTTGACACCACGTATTTCTTCAGCACTGTAGCATTCATTATTTTTCATATATTCCATGAGCATAAATGCATCAATGTTGGGTAAATTATCACTCTGAGTCCTAACAAAATCTTTATCTGCCATTTTAATAATAAATGCGTGAAAAATTGTTTAAAAACAAATACAAAACTCTCGAACAATACAATACACACACGTGTAAAGATTATGTTGTAGCTGTATCTGTGATGTGAAACCCCTATCGTTTGACGTCATACTCAGACGTTTTTACTCGGCAACCTTCGCTCCGTGGTCGGCTTATTTCAAATTTACAATATTTTAATTCAAAAATTTGGCTATAATATTAATTAAAATGTAATTTTTGTTTTGTTAGGTGGCATAACTAACATTAACATATCAAAATAATGTAGTTTTAAGGAAATACAAATTTTATGCTTATCCCCTATTACCTGTGTGACTCGCCCTAATTTTTCGGTTCATACTTGAGAAATGAAAAATTAAACAAACCAAAACTCATCTTATTTTCGAGTTATTTTTCATTTTTCCCATTATATTCTAAATCGTAGTAATATTGTATCTTGTATTATCATACATAATAAATGATTGTATAACAAACATGAGACATATATGTATATGATTAAATAAAATCCGAAAGGTGAGAGTATCTATATTTGTCACAACCCTCCAAAATTTTTCAGTACATTCACACGTCACTGAAAAAGGCGAAACAATTTTTCTCGACGCTTGAAAAAAGCATATCTCACACAAATATAACGCAGCATCCCATGCGAGATGAATAACTATTGTATGCGTCAAGGGTGGGACAGGGAAAAACCTACAAACGCGAGGGATGTTAAGTAAATACAAATAGAAACGAAATATTAGTAACTCTTGTCTCAACCTGCAAAAAAGCATTAAACTGATTCCAGTAAGAGTAATACTCTACTTGTTCTAACAGGTAAATATGTATAATTATTGTGAATTGTTGTATATTTTATATTGTTACAGCTTACATAATAGCACGAAATTTGTAATATGAAATCTACAATTTTATATTGATGAAGCAAATAAATGTTTAGTTAAATGTTCTAGCCCGTTTCCTGTGGCGCTGCGGAACTAGATAATAATTTACTTTTTTAATGTTACCTGTCTGCATCTTAATATTATTATTTTTTAATATTAACAAGAATGCTAGTTAAATTTGAAACGTCTTAATTTGATTTGCCAGAATTATGAAATATATTTTTTTACAACTGTTATTAAAAACTAACATTTAAATAATTTTTTTGTTTGTTTTAAAATGTGTCACTATTAGGCACTAGTGCCTCAAAGTGGCCATAATTTGAATACACCGTTTATTTGTTATAGTTATTTACAATACAGTTAATTAGTTTATAAAAAAAAATATAGATTTTCTATTTAAGAATGCAGTTGCATTCGAATATTTAATATCTACAGGATGTTATACAAGGTGTCTCAAAAAATTTTTTATATTTATTTAGCTTACTGCGTGAACGCAACGTATCCGAGGGGCGCGGGGGTTATGTCAATCGGTAGCCTGGCTCTTGGGAATTCAATCGCTATGGAGCGTTTCTCGGGAGCAGACCGCGCGTTATGCGTGCGAGAGTTTTACAAAAACGGTGATTCGGCGACTGTAGCGCGTAGAAAATTCTGCAGTATTCGAGGTTTTCGCCACTTAAATGATGCGCCAAGCATTCCTCTCATTCGACATTGGGTTAAAAAGTTTGAAGAGACTAGTACAACGCTGGATAAATCAAAATCCGGGCGACCTAGGTCATCAAGAACGGTAGAAAACGTGGAGAATGTTAATCAGTCTGTTCGTGACGACCCGAACCTTTCAATTCGGAAGCGCGCAAGTGATTTAAATGTGCATAGATCATCATTACATCGCATTATGCACAAAGACTTAAAGCTGCACCCCTACAAAATTCAATTGGTGCAAGAATTAAAGCCCCAAGATGCCAGTCAGAGGCTTAATTTCGTAAATCAGGTGATTGAGCGATTTTCAACGTTTACCAACATTTTGTTTTCGGATGAAGCTCATTTTCATCTTAATGGCCACGTAAATAAGCAGAACTGCCGCTACTGGAGTGCAACGAATCCGAAACGCAAACATCAGAAACCCCTACATTCGCCTAAAGTGACCGTATGGGCTGCGATGTCGGCGCGAGGAATTATCGGCCCTTACTTTTTTGAAGACGAAAGGGGGCGTGCAGTTACAGTGAATTCAGAGCGTTATGTGGAGATGTTAGACAACTTCTTGGTACCTGAACTGCAAAACTTTCCTGACTATAACCAAAGAACATGGTTCCAACAGGACGGAGCAACTTCACACACGTCCAATATGTCTCTGCCACGTGTCCGTGAAATTTTCTTAGGCAAAGTGATCTCCCGGAGAGGTGACATAAATTGGCCTCCACGCAGTCCAGATTTAACCCCTATGGACTTTTTCCTATGGGGTTATCTTAAATCTAAAGTTTACGCCAATAAACCGACTTCACTGGCGCATTTGAAAGAAAATATCCGTCACGAAATGGCAGCCATCCCTGAGTCCACCTGCCGAGACGTCATAAGTAATTTTACTGTTCGATTAAATGAGTGCCGAGAACGCGAGGGTCTACATTTAGACGATATTATTTTTAAGAAATAAATCCCCAAAAAGTGTATTTTAATAATTAATAAACATTTTTTCTATATACGGCTTACTTTTTTTTTAATCGATCCACTAAATATAAAATTTCTTTTGAGACACCTTGTATTTTAGTGGACAGAGCAAATATCTCGCTTATTTATTAAGTTAGTAATTTATTTCATATAACATGATTTATACAGCAACATGTAAGCTACTTGATGACGGATGTATCTTCATGATACCACTTCCGGTTTATAAGTAATTAATATCAACTTTGAAATTTCAAATAGAACATACTACATTTTTTTACAAATTTAAAAAGTACATCAAATTTGCTTTACAATCATGTAAAATAATCCATATGTTACATTATTAAAAATTAAAATGGGGGGCACTTTTTTATACACCTAGTCGAAAAAAGAATAGTGTGCTAAAAATTAACTAAAACAATTGTAAACCTGTATCTACAGGTTGACAATTGTTACTGAGTATTTACTCAGTAATAATAATATAACGTTTTTGGTGGTTTTTGGATGTTGCGACAAAAAAATTTAGTAAAAATGTGACTTCAAAAAGTACTCCCCAAGACCTATTAATAGCACCAATTTCCAGAACATTCCTTTGAAAACTATCTATTTCCTGGACTACATAAATGTTTTTGTTAGAAAGAATATTTTCTTAATATCTGTAAATTAAACTAATACAATTATTATACGCTTCTTTTATTTATATTTATTTTAATTTTATTAAACCACAGAACAGGTCCAAATATTCCAATTACACTGTGGCTTACAAATATGCATGCCCTGACCGTGATACGAACCTGGGATCTTTAGCTTGTGAAGCAGGAGAGCTACCTCTACGCTACCGAGGTCGACAAAACTTTTAAATTATATTCTTTCATCTGCCAGCCTGAAATATATGAATGAATGTTTGTGCATAGGGTGAGCCCATACCATGGTATGTATGCATAATTAAGAGATCGACAATTTCTAACGAGTTCATAATAGAAAAACAAGTTAAAACCTGTACGCCCATGTTCAGAGATGAATAACTACGTCGTCATTGTTGATAAATAACGTCGGTTATTCAAATTCAAGTTCTTTTTAAAAATACTAGCCATTATCAGGCAGACAGGTTGCAAGCAATCTGACTAATGTACCCTATTGCATTGATACTGCACTGAACAGATATTTCTGAAAGTGCTCGCTGAATTTAAGATATTGCATATGCTATGCAGGTGGTAAATAACATCAATCTCGTACTCTAGACTCTCTGGAGTACAGCAAAATATAGAAATGTTTGAAGATTGATTTAAGGACGAATAAAATACGATTTATATTTGCAATCATAACTTATTGCTTTTCTTTTTTGTAAAGTCAGTATAGATTCGATACGAAGCATAGTTCGAAGTACATATTTTCAAATGTTGATATATCACCAAACATGAAGCTAAAGAAGCAAAACTTGATCACATTACTTAAAAGAAATTTATGATTCAGATTTTGAATTATAAAACATATTAAGTTTGTTCGTAGAGCATGTTCCAATCCACCTGTTCTGTACAGTCGCCTGGGCAAAATTCGTAGGATTGCTTGAAAATAATGACCATTAACTGCTGGCTCACTTTTAGCATTACTCATTTGCTTGATAAAGGCGTCATGGAGCGTATCACTACCTAGGATTTGTCATTTCTAACCAAGGTTGATCATCAAAGTAAATAAAATTCGTGTTGATTTAGCCAAGTCTACTATGAGCAAACTAACAAAAAAATGGAAATACAAAAACATGCAGAAGATAAAAATTAAACTAGTTCAATATCTGTTTTTCCAGTTGCCCCTTTGCCAAAGATTCTTGGACATTGAAACACACAGACAAAAGAAAGCTAGACTCTTTCAAGTAATGGTGCTGAAGTTGCATGTTGCCATATATCGTGGGCTGCAAAGCATACTAATGCTTTAATTATAGAAGAAAATCAAATGTCCAACCAGTCTTTTTAAGCGGATACAGCAAATAATTCTCCAGTATTTCAATCATGTCTCAGGCAGGATTTTTAATAACCTGGAAGAAAATAGCCAGGGCAAAATTGAATAAACCCGCCCAATAGGATTTTCTAAAAGATAGATAGATGAAATCATCAAATCATCTACCGGTGTCTAAATTAGAAGTCAGCTTTATGCTGCGTTCAGAACCTCGAAATTAGGAATTAGAATTAGTACTTAGAATTAACGTAAATGTTTGTTAGACATAACTGTACGTTATCGTTCACAACCTTCAAAATTAATACTTATACTTATAAATTAAAATTAAATGTTTGCAGACTTCAAATCCTTACGTTAATTTATAATTGACGCATGCGCAGTAAGCACTTGTCAACAAAATTTCTATGACCATAATTTTTTGCTTCTATCCACATCTTTATGTTTTCTATGAGCACAAATATAATTTTTTCCTCTATTTTAATTCTTTTCAGAACAATGAAACACTCAAAAACTCATTAGCAAATGAAAACAGCTGTCAAATGTCGATCGATAAAGTAAAAATCGATAAAAATATCTGTCAGTGGCTTAATTTCTTAATTTTTATTGTGAATGCTGCTTAATTTCGATGGACAAATTTTATGTTAAGTATAATCCGTTTCAATTTGTAATACGAAACTAGATCTGGTTACTTTGGTGACTGTTGTGCTGTAAACTGACTTTGGCGTATCCGTGTGAACCAACACTATGATAATATTATAAATGTATTGTCAATATACAACATAAAAAATGAATGTTACCTGTTAGTTACGTATTACAAAATGAGACAGATAATACTAATTTCACGTTAATTCTAATTTATAATTTGGAGGTTCTGAACGAAGCATTAGTAATGCAAAAGTCGTCAGAAATGGTGCGAGATTGTAGAAACAGATAGAAACTGTGTAGCTACACGCGTCACTACTCCTCAATATTGAGGAAAACATCACAAAAAAGAAAGGTTAAAATAATTTATGAAATAAAAATTTTAAAACACTGGGTGACAAATATCAAACAAGGAAATTATCAACTTACGAAAGAAGTAAATATTTAAAACTGCAGTTTTGTTTTACAAATATCTTTCCAATAGTAATGAAAAAAGAATAGAAGCAGATCAATTATATCTTGCAAGCAGACTGGTACTAGGGTTTCTTCTCGAGAATATCGCGAGAAAAAATCTCGAGAAATTAGCAGTTTTTCAATATCTCATTTCTCGAGAAACTTACTAAAAATTCTCCAGTAATTCGAGAAATTTTTCATTTGTGTTTATTGCAGATTGTATTCATTTTTTGTCGGTTCAAATGCGAGGTAGTTCTTCTTTTCTTGTTTAACAATTTAAATAATTAAAGTACTATTCTTGCCCAGGAATTTCTGGCCGAGATTAAAACACAAATTTCAAAATATTGAAACCAAACTTCATTATCACTAATAAAGTATTTGAATAAAGCAAATTTTAATAAAGAGTCAGATAAGGCAAATCTTTCATAAGAATACTTTTTGGCAGAAACCAAGATGATGAAATTCCACCTACAAAAGTGAGAGAAGAAAATATAATTAACTCTGCTGAAAACACACAATTAAATACTTCGATATTTGGCTAAATCACAGCGTGATGTCCAGACCAATGACACATTTTCATCAATACTAAAAAAAAAAAAAAAACATGTACGACTCCACAGGCAATATAACTACTAATTTACAACTATTTCTAGAGGTACTATTGACAATAAGACCAACTTGAGCAAAATGAGTAAAATTTTATTTTGCATGGCAATTTTATTTTAAAATTAAGAACAAGATTATTAGATAAATCCTCGAGTGTTTTTGTGTTTGTTTTTTAAATTTATTTCTAAAATAAGGTCCAATAAATCAACCCTTTTATATTGTATGACAAACTTTAAATATTTATGTACAATATACAATAAAAATTTACAATTATATGTTTTGGTTTATAATATAATTTTATTTATTTTTTAAGTATTGTATTATATATTCTGTACAATTGCATGTACAAATACTTGACTCAATAAGACCTAGGAAAAGCCGGGGCATAACGGGCAACTTAAGGATCATCTTTAATAATATCTTAAGTAACATCGTAAAAATTTCGAAATACTTTTATTCGTATGATGATTATGGTTTAATTATTACAGACAGTAAAATAACCTAGAAAAATACAAAAATAAAAGTTTAGACGATTTAAAAAAAGCTTCCTTGTGCTCATTTTGCCCCGATGTCAGGGAAGAATGAGCACGAGCGGGTATAATGGGCAATCAGCTAAAATCTGGCGCAGAATGAACACACGTGAGTGCATTCCTTATCGTTATCATCTTCTCCAGCGCAAGAACAATGTGCCCACTTGCCACTTGCTCTGCATTGGAGCAATCAACGTCTGGATATGTGTGAAAAATATATCAACACAGCAAAAAATACGTTTCACCAATTTACAAAACATATACGCCAGCTCTCAGTCATACAACCACTCTCGGAAGACACTAGCGAAGTACTGAACGTGATTAGAATGCACCCAAACATGGCGGCATGCTTTAACAGCCAAAAAGAGAGGAGCCTGTTATACCCCGAGAGACCTTTATGCCCCGGCTTCCCCTGTGTTCCGGTATATAATACCTTCAATATATCATATAGCTTGACACTATGCCTATGTTGTTAATTATAAAAGTATATGGATGTATAGTATATAGGTAAATAACAAATAACGTACCTAAAGACTTATATCCATGTTTATTTAAAACTATTTGTAAGATAATAACTTACAGATAATGAAATATTAAACGAAATTATAGACTTCTAATTTGAATATTTTGCTATATTTGATGAATATTTCTCGAATTTCTCGAGAATTCTCGAGAAATAAAAAACCTCAAGAAATGAGAAACTCTAACCACTGGTAACAATTTCTGCCCTGAGAGATTATAAAATCTATTGAAGGGCTGGAAAAAGAAATGATAGAGTAACTACGGAATTGGCCAACGGAGTGGCCGAGCGCATTAAGTCGTGCGGTTTAGACTGGTGGAAACAGTCTGGATTGGGCGGTTGGTGGTTCGAGCCTCCTTCGTTAGTGATATTATTCGGGCGAGAATAATATGTTTACATTACTCTCATTTTCACAATCATTCATCCCTCATCCAGGTGTAGGAGCTCGCCCCCTGGCATCGGCGATTACCTCGTTGCAGAAATAGGCCAATGTAAAATAAATAAATTTAAAAAAAACTATGGAATTGTCAAAAAATCTCACCTCTCGTACATATTCTACGATGGTATACTCCGATATTTCGGACACATCATACAGAGAGAAAACGATCTCGCACGACTAATTGTTGAAGGAACTGTACAGGGTAAGAGAGCTCGGCAACTCTGCCGAACTGTGTGGCTTGATACTATCCAGTTACTGCCAGTCCACTTCAGCGGACAGTTCACCGAGCCCTCAATCGGGATAACTGGATGTAAACTATCCAACAAGCCATGATGACCATGACGCCTCAGTAATGGGGTCAAACGACTCAAGATATGACAGGTACGATATAAGATGTCGCAGCGTGGACTGTTATAAAGTATAATAGACTACTGCAAAAAGTCTAAAGAACACTTAAGTTCATAACTCAAAATGGAAGTTATCAAGAAAGATTATCAATAAATAATGAGCTTATTTAATACAGACATTATTCCTATAAATTTCTCGATAAAATTTTCATGGCGGTTACATTCGATGCATATGAAATATATCCTTTTATGGAAAGCAATAACCATTTTTTGACAGTTTCTAAAATTTAGTTCACCCTTGATAAATTAACAAGAGCTTGTAACATATTCATGTATTAAAAGTTGAAAGCTGTTAAAAACGTTAAGTTATAGTATCAGCAAATTTTTGTATGCAAATTTTTAAATTTGATCGATATGCATGATGAGGGCGTTTATTATTCGTCTCTACTCGTTTATCTTCGTTAGTTGGTTGAGTGTCGTTGTATTTTAAAAATTTCTTCCAATAAATGAATTAAAAGCTTTTCATTATTCAACTTTTCAGAATAATCTTCTGTCTTCAGTTTATGATATAACTATGTAGAACCAGTGGCGTAACTTTGAGTCAAAATGATTTTTTTAGGCTTGGTTTCTTTAGACAAAGTTGGCAAACTTATTAGAGGCCCCAAGAAAATTTTACGGAGGGAGGCAGAATATAAAGTTACACCCCTGCCTTTCAAGCACAAATTGAAACACAATTTTTTGAAGCATTATTTATATTATTGCAGTTACAAAGGGGTCACTTTTATTCATTTGAATAGACCATATTAGTGTGTGAGAGCTGAGTCATTTGGAAGTTTTTGACTGGTTTAAAATACATGTGACATTACTTTTGTTACCTTAATTTTATGAATATCTTCAATTTTGGAGCAAAAAATATGTATTTTTGATAAATATATACAAATATATACAGTCCAGATACTTTATATTATAGAATCAGGATTTATAAATAAGGATTCGAAGATATATTTATAGGTTACGTTTTTAAATAATATGAAAATCGAAATATCTTTAGTATTTCTTTAATTAACACTAAGTAATAATTAATATTTTGTTTTAGAATGCATAATGGTGTATTGTTTTGCCCCAAATTGTAATCATTACAGCATTCTAATATTGCAATTTTTTTCGTTTTTTGACAGATGAAAATGAAAAACAATAATGGATAAAATAAAAACAACATATTGTTCCTTCAAACCATTTAGATATGGCATACACACTTATTGCTATGTTACTTGCCATAATAACGGTTATTAACGTAAAATTTTCAAAATTAACCTGCAAAATAATATTGTTCTGCAAAAATAATGATATATTAAATTATAATATATAAAATAAGAATTTAATAAATAAATATAGACTCGTAGTTTTGATGTAAAGCATTCTCTTACTTTGAAAACTTAATTTATATATCCAAAATACAATTTAACAAACATGCTATATTCAAATAAAAGGAACCCAACCGCGAGACGGCAGCACTGAATCCCATTTTGTGACGTAGTTACTAATATAGTCTATTGCATTTATTCTGACATGACAGGGTATGTCAATATCTCAAACAACAAACAATTACAAGCAGAAAGCACTGCACTTGCATCAGAACGAGAACATAATTAATATAAAACTTTTAGATTTTCAGATTTTTTTACGGATGGCGTTTCTAATAAATATCAAGAGTTAAGGAATAAATTTATGAACACGTGCCAATTATAATTCATAAAATGAACTCTATTATTGATATTACAATTTCAAGGATATTGTTTGCCTATTTCCAATTCTCACGAGAAAAATTAAACGTTGAGTAGACATGTCATATTTCACAAAACATTTCATATTACAACCTCATATAAAATACCGTATTAGCCCGCATATAACGCGACCCCAAATTTAACGCGAGACCAAAAATTTTTTGACGATATTTAGGGAAAAAAAATATTCCGAAAATTGCATCTGTATCGTCAGTATGCTTGTTCACGCTTTCAGTTTCCCACAAAATGTCATCTTCAACCCATTTTGTGTATTGAAAATAATTTCAGTATTTCTTAAAACGTTCTCTATCGATTCAGGTTCGATCTTCTGCCAGACGGTCCCAATCCATTCTCCTAAAATTGAGACAGAGGATTTCTTAATTTTTCCTAAAGATTTCAATGGGTGATTTCCCGCTAATACCCAATTGTTGTATTCTTTTCGTTGTGTTTAAATGGTTTATGGTTGGTTTATATACGGAACAAGAATAAGGAATAGGAAATAAGAATAGTATACAAGATGTTAAAACATGGCTGCGCCGCATATCGGTTTATGTAGGAATGAAATTAAACTTTAACACAAGAAAAGTTGGTAACATTTAACTTTTTATTCCTATTCCAAGAATAAGAGATGATAAGCATGCGCACAACGGTCAAAATGTCAGCCGTAATAAAATTTGTTCAACAGATGTTTTCCAGCTGTGATCAGAAGATTGGAAACAACAATATAATGTGTGAAACACAAGCAAATAAATTTACAAAATCTTCTGAATCCATATTACTGAACTAGAAATTTTTTATTCTTGTGTACTATTCTTATTTCCCATTCCATATTCTTGTTCCGTATATAAACCAACCATTATTGACAACCACATCCAAGAATTGCAACTGGGATGTCACACCACTTTGTTACCCCGGATTGCACGCGTACCGGTGGTCGTACCGCGCGCTTTTTCACATCATTGAGACCGCATGATTCGTGCCGACACCTGAAACCGCTAATTACCTTAACCCGTGCATTTTCAGGTATTGTCAAAAATTACCCAACAATGGGCGGAGTTAAACCCTTATTGGCTGAAATCCAGGAATTCCCCAAATGACGTAATTAATTTGTATAAATAGTAGCTCCAAACTCAGGACAGCAGGATAGAGGTAGTATTAGTTTTGTTCGCGGATGAAGTTTCTAAAAAAGTACCGACATTTAAGGAACAAGTTCATTAACAGATTTAAGGAGCATGAGCGAATTGAGACGTGTTATATATTCTTGTCCCCGAGAATGCTAAATTTGTATGGCTGGTAAGATAGTAATTATGGTATAGTATAGTAGGAAAACAGTTTATTAATCAAATTGGCTTCGGAGTCATATATATACATACTCAATTTACATTATTTTCATAATTTATTTGTAGGGACATCTTTTTTAGATAATAATAAATTATTTTAGGTACGGAAATTGTTAGTTTTGTACACAGTTTTCGTTATTTATTACTTTTTAATTTTTTTTAAATTTTGGGTTAGATTTCCCCATATATCAACGTAAATTTGACGTCTATTACAGCGCTAGGTTCGGTTAGGTTATAAAATGCGAGCGGAGCGGAGAGGAACTAAATGAGCTACCTATCTTTTAGTTTAATGACCAAACACTATCTTAGGTTAGGTTAGTAATAGCTTGGTTAGAAGCCAAGCGGAGCGAGTTACCTATCTTCTAGTTTAATGAAAAAAACACTCTATGGAACAGTGTAGAACGTTCTAGGTTACCATATATTACATAATGTAATTGCAACAAGGTATTATACGAAACTTTCACCTTTGTAACTCAAGACAATCGCGATAACCCGCATTTTTTTTTTTTCTGGAAAATATTATCTGGATGAACTATTTTCAAACACTCTTTAAAAATTTTGAAAATTCGTTTGTATATATGTATATGACACCGGACCCATCAAATTCAATGAAACTAAAAACGGGCATGTTCTGACTTGAAGTTTTTGCTTTCACCTACAAACACGTTTGACTTGCTGTAAACAGATTATACCATGAGTTTAAAAAGAAATTACATAAGGGTTGGCTATGGAAAATAAAGCTAATGTCAACAGCACGCTTTAGAATTAATTGTCATCACTGTAGTTGTTGTCATAAGTTTATATTGTTATATAAAGCTTGCAGTAGACATTATTTTATTTTTCCATAGCCCAACCTTTCTGTAATTTCTTTTTGAACTCATGGTATAATTATTCGAAGGCTACCGCCAATAATAAATGGGAAAAATGTAGTATAGTGGACGACTACGATGTGGTGCGGAATATTTGAGAAATAAGGGCTTTGGCCATCGAAAAATACCTAAAAACCAGTGCTTCTCAAACAATCACTTATAATTTACGTTACAGCAAAAAAAAAACACATTACAAAAACGGTAAAAGTAACTTTTAGCTGCTTATACTACGCCCTGTGTTTGCACTTTTGCTCTGTTTTCACAGTTTCCATGTTTCAATTCACTTTAAAATTCAATTTATTTTTAGGTGGTTTATAAAAAATAAATAAAAAGTTATCAATAATAACCTAAGATAGTGCTTTTAAGGTGAATCACTGTCCCTGGCCCTGCACAGAACAGTATGCGTATTATAGGCAGCTAAAGTTACCTTTACCACAAAAACCGTACGAAGTACGGGTACTCCAGCTAGTTATATTATACTATCTTTTAATTATAATCTTTATTTATTATTTGTTTTTGTTTGACAAGTCTCCTTTCACAAATATCCGCCACCAGATTCGTCCATCATACTACATTTTAGCCTAATAAATATCGAAAAGAAATATTATGTAGGCGTATGGTGCTGTAACCGAATTAAGCTATCGTACTGCAAATTGATCATCCTCTAGTAATAGAACAAAAGAGTTTCGGTTTTATATTAGTCATAACATGCATAAAATTCTCTATCCTTATAATATGATCCAGTAAATAGATTGTTTTAACTTTCTTTGGATGTAGAAAGACTATCTTTAAGTCCGAAATGGCACCATTTTAATTTATATTCTGTAACAATTTTAATCAACAATTAATATGAAAATAAGATTCATATTTTTAGAATTTCGAAGGTATAATCAAGAACTCAATGTGTTTGGACAACGAATACAGCCTTATCTTATGGATGGCTCCGTAATCTTGTAAACACTGGCACGTAGGTCATGACTATCTTGCTTATTTCATTATTATATATTGTTTCTTACAGTAAACAACAATCATATATTAATTATTATTTTATAATTGTTTCATCTACTATATTTAAAATTATTAATAATGATACACCAGTGGATGACCTTGACGAGTAAGTATAAAATGTTTCTTCTTAAATCGTTACATAAGTAAAATAGAAACTATTTATGCACCAAGGGTGTTCCTAAGATAATTACACCCGGAGAGCAACGTGATACAGCCCAAGGGCATCTAGCCCGAGGGATGGATGTGGCTCGATGGGCGTAATCATCCAGTAACATCAATGGTGCATACAAAATTTTATTGTTCACTTCATGCAAAATAAAAAGTAAAAAATAACAGTTTATAGACAAAAATTAAATTAGGTTAAACTAGGGAATAGGTACCTACAGCGTTACAAGATTTAGAGCGAGTAAGAAGAAGCCGATCAAGCTACCCACCTTCTAGTTTAATGACAAAACACTATCTTAGGTTAGGTTTGGTTAGTAAGAGTTTGGTTAGAAGAAGCCGAGCGAAGCGAGCTACCCATCTTCTAGTTTAATGACAAAACAAACTCACACTAACATAACAATGCCACCTGTTTAGAACCACCGTACAATGAACAAATCATGTGTGGTATGACGCAATGTGACATGCGGAGTTGCGTATGTACCTATTCCCTAGTTATATCTTAAATGCTTTTGATCAATCATTTAATTGTCAAAATTGAAATAATTTTACAATCACATTGAATATGCAGGAATTACACGAATATATCGAGAAAAATAAACAAAAAGCAACAGAAAATTAGTTACCACTTAAATCTAGATACAAAAATTAAAAATAATACGAAACCTTTACACTATGGCAATAAAAAATAAGGTACTGGTCGTACATGAGACTAATATTTGTTGAAGGATTCATAATGCTCCGGTTGCTGTGTATATGTTAAATATCTCGTATCCTACGTATTATAACAGCAAAGTGAAAAATAAATGAATAAATACATGGGACGTTTCGTATTTTTATCTAAGTAAATGCATCTTCAGCCTGTAATTACATTATATCTTAGAAAAATCGGCATAATACATACATAGTATGGAAAAAACGTGTAAAGTGGGCAAGAACTAGAAAGAAATATAAACTATGGAATAACCCAAGAAACAGTATAGCAAAAAATAAATAAAAAATAAAACAGGTGTATTAAATGAGTTACCAGAAACTAACCTGTGATATAACCCCTTCGTTAATTCATCATTATATCGTCAATGGGTAATGTAGGTGAAGAATGGAACAGCAAAACAACAATCACTTTCACATAATTCACAGTTTATTAACAACGGAAACCAATACACTATCAAATTATTTATCAAAATCATATTTGCTATTCAGTGTGCTTCATCTTTGCACACTTCTTAACTGAACCACAGTCAGGCTACAACTGATTATTCGAGTTTTAATAACCAACATTTCAATTAGTAAATTCTTAATTGATGTCTCATTAAAAATTATCTAAATCTTTTTGATTCTGTTAATAATCGTTCGGTGCTGACACACATATATATACCTATAATTGTGTTTTATACTTACATATATGTTTTTATAAATATTGCATGACTGATGTGTAAGTTCATAGCGTTTTTTGGTTCCAAAGTTTGTTTTGAAATCAAGTGCACCTTATTGAGGATAAAGAAACTTAGATGACTCGAGAATTTTGACAGCAAATGTCAAATTAATTGAACCATGTGAACACCAAAGTACCTAGACAAATAAGCTAGGGCAAACCATTACTATAAAATTTGTTCCCCAGTGTTTGATTAGTTACACTGGTTCTCCTGCTCGACAACAAATTTTATTACTTTAGATTGGCTAAATAAAAAATTCATTTGCAACATAGAAATGTTAGAATTCTTTCCTCTGCCAATATAATCAATGGTGATATATTTTTTTTTAGAAATAAATTTAAAAATGCCTAAATGAGCTGCATCGATACGCAAAAGACATATATCCGTAATAATTGGACACAATATTCAACCACCGAAAAATTAAAAGACACAAAATTTGGCTTTCATTGTTAAAGATAAAATGTATTTTGACCAAAATAAGAGAATGCCTCTATCATATCTCTATCATAATTAATTCTGTAAAACCAGATAAATTAATAACGTGTTACCAAAGTATAAGTAAATTGTATTAATTAAAATTAAACACAAAAAAAAAAAAAATATCATATGTTTGGATTTTAGATGCAATTTATATATAAATTTAATATTTGCCAGCATGTGTCCTATTTAGTTTTATTTTATCTACTCTGTTTCAATCACTGGAAACAAGTAGTGCTGAAAACATTTTAGTGAGGACCAGGCAAGCTCACTATGCGATACTTTTTTTATCTAGGGACTTTAGTAAATTCCATGCGGAAGCTCTGTTATTATTCTGTGTTGTTTAAAGTATATAGTTTATAGAACAAAATTAGATGCAGAAATCAAGAAGAACTAGACCAGTTGTAGCCAATCGAAAAAACGTTGCTTTAAACATGACAACGCCAGACCATATAGGGCACCTAAGGCCAGGCAGAAACTTGCCAGTTAGGCTACTAAATTCTTATTCATCCAATTTACTCTCCAGATGTAAAATATTATTAAATGAAGATAACATAAATAACTGTCCGAATACAGTCAAAATAGTATATTGTGCAACTAGTGCGGAATGCCATATATTTCGCACGAGAATGAAGTTTACTGAAAAATCCCGCAGGTGACCGAAGCAATTATTCGTGTGCGAAATATGTATTCTGCGCGTGTTGAATACTATGCTTTTCTTCTGATTACCATTTGTCAATAAATAATAAATTTTAATCAAGAAAATAATATGTAATTATTCTTGACAGCTATAAATATGCAGCCAGTATGGGAATAAAAATTCTCCCACCGTTGCACATGCGCACTGGTGAAAATTTATTTATTCTCGCACAATGCACATGCTCATTAGTTTGACTTTATTCATTCCAGCACAGCTACAGTGCGCAAATTTGGGTAATAACCAGAATTAAGTTAATTTCCAGTCAACTAATTATATCGAAATGAGACAGATTCATAGTAATCCTAGGAAAAGATAATCTTAGCATCAAGAATTGTACATTAATTGGACATAAGTTGTAAATACTAATGGCCAACATATTGTTTATTAAATAATTTTCTTATTTTCAAAACTATTTTTCTCCATTTCAAAGTGATGTAAATTTTAATTTTATCCAAAAATAAGACGCAAAGAACCATAATGTATAATGGCTCCAAATATGAAATAAAATAAAAACAACAAATCATCCCATTCTTTTAAAATAAGGATTAAGAGTTTTAAACAAGTGTACTGTCAGTATTAATGTCCTTGTATATCATTTAATACACAAATATAAAAATAAGACCTAAAAGCATGGCCAGAGCTGTTACTTTAACTACGGTGAACCAACTGTTCGTTATATTACAGCTACCTTAAATTTAAGGCTAAGTACTATGACTGACACTATTAAACGATATTATGAAACTGGAGAGGAATAAGAAGAGGAAAATCGTACAATAATTAAGTAATTACCGAGCAGTGCAATAGATTTATTGTATCGGCAATACTCCGAAATTGGTGCGAAACAGGAAGTGCCGTAGCTTATCGATTATCTCATGTTTGAGGAGCAAAAATTTCGGCAAGAACAGTATCCCGGAGGTCAAGCGAAGATGAATTCCTTCCAAAGTCATCGAGGAGCACGCCTTCATTTTGCGAAACAGGAAGTGCCGTAGCTTGTCGATTATCTCATGTTTGAGGAGTAAAAATTTCGGCAAGAACAGTATCCCGGAGGTCAAGCGAAGATGAATTCCTTCCAAAGTCATCGAGGAGCACGCCTTCGTTTTGCGAAACAGGAAGTGCCGTAGCTTGTCGATTATCTCATGTTCGAGGAGTGAAAATTTCAGCAAGAACAGTATCCCAGAGGTTAAATGAATCCGAATCGCTTCCAAGGTCATGGAGGAGCATGTCTTCATTTTGCCCAAAATTGCGCAAATTGGACTGTTCACGTTTCATTTTGTTTACAGATGAGTCCTGCTTTAGTTTACGATCACCAGATGGCCGAAGACCTAGTGAAAGATATTCTGATTTTGTAATATCACCAAGAAATCCATTTTGATTTCTCCAAAGAGGTTTTTATATGAGAAGTATACAATGAAGATATTCTAGCCCTTTACACAAAATCACACAAGAAGTGACAGGCAGTTAATAGTTGATGAGGATATAAGAGAGGAAATTTGGTACGGAATCATCGATTGGAATACCTCGATTAACTTTTACATGAAATATTTAAAAAAAAACTCATTTTATAGAAAAAGGTTGACAATAAAAAATAAATAATAATAAATAAATAAGATGACAGCTGAATATCAGGAAACTATTTTTTATCTCAATCACGTCAAAATTAATAATATTTTGAAATTCTCTTCAGACAATTGTCTTCTGGCAGTCTAAGTATTAAGAGCTTCCAATTAATACCGTATATGAAATGATAAAAATCCAGACTTATGATCTTTCAAATATTAAAACGAAACTAAACGTAATTTTCATTTCATAAAAAAATTAAAATGGTGTTGGTAACGAACTCTTTTGCGTCATCCTCGGATATAAAAAAAAAATATTAGACGAAGGAAATGGACCAAACATCTCTTTAACAACAATCAAACGTCATCCTAGAGAAGCCAGCTTACGGAGATGCAGACCTATCAAGAAGCCTTTAATATCTACCAAAAATCGAAAGGCTAGATTACAATTTGCAAAAAAGCTTATAAACTTGTCAGTTAAAAAGTGGATACAGTCCTTTTTTCGGATGAGAGCAAATTTAATTTATTCGTTTCCGATGGTATGAAGTGGGTTCGACGTCCTATCAACAAAATAATGGATCCAAAATATAGTAAACCAACTATAAAATACCTAATATATAATACCTAACTATATAATTCCTCAACAACATGGCTTTTTCAGAGGTCGTTCACATGGTTAGTTGATGTTACTATACAAAGATTTCATCATCACTGCTTTAGAGGAAGGTAAAGAAGTTCATACTGTTTATACCGACTTTAGAAAAGCATTCGACTAGGTCTTGATTAGTAAACTCAAGCGATATGGCTTTACCAATCCCCTGTTGTCTTGGCTCACTTCTTACCTAACTGGTAGCTCACTTTATGTTAAAATAAGCGACTGTCTCTCAGATGTTATAATTGTGACTTCAGGAGCTCCGCAAGGATCACATTTAAGGCCTATTCTCTATTCTTCTATTTATTAATGACATTGCACTTTATATTAATTAATTTCTTATTATTTTCGGACGATTTAAAAATCTTCAAGATTAGTTCTACTGCAGCTGATCATATAGCGTTGCAACAGGATCTCGATTCTATCTTCCACTGGTGCACAGAATACAACTTGTGGTTCAGCATCGCCAAGTGCAAATATATCAACTTACGACCGTTGTGTATTCACTAGACAATACACCTTTAGAGCAAATCAAAAATATCAGGGATTTGGGCGTCTTATTTAGTAGCGACCTTAATTTTACTGTCCACATCAACGCAATTATCAGCAACTCGTTACGCATGTTGGGTTTCATAAAATCTGTCAACTTCAGAAGTTTACATACTATAAAAGTCTTATTCAATTCTCTAGTAAGATGTCAGTTAGAAAACGCCACAGCTATATGGTCTCCAACTCAACAAAGTTTGATTCACAGACTTGAAAACCTGCAAATCAAATTCTGTAATTATGCACTTTATAAATCGGGTATTCATTACAGTGCTTTACCAAGAGGTGATAGACTTCCGCACTAAATTTGAACCCTCTTCAAGATAGGCGTAGAATTTGCGACTTATGTCTACTCCACAAAATAATGAACGGTACCACTGACGTTCCTGACATCTTCGCTAGAGTTGAACTGAGTTGCACCATATCCAACAAGGAACGTGGATTTATTCCACCTGCCCAAGCGCCGAACATCTTACGGACTCAACTCCAGCCTGGACAGAATGTGCAAGCTTTATAACGACCTAGCCCCGGAATTGGATATTATGTGCTCGTCCTACATCGCATTTAAAAATAATATAAATAGTTTACTCTAGTCTTGTTTATTATGCATTTTTCTTTGAATATATTATTTGTAATTTTTTTTTAATATTGTGTAATTTAGGTAACTTTATCCTGTATACACTTAAGTAAATAAATAAAATAAATAAAAATAAAAGACTGTGGGGGTAGTGTGATTGTGTGGGAATGTTTCTTGAGTTTCGGTATGGGCCTATTAATTAAAACCGGTAGCATAATTGACAACTTTTATTATATAAATATATTGGAATGTGAGAATGTTACCATTTGCCGAAAAAAACATATCCATAAAGTGGATTTTCCAACATGACTACCCGAAACATACCTCTGGAGTTTGCAAAGATATGTTAAGAGTTAATAAAATTAATGTGCTGAAGTGGCTAGCTCAAAGCCCTGATTTAAATCCCACAATCATATGATTTCCTAACAAGGATACAAATCAAATTTGTATTACCAAATTTTTCAACAATAAAAAATATTATAATTTTTAAAATGTTTCTCTACTTATGGTCGAGAGTGTATAGGGTAACCTGGTCAACAGTGAACCAGTGGTACACAGTAAACCAACATACATATACAAAAATCTGTGTATCCTAGAAGATCGTTCTTATCAGTACATGTTTGTGTTCTCAAAACGTTAGTAACAAATCAGTCCGCTGTAGTATGCACCCTCGTGTAGATGTGTGTGGAAGATTTTTGTGAATTAGTATCGTGGATTTTATTTTTTAGGTAGGTATATTCTTGTTTATTACTAGGTCACTTTAACATTCAATAGTAAGGTCTTGTTACCACTATATTTAATACTTATTTATGAATATTTTAACGTTTAAAACATAGACTTCAATTGCTTGGGTTTAGTTGTGCGGTCATTTGAAAATAAAATGGCGTCCTGGTACACAGTGAACCAAAACAAAATAGTGCACAGTGAACCGGTTCACTGTGCACCATGTTTACTTTTAATAGTGGTATACAATCACATAATGATTCTGAGCTGTAATCTTTTATTTATTGAATCTTTATTAAACAGATCAACAAGCACATTCCTTTGCTCTACAGATTCTAGAATAACAGAAACTTCTGCTGCCTCTTCACCTACACCACTTGCAGTAGCAGGACCTTCATTTTTGTCTCCTAAGGAGTTCCGGGATCCAATAAGAGCAGGCCCCAGAAAAAATAAAAGAAAGTCTAGATCGCTTGGCCGTAGTCTAATTGCTACTGACACACCAGAAAAAAAAGAAATTGAAAATGTAAGATTAGCTGCAAAAAGAAGGAATGAAGCAAAAAATAAGAAGGTAGTTCGGACGATTCTAGCGTCCAACTCAGAAGACGAGGCTGAAATAGAGTTTCAAGACACAGATAATGACATTGATTGGATGGAACGAATGTCCAGAGTTGACTGAAGATTTTATATAAGAATTGTCTGATTTACTGTTTATAATTTTATTTTCCTGTTGATTATATGTATTAATTTATATCTAACTATAGTAAAAATATTCTAAATATAAGTTTTTGGTTTATTTCACGAAATTATTATATGTTTTTAAGCCAAATTCATATATGGTTCACAGTGTACCACACTGGTTCAATGTTCACCATACCCTTGGTTCACTGTGTACCGTGTCAGTACACAGTGAACCAAAGTGCCATTTTTAAAAAAAAATCTTAAACCTACTAATTCTTATGACATATTGAAGTTTAATTCATCTAAATATTAAGATTATTAATTGCACAACCACACTATGCATTTTGAGATTTATATGTCTACTCGTTGTGACTCTATATGCCTTAAAAAAAAGGTGTTTCACTGTTAACCAGGTTACCCTATATATATTTTATCAAAACATTGAAATGCTATTCAAATGCACTAGTTATAGTGATAATCTGGCTTATAACCGAAGTCGTATCTTTTGTAGTTTTCGAGATACTCATTCAATCCCAGTTAAATGGTTTAGAATTTTTACCAAAAGACAGACATGAATGTCAGTTTAAGAGTTTTAGTTACAGCAAAAAAAAATTAGTAAATATGATTTAAATAATTAAAACTACCAAATATAAGGAACTACGTTTAAATGAGAATAAATGTTTTATGAATGAAAAACGTTTTAGAAAAAATGGAAAATAAAGAATCTCATGTGTTCATAGGATTCAGGTAATTTAAAATTTTAATAGCGACATTTATGAACGGTTCAACATCATGTGAACGAACTATAATCTACATGGACGAGTGTTTATAAAAGCTATTCACAAACTTCTCGTATAATACCAGTTTTATGTAGTTGAGGGAAATTAATTTATATTCCGGGGGTTATAAGATGTTCTATTCAATTCAGTAGCGACAACTCTGGTCATATCGTAACCCGGAGTACTTCATCTACTATGTAATCACAATTATTACAGATCTAATAGTTGTGTATCCGCCGCTAGGTGCAGCACTCACAGGCATGGGAGTTTGCTTTAATCATATCAGACTAGACATGCACGTTATAATGTATTAGTTTGGTATTGTGATTTGATTGGAATAGCCTACTCCATACAATCAACACGAATAAATAAAAATGTCCAGAAATAAAAAATATTAAACTTTACAGTGAGAAAATACTGGCATTAAGACCCCTGCGCAATATCAATATCATGGATCAATAATATTGAAGGCGTTTTATTGATCAATAATATACATACAGTATTGGCCATAAAGATTGCAACTTTTAACATTTTTTAATTTTTCAAATTTTAATAATAATATTGGAAAATAAATACTTTTAATTCTATAATTTAATCATATTTTGTCTGTTACATCAATCAATAGTCAAATAATCTGACTTACAGATTAATAATAAATTATTTCTTCATTTTTGCTTGGACAAAAATATTGCAACTACTTGAATTTTCTTGTTATATGCAGGTTTTATCTATAAATAATATGTTGTGCACAAGTAATATTTCAGTTTATATTTGTCAATCATGGGTCGTAGTAAAACTGTTTCAAGTAAAATTAGAAACTTAATAATTTCTGGTTTTAAAGACGGGCTGCTGCAAAATGTGATTTCACAAAATTTAAATGTTCTTAAATCTACTGTGTGGCGAATTATAAAACGTTATCGAGAAGAAGGTACGTTTGAAGTTTCAAAAATTCCAGGACGGCCATGAAAAACTACAAAACGAACAAATAAAAAAATTATTTATGTATCTACCAATAACCCCTTTCTGTCACCGGGGAAAATTTTGGGCCTTTTGCCACAAATAGATCAAGAAAACATCTCAACAAGAACTATTCGCAGAAGATTAGTTAGTGAGGGTCTTTTTAGTCGCCGTCCAGCTAAAAAACCACTTCTATCCAAAAAGAATTGTGAAGGCCCGATTAGAATTTGCTAAAAATCATATTGACTGGACTGTGGATCAATGGAAAAAAGTTATTTTTAGTGATGAATCTAAGTTCAATTTGTTTAAAATTGATGGTGTAAGTTACGTTAGGAGGCCTGCTAATAAAAAATTTGTTCAAAAATACATCTTGCCAACAGTTAAACATGGCGGAGGTGGTGTGATGGTATGGGGCTGTTTCTCGGGATATGGTATGGGTCCTCTAACCCACATTGAAGGAACAATGGATCGATTTAAATATATAGACATCCTTCAAAATTATTATGGAACCTTATTCTGATGAGTTCATGCCTTTAAAACATATTTTTCAGCATGGTAATGACACAAAACATTCTTCGAAGTTGGTCAAAAAATGGTTCGAGGATTCAAAAATTAACGTAATGACTTGGCCGTCACAGTCACCCGATTTAAATCCAATAGAAAACCTTTGGTAGATTGTCGACAGAAAGATTTGAAATAAAACGCATTCAAATATTGAAGATTTGTTTAAAGCTTTGCAGGGTGCCTGGTCTAATATTGATAATGAAATGATCACGAAATTATTAGAATCAATGCCGAAAAGATGTCGGGAAGTTATAAATACTGGTGGTTACTATACAAAAAATTAAAAATGATCTGTTAATAATAATTCATTTTCTTAATTAATAAAAAAAAAAGATTTTTTAAGAGTAGTTGCTATCTTTATGTCCAAGTAAAAATAATAAATACTATAAAAAAATAGATTTTACTATTAAAATTTAATTTTTTTCTATATTATATGTAGAGGATTGTTAAAGGTAAGAACTACATTTTTTAATTTTAAAAATATTAAATAGAATAAAAATAAAAGAGGATTATCAAAAGTTGCTTTCTTTATGGCCAATACTGTATATTGACTTAGCTACATGTATTATGTTTTAAGTCAGTCAAGACATATATTTAATTACACAATTATTATTATTTCTAGATTAACATTACAAGTTTACATTTTTAAAATTTATATTTGAATAATTCTCCTGTGGAGTAAAAAGGATATTCAGTAAAGAACTGTTTCATCCTTTTCTTGAATTCGTTAGAACCCAAACTTATTCAGTAATTTGATTACATAGAAGATCTCACAGGTACGGGATTTAGTAAGTCACAGAAAATCGGGTATAAATTCGACTTGCCTCTTGTATTGTATTGGTGAAATTCCACATTACTTTGAAAACTGCTTATTTTTTTATGTGCCAAAATAAGGGAATGGTACATGACCGTAGATGGAATGGCAAATCTAAAAAAAAAAATATTCTGACAATCAGATCTGTAGAATGAGCGTGTCATTATTCTAATTACTCGTCGTTGTAGGCTAAAAATTCTGTTAGCTGCTGCCGAATGACCCCATGCTGTAATGCCATTTGTCATTTGGGAGTGGAACAATGCATAGTATGCAATTCTCAGTACTTACAATGGATGCCAGGTTTTTTAGCAAATAGATTGCAGAACACAATTTGTTCCCTAGTGCATCAACATGCTAATCCCAAATGAATTTCGGATCAATTAGTATCCTCAGTAGGTTCCCAGATAGCGGGTTATCAAAATTATTTGCTTTTAGCGTTAAAAGAATTTGTTGGGTCTTGCTGAGGTTTAGGGAGAGTCGATTGGTGTCGAACCCGTACTTAGCTCTCTGCATTGCGATGTTATTAATACTGATAACATCAACAAGTGATGACGATCTTGCAATTAATATTGTGTCATCGGTGTATAAAATACTGGTTCCACCAACATACGAAGGGAAGTCATTGACATCAACCAAAAAGAGGAGAGGGCCAAGGATGGATCCTTGTAGTACGCCCGAGGTAACAATTGAGGTATTTGACGAAACGTTTTTAAATGAAACAATCTCTGTTCTGTTTTCTAATTAGGATGTCATCAAGTTGATACTGTTCTCGTCAAATCCATAAAAAGCTAGCTTTTCTAATAATATTTTATGCGTGACACAATCAAAAGCTTTTTATAAATCTAATAAGGTGGCCAAGCAATATTCTCTGGATTCCATATTTCAGATATTTCAGAAAGGAAAGATAAGAAAGATATTGACCGTCTTAGGATAAATATTATCAATAAAATGGACGTTGAATAAAAATTGATTTGGTTTAAAATTTATTGACGAGTCATCAATATTATTACCTTCGTAGACCTAAGTAAATTGTTCAACTGTATCTCCAATGCAATATTGTTGGGTAATCTAAAAAAAATTGGTTTTGAGGAGGACAGTTGCGCTCTCATAAGGTCATATTTAATTAGTTGTGTGCATTACGTAAAAATTAATAACACAATTCAGGTCCGCTTTATATTAACTGTGGGGTGCCGCAAGGCTTTTTTAAGGGACACTGCTGTTCTAAATTTATGTAGATGATTTCCCTAGTTCTATCGAAAATTGTTCTCATATTTCATATGCTGATGATACAACCATTCTTACTCGATCTCAGTCATATAATGACCTATTACCGAACAATGAGGAAATTATTAATAAAGAACTGGAAAACGCTAAGAAGAAGATTTACTTATTTTATTATTGAACATAACTCACTTTTAAATGTCAAAAGCAGCGACATATAATATGGTGCCTTATTTCATGCTACACAAGCGGCAAAGGCATAATTGAAAAAAAAGTGTATTCAGTTTATATGAAACACTCTGTAAAATTTTAATTTTAATTGAAAATAATATTTAACAAGCCTAAACAAGTGGCAAACTGCCTTTTGAAACATTCTATAAACATAATAGAATGTGTATCAAAACTGAACAATGATTTCAAAAAACTATTTCATTCTTTTGTTTAAAATAATAAAGTTAAAAGAAACGTTACCCTCTTATCCTTATGGTCTATTTCTATTTTCAGTTTAGAGTGCGAGCTGAGGTGAACTCTATAAAAAGTAATATCGGAGCTTGAAGCGGATACGGCCGAAAGCCGTCTTATCCAAAACGACTTCCCGAGAATGTACGAAATCAATCTATAAAATCAGCGATAAAGCTCACGATATACGAACAAAGAGATATATATCTGTATGAAAAATACAGGCTTTATTAAAAACCAAGGAAAAGAGACGTTAAATAACAGTAATTTATAAACAAATAGAGAAGAGGAAAAAAACACTGTTGTCACGTGATTAGTCAAATAGTGCAGTTTGTTATCCACACTACTCTTTAATATAATACGAGGGATCACGCGAAAAAAAAAAAGATAATTATCTAGATAGAATGATGTTAGAAATGGACCCCACAAGGAAACGCTAATTATTTGTCCAAAAATCTGGTAGCGTAAAATTATAACGTGTGAATCAAAATTAAATTCGTCACAGTAAGCCGTGGAAGAGATAGACAGTAATATAAGGCACGATAAACGCTTTCTAGCGTTTGTAATATCAATTAAAACACAAAGATTCAAGCAAAAACGAGCATTTATTACAGTGTCTATTTACAATCTGTCACATATATGTCATCCCATTATAGTTGTTAACGTAACATATTACAAAGGACGCCCAAGCACTAGTCCTGATCCTAACACGACCGTCCTGATCTTGCCGTGTCCTCGCGGCTTCTACAAATTTTATCTGCGAAGTTAAAACAACTTGCTCTCTTTACGCGGCCGTCCTGCTCCTGCCACGTCCTCGCGGCATCTTTTGTCAGTCTCCTTGAAGTTCCTGACCATCCAGAGTTCCACCGAACTCCTTGCGGCCCTTGAACATTCAGAGTCAAATAAAACAAACAGAGCTCCTTGAGGTCCCTGACCATCCAGAGTTCCCCTGAACTCCTTGAGGTCCCTGACTATCCAGAGTCAACAAGACAAACACGACCAATTTAGGTCCAACAACTCTTTGAAGTCTCTGACCATCCAGAATTCCTCTGAATCCCTTGAGGTCCCTGACCATACAGAGCCAAACAAAACAAACACAACTCCTTTACGTCTGATGATAAACGCTTTCTAGCATCTGTACTAATATCAATTAAAACACAGAGATTCAAACACAAACCAGCATTTATTACACGTCTATTTACAATCTGTCACATATATGTAATCACATTATAGTTGCTAACGTATCATATTACAAAGGACGTTCAAGAACTAGTCCTGATCCAAACATGCATGTTGGAGATAATTAAGCAACAGCACACACAAGAAATTTTTATTACTACTGGTCATTTTTGACAATTTAAGATTTTATTTATTTTTTAACCATTTACAATCATAATCTGTATTGATGAGGCCACATTCCATCTTGTTTACTTTATTATTTTATTTATTTGATATTGTTTATTTACGTGTTTGTGTTAATTTTTAATTACTATTTTATAAATAAATAAATAAATAAATAAATAAACAAGATTTATTTTTAAGAAAAACTAACAGAGCTATTGAATGGCTTAATGCCAAGCAAAAAATAAACAGTATTTAAAGTAAACACTGTCTAAATTCAGTTTTAATTTTCTTTTTATTTGAAAATTTTTTGGAAACACCGTTAAATTTTTAAATATTGTTTTAGTTTTAAACGTTATTTTTCTTAGTTACTTCGTTCAACTTTTGGTAATGAAGCACCATCAGAAAAGACTGTTTACAACTAGTTTGCAGAATTTCGTCGTAGTCGTGCATCCGTCAGTGATGAATTTCGTTAAGGTCGACCAAAATCGGTTGTGATTCAAAAAAACATTGATGCGCAAAATGATTGAAGAAGATCGGCATGTGACTAACCGTGAGACAGAGGTATCCTTTGGCATATCGCAGACTGCAATACATTCGATTTTGCTTGAACATTTAGCTGTGAAAAAAATCTGTTCCTGATGGATTGCGCATAATTTGACTGAAACTTGGTTTTATTCATATGAACCGGAAACTAATCAAGGATACACTGTTTGGGTCTTCCAAGATAAATCGAAACCCTGAAAAGTTGTCCGTTCACGAAACACGTTCAGGAAAATTATCGCTCGTTTCTTTGGTTGTACTGAACATGTCGCAACCATTCCTTTGGGGGATCGGAGAACAGTTAATGCTGAATGGTGTAAAACAATTTGTTTGCCAGAAATCATCGACAAAATTAGGAAAAACAACCCAAAACGTCGCATCATTCTTCATCATGACAATGCAAGCTCCCACACAGCATGTCAAACAATTGATTACTTGAAGGAGACAAATATCGAATTATGTCTCATTGCCTGTATTCACCTGATTTATCCCCTAACTAGTTTTTTTTTGTTCCGCAATATCAAACAAAAAATGCAGACAGCGATTTTCTTCTGAAGAAGCCTCCGAAAACCATGTTTTTGAGATACCAACTTCAAAGTGAAAAAAATATTTCGAGAATTGGTTTGAACGCATGCAAAAGTGTATAAATCTTAAAAGCGAATATTTTGAAAAGCAGCAAAACAGTTTGTTCAAAAAAAAATCTTTTTTAGTTTTTTTTTAAAAACCTAAAAGGTAACTCTCGTATTGTGACTATAACACAGAATAGTTTAAAAAAATAGCAGAAAAATTTTAAAATGATATACAACACTTGTGTAATATTTCCCAAAAAATTTATATAAATAAATGGATGTCCAGGATAAAAATGGTAAAATACACCTTTTGTAGGTAGTTTGAAAAAGAAATCTAATCATTTCTGGGTTATTCTTTTCCACTGAGAAAGATTTATCTGAGGATTTTATGCGATTATGGTAAAAAAATATTTCAGACAGTAACATTCAAAAAGGGCTTTGTCACATCACCTCATTTAAATTTATAAAATAAAATCAATATTATAATATAAATCGCGCAAACAAGAACATAATAATAAACAAACAAACAAAAAAAAACAAAAATTGGATGAACTTGAAAAATGGTACAAAGAACTTATCTACGACTTTCCATCTGTAGGAGTTTTTCAAGAGCAGGTTGTTTGTGATTGTTTGAAAAAAGTTGTGAGTTTCGTATTTCAACAATAATAAATAAATTATAATATTAAAAAAAAAGATAAATAAAATAATTTAACCTATATTTGTTAATAAACATTAATTCAAATCAATGTTTATTAACATCATTAAAAAATTAAAATCTTCATTTTGCCTATTGAAATCATAATTTGTTTAAAACATGTTTCGTCCAAATTTAAATAATCTGTTTTTCTTACGACATGTTTAAATTCAATATTTGGGATTTTTAAAATGAATGGGTAGAAAAATTTGGTTCCCAACTTATTGCAAACGGGAAGTTTTTTTGTAATTACCTCAAAATTTAGTGACTATTTCATTGCAAGTATTAGCAGCATTACTGTCCGACAGATATTTCGTGGCCGGGCGTGAAAGATGCGGTGAAATTTGTAGTGGGGATTATAATTTTGGCGAATTGCATTATTTCCTACACACGATATTACAGTCAAGTGCATAAGTGCAAGATTCAAAATATATTAAATATTTAAAATCATGGAGACAAAAAGCAAACTAGGTGGACGTGTTATTCATAGTCAAAAATTTTACATTGTTATGTAAGTATATTTAGTGGGAAAACATCTGTATTACATTATTACATAGAATGTAAGCCTTTATTGTTTACAATCTACTTGAAACTGCTGGAGTTTGGAAAAAGACGCGGGACGGGGGCGCTCTGGCCAATAAACAAGTCGACAAAGTGAATGTCAAATGCAATAATCACTTAAATCAAGCAGCTGCGTTTCTATAGTTTTGTTGTTCGACTATGATGGGAGGAACTTGTCTTTGTAGACGTAATTAACTGATAAATATAATGTACACGTGTAAGAATGTGAACTTGTTTCTCTGACTATACTCTATATCTGACACTGTCTTTCATAGTGCCCTCTCTGTGCGCAAAATAAGCCACGCCCGGCCACGAAATATTTGTCGGACAGTACTGTTTCATTAGTAGATATGAATCAAAACACGTTTTTTGTCTCAAGCATTCTGCATTATGGTGACTTCTTTCACTTAGAAAGTAAAGTTCAGTTTTAAAGAAGTCTGATCAATGATAAATGAAGCAATTAATATCAACTTATTTATATATTTCTCTCTAATCATGTTTGCAAGGCATGTGCGAGACCAATATAGAAATAATTTGGTTGTTCCGTCATTCATTTATCAATGGACAGACTACACTAAAAATCTGAATTGTAAACACAATTTGTGAATTTTGAGAAATATCAGCATTTTTCACACATTAGATTTGTTATTTTATTGCTAAACGAACTTCCAAATTTGGTAAGTCTAGTTTTAAAAGTTTATACAAGTTTAAACTAGTCGTTTCGCGAACAAATGAACCAATTCAATGGCCAATTTAGACTTGTTTAATCGCTGTGCACAAAATTTCCTCTATCGCTTTGTTAGGGTTGATGAAAATTGGGATCAAAATGATGAACCCAGTTCAAAAACCAAAGCATGGAGTGACGTATTCCAGCATCTTTCTATACGAAAACTTCGTACACAAGATTCAACAAGAGGACAATGTTTTTTTGGAATTTTAGTCATTGATTATTTGGAACGTGATCGTACTGGTTAATATTAGTTAAAACATTTCGTAACTGCGTTAAACAAAAAGGAAGGTCAGATATTAATTGTGCGTATGCAGATTTTTTAGTTGTGGACCATAAATGTGGTAACAAATAGTTTTATTCATTATTAGTACAGACCACTGCAAAATTTGCAACAAGCGTAATTTGTGACACTGAGTTTGAAGTTATGGAGCATCCATTCTACTCTCCCGACCTATCTCCTAGTGGTTTTTATTTAGATATAAAGCTAAAGGACCGTCTCAAGGGAACCAAATTTAATAGCCATGACACTGTTATGGCAGCAGTGCAGTTCTTCTGTGACAAAGCCTCCAAATTTTTCAAAAATAGTGTTGCTCTACTTTATAATAGTGTGGGAGTGGTAATTTCTGGTTTTGGGAGTGTTATTATTTAAAATAAAATTATTCAATTAGTTAAAAAATATTCAAATTATCCTATAATAAAATACGCCTGTTTGTATGTTCGTATCATAGAGGTTCGTATGTTCGACCGGTCGTTTCTTCATTCCCCGATAGAGGCGCGCATATGTTAATTATTTATGTCAAAATTATTTAAAATATATTGTTGATGCAATAATAGTGAACTTTCTACGAACACTTTTTATAATTATTATAAGATGCAATAATAGTGAATATTCTACGAACACTTTTTATAATAATTGATAGAATTGTAAGAAATTATTGTTTCTGTATTGGACAGTAGTGTGCTGTGAATTTTTGTTTTGAGTGTTGACAATAAATTAGTAAAAATGACAGTTGTGTTTTTCATTAAAAAATCACTTCACAATTATTAATTTAGTTGTGAAATACACGGATCGGTTTTTTTACGAAACAAAACACAGAAAAACGTTATCCTTCCGTGATATTCGACATTTTTGATTAAAATTATTATTAGCAGAAAAATAATTATTTTAAAAAATATTTGGTTTTGATGAAAGTAAGAAAAATGTGACTTTTTTTCTTTATTATTATTTTTTCAATGCTTTATTATTTTTTTATTTCTACGATTTATAGGACAAGATTTACAATATCCCACTGCAAACTGTATACAGATGGCAGCACATAACGACTACACTAAATAATTCAAGAATTATCAGTGGCTCTAAAACAATGGTTTCTGTTTATTTATCACATTAAAATATCATTTACTTTTTAGTTTAGGTTAGATTCACTTTAAAAGCACTATCTTAGGTAATGGTTGTGGTAAAACTGTTTTTTTTTTTTTTTTTTATAAACCACCTAAAAATAAATTGTATTTTAACTGTTCTGTGCAGGGCTAGGGACAGTGATTCACCTTAAAAGCACTATCTTAGGTTATGGTTGATTACTGTTTTTTTTTTTTTATAAACCAGCTAAACATAAATTGTATTTTAACTGTTCTGTGCAGGGCCAGGGACAGTGATTCACCTTAAAAGCACTATCTTAGGTTATGGTTGATAACTGTTTTTTTTTTTTATAAACCACCTAAAAATAAATTGTGTTTTAAAAGTTCTGCACAGTCCCACCTGTTTAGAATCTCTGTATATTGAACAAATGACGTGTGTGTGACGCATGCGCAGTGTTCAGTGGGATATTGTAAATCTACCCTCTGATTTGAGATATAGTGTAAGTACGCTTTTTTCCGTGTGCCCTTTTTGCCGTGTGTGTATTTTTTCATGTGTGCTTTTTTCCGTGTGCGTATTAATCCGTGTGCGTTTTTTCCGTGTGCGTATTTTTATATTATATAAGAAAATGGAAAATTAATTTTAATAAATATATTTTAAATTTAACGTCTCAAATCTTTTTAGTTTTAACATTATAAATATAATGCACCATCTTAAAAAGTTAATGAATTAATAATTCGGAATAATGCTCATTATTTGTCCAGTTTTTAATAATGGGCGAAGAGTTGATTCAATTTGAATTGGATGAAGTTAGGCGTATGGCTAGAGAAAGAAGTCTGAGGTGTCGACCAAGTTGCACATTAAGGTAATGATTTGTTTGCCAACACAGTTGGCAACGGGTGCACTAGTTTAAATATAAAAACTAATCTATTTTAAGATAAACATCTTCAAAGATTAATTGAACTATTACATATTTTTCTAGTTAAGTGTTAAAAGATACGGAGTGAATGACGGTCGTATATTATATGATTTGTTTGAAAGAACGTTATTGTTTATATCAAATAACATGGTCAAATGTTTATACAGATGTTGATAGGCGACTATATATTTTCACTGATATGGACTTCGTAGTAATTAGAGTCAAAATTAATTATTCGGGTTTATAAATTATTGGTAATAGAAATATGAGTCTTCAAGATAAGTTAAAAGAGTTTTAATGTTAATTGGAAAGCTGATTATTTTTACAACGACAAAAAATGGAGTTCAGAGATCAGATTATTAGTTTAAGAAAAGAGCTGGAAAAATCTTGTGAGAGACAAAGGAGTCATGAGTAAACCGTCACTGTGTATGGACGAACCTTCCAAGCATTTTTGGTAGAGAAACCCGGTAGCGTGTACAGTGGGCAAAGAAGTAATCTGGAAGTGTTGAGGACAGTTTAATAAAATAAACGAACCTCGTTAACGGGTTAAACACCGTGAGTGTTGTGAGGTGTTTAGCGGCTTGTGAGGTGATAACGGTGATTGTGAGGTTTTTGTGTTTCTATTTATTTTATTTATTTATTTATTTTACTGTATAGGATACACAACAGAATATCCCCATGAATGGGTTATTCCAATTACAGTGTAACACAAATTATATATAAAGTGTACACATCTTATGTCTACAAAATTAATAATTTAACAATATAAATATACAATAATAATAACAATAATAGTATTTTATGGAAACTGTATTAGTGACAATTCATAAATTGTAAAGAAAAATTGTTTTGAAGGAAAACAATGAAGAAGAAAAAATGTCATTATCAGCAGCTCAGTTCATTAAGTGTCCTACAAATTCTTATCATGGGAGAATTCATTTTTGAGTTGGTAAGGCAAGCTGAAGTATGAAACAAGATGGGATTTCTAACCTGATGTTGATAAATATTGTAACTAATATAACTGAGCAACTCGAGTGCGTCAAAGTTATTATTAACAATTTTGTAACCGATCACAGCATCATTCAAAAGTCGTCTGTTAACCAAACTAGTCATATTATAGAAATCTAAGTTAAATTCATATGATTCATAATAATTTTTTTGTTTTACTCTATAATTTAGACGATTAATAAATTTTTTTTGTATCTTTTCTAAAGATCCAATGTATGTTTCATACTGAGGGTTCCAAATACAACTAGCGAATTCAAGATGACTTCTGACTAATCCATTATATAATGTGATGAAAGCACGTGATTCTGTAAATCTCTCATGGGATTTTACAGCCAGCATTAAATTGTAAGTTTTAATGTAATTAATAATCTTCGATTCTAACTAAACATTAAACGTAGATTAAATAAAATGCAGACTTTAATTCAAACACCATTATTCCTCTCATAAAGAATCTAAGCAACCGATCGGCGGATCCTTTAGAATTTCAGACTTGATACCGCTCGCAAGTCTTGAAATCCACTATGTGGAGGGCCTTTCAAAGTAAGTACCATGAAGTACAATGAAACATACTAAAATTCATTTAGCCAACCCTGACGTTTCGACCGATCCTAGCAATGCCCCCACAATAGATTAGAGAAGTGTCTTCAAGTTTAAAGGGGATAATGTTGAAAAATAATGTTGTATTTTTTGCTACGGAGAATAAATACTGTACATCCCTCGTAGTTCATAATCAAAAAGCCAAATAATTTAATTAAAATTCACAAAAAAATAACATTTAAAACAGCATCCAGTGTATTTCGCACACCTCTATACATCAGGGAACTGATGTGAGCGCGTCATGTAACTTGTCAGTGTCACGGTGGACAGGGCGTACAAGGCCGCGTTCTGCAGGACGAATTGGACTCTTGGGTCATGCCCTCAGCTCACTCGGGGCGCTAGAAACTCGCCAGAACTCGCTGCGCGTATACATCAACTGCCTATACTTAATGATCGTCATTCATTAAGGATACGAAATTTAGAATATCTCTTATCAATCATTTATTAAAATATTAATTCTGATTGAATTGAGAAAAGTTCATATAAAACTTTTTGTGGAACATGAATTTTCACCCATTTTATGATTTCGTAAGTATTGGAACAGTTGTTTTTTTTTGTAATCGCAACAAGTGAAAGAAACTTTTAGTAGTTTCTTTTTTTTCGCTGATTAATCTTTAATTTTTCGGCCCACGAACCCGATCCAGCCCATAACATATTTTTAAATCTACAATTCTAAAAGGGGTACAAAAAATACACCACGATACTATCGTACCGTATAAGATAACTATTACTGAATAGTATTTTTATAGCAATGCTTATTAAGAATCAATGAAACCTTCCAAATAAAACTAAAATAACTAAAACAGTTTTATATGCCGATGATTCTACAATCATTTCAAGATCCACATCATTTAGCGATTTAATTAGTAATAGTGATTCACATTTAAACGATGCAATTGGTTTGCGGCAAACATGTTTTCTCTAAACACAAACAAATGTGAAAGTATGGTTATTTCTTTAAGAAAGTATACATTTGAGAGTCCAGGCTTTATTAAATTTTTTGGGGTATATGTTGACAGGGAATTAAATTGGAAGCACCATGTTGATTATGTGAGTGGTAAGCTATGTAGAACAATTTTCTTACTGAGAAATCTTGTGGACATAGTAACTAAAGATGTGCTCTTAGTAGCTTATTACTCACTTTTTCAATCACATATTTCTTATGACCTCTTAGCATGGGGACCCTCGTCCTCTGCTGATAGAATTTTTGCATTGCAAAGACGCGCTGTGAGAATCATTGACGGCATTTCTTACAGAGCAGTCTGTCAAAAATCTTTTTTATCTTTGCAAATTATGACTTTGCCATCATTCCACATTTTTGCTTGTTTAAAATTTTTTTACAAAAATAAAAACGACTTTAAATCTTTTAATGACATTCATAATCATAATACTAGATACAAGAATGATATATATCCTAAATTCAGCCGTCTATCAAAATCCAGTAATAGCACTACCTACTACGCTATTAAATTCTTTAATAAATTGCCAGAGTCAGTAAGACTTTTATCCCAAAATAAATTTGAAGCGCTTGTGAAGGATGTGCTAATTAAAAATCCATTGTACTCTGTGTCCGAATATTGTGATTTAAATTTTTAGTATTATCATTAGTTTTTTTGTATCTGATTAATAATCTGAGTAATAAATGCTGTAAAACTGGCTCAACTGACCAGAAACTGACCATTGACTATCGTCCGCCAGGGTTTTATATCATTGGCCTGAACAGCCTGCCGCCTAAATGGCAAAAGCGTATAGACAATATGGGTGCATACTTTGAAGAATAAAATAATTCCTTATATTTGTAAGTTATCAACCAACTTTGCCTTTTTTTCTACAAATTTCATCCTTGACGACCTAATATATGCGCATACTCAATAAATAAATCTTGCACGGACAAAATCAGACACAAATACATGACTAACATTATTAGGATTTTATGGTTATAACTACAAAACACTAGAAATATAGAGTTAAATATAAAATTAGACATAAAGGAAATAAATTGTGAAAATACTATTGAAAATGAATAATGAAGAATTCAGCAAACAACGTGCATATAATTGGAAGCATTTATTTTCTTCTATGAATTTAATTTAAGTCTTCAAGAAGAAACCGTCTTTGTTAAGATATGACAGTCTGTGTAAAATTAAACGAAACTAATTATGAACCTCAGAAAGAAGAAGCATCATCAGATAAACATCAACTTTCCCATTAAACAGAATAGTTTTTACCGATATAAACTAATTATTAGTTTCTTTTCATTTTTATTCTTTAAAAAGTTTTTTGTTAAGTTTTTATTTCGTTTATATTATAAATCATTATCATTCATAACACAGCCCAACAAAATGAAATTTTTGTCTTGGTGCCGGAAAAGTAATAAAAGATTTTGGATATTTTTGATGTGCTGATTCCAAAAATACCTGGCATTTTTTAGTAGCAGTTCCAGATTTTGAGATACAGGCTAATTGATTTTAGTTTTTTATCTAAAAATGGTAAACTTCCTCCTTGGACAGCAAAGTGGATATAAAAAACATCCTTGTTTTTTACGTCTTTGGGACAGCAGAGCTGTTAAAGATCAGCACTGGGTAACCAGAACTTGGCCTTTAAGAAATATCATGATTTAAGGAAACAAAACATAATCCTTGCTTATGAAGCAGTTTGTGTATGTTTTAAATCGAAATGGTCTTTTTTTCGCTACTTGACACATAAATTTCTTGAGATTAGCATGGAAAAATTGAAAGACTGAATATTTGATCTCAGATAAAGCAGTTTATTAAAAATCTACAATTTACCGCATCAATGAACGAGATTGAATCTAATGCTTGGTGTTCATTTGTTCAAGTAGTACAAAATTTTCTTGGAAATCATATAGCAGAGAATTACACAGAATTAGTGGAAAATATGCTTTCCAACTTTAATATTCTGGGTTGTAGCATGAGCATAAAAGTTTGCTACCTCCCCAACCACTTAAATCGGTTTCCAGAAAACCTGGGTGATTTTAGTGAAGAATAGGGAGAAAGATTCCATCACGAAATTAAAACTATGGGAGATCGATATCAAGGAAGATGGGATGACATTATGGCCGATTACTGTTAGACTCTTCAGCGAGACTGTCCTGGTAAACTCCATGATAGAAAATCGTATAAAAGAAATATTTTATATTTGTGAATTTAATATTTTGAAAGATAAGTGATGAATGTATATTTATATATTTGTGAAATAAATAACTTACTTTCTATTTTTTCTTTTTTTAACTGGCAGTTGGGGCAAATAGTAATAGTAAGAATGTGAAATGTACATAAGTTAAAACCAGTGGCGAAGGGAAACCTCCGCTAGACTTGCCCTACCATAAAAATTTTTTAGTACCAGAACGAATTCTCTAAGTTGAACCGTTCTTGAGTTATTGTGTACACACACACACACACACACACACACACATCGAAAATAGGTTTTTTGGATTCCCTGGACCATGAAACGTGGTCATCAGTTAAAATCTCGACATCGAAAATTTTCGCGATTACAATACTTGCCCCTTATATTTTAAGGTCGGGCAAGTAAAAAATATAATTTTATTCTAAAAGAGGCTAATATAGCATATCTCAAAAACTAGATCTGATAGAACAAATCTGACGGCTATTTTGGATCCTGCACCCGAAAATTACCTAAAAATAGTTAATAAATCGCAGACACCAAAATGTCTGTTGGCCTGTGTTATCATTAATTTGGAAGCCAACGAAAAACTACCGATTGATAAAATTAATTCTTGAGACAAAGGCCTTTATAGGGACAACCTTTGTCTTAAAGAGGGATAAATGGGCTTTTATAATTATTATTATTAGTTTTCTGACACCTTCTCAACTTGGGAAATACGTTCACCTATCTAAGGTATGCATTGTCTTCAGGCAAGTCGTGTTTGTTCTTCCTAACAACAATAAAAATATACTGCGTGACATTAAAAAAGGAACAGCCAGTATTTATGAATATATCGCAGTAATTTTCTGGATACATGTTTGTTTAGGTTAAATCAAGAAACGATCAATTTTTCAACCATATCGATACACTGGTTTTTGCATTAAAAATTTTTTGTTTTAAAACATAGGCGAAAATGGACTTGTAGCTACATTGAGCATTTGATTTTCGTACAGTACATTTTTAAGAGTTTCTTTGATCTGTTCATTATGCCTAGAATGAGATACGCAAATTTTCATCAACTTAGTTTGATTGGGGACGAATAGTACGTCTGCGAGAAGCCGGTTTAGCCTTTAGAGATATTGCCACTAGGACGAATAGGAGTTTCAATACTGTGGTGGGTTGTTATCGGGCATGGTTCCAGGACGGCCTATACGAAGAGCAGGAGGTATAGAACGTCGCCGAAAAACTACAGAACGCGAAGATCTTCGCCTTAAACTTTTGGCTCTAAGAGACCATTTCATGTTCACAAGGGTAATTGCGGACCAATGGTTTACAGAACATGGAAGGCCTATTGGAATGTGAACCGATTATCACTGCATAAGAAGTTTTGAACTGGTTCCATACCATCCTCATCTTGTGTTACTTTTCATCCCTGAGCATCGACGTAATCGACTGGAGTTGTGCAGGGAACGATAACAATGGAACCCGGAATGGAATACGGTAATCTTTAGTGACGAATTCAGATCCTGTTTGGGTATGTATGATGGTCGGGCAAGGATGAGAAGGCGACGTCGTGAAAGACGTGATCCTCCATTTTATTTGGAAAGACCAATGCACCGCACCGTTACGAGTTATGGTGTGAGGGGCTATTGATTATGGCAGTAAGTAACCTTTGTTCTTCAACAGAGGTAACATGACCGCCCAGCATTACATTCAGGAAGTTGTGAAAACACAAGTTCTACCTTACCTCAGGACCCTCTGCAATCCACTGTTTCAACAAGACAATGCGCAACCAAATGTAGCCAGTGTTGCGTTGGACTGCTGTGAGCATAATCAAATCAAATTGATGCCTTGGCCACCAAGATCTCCCGATCTTTCATTGCACACGTATGAGACATTATGGGTTGAAGATTGCTAAATTTATCTCGTCCCCCACAGACTCTAGTGGCATTTTGTCATATAGGTACAGGTAGACGTGGATGAGGTACCTCAGGAGGAAATCGTTTACCTAATTAGGAGTATGCCCAGAAGTGTAAATGAGTGCATAGTGCACCATGGTGGCTCAAACTATTACTAATTATTTTTCAGGTTCTAACTGTCCGATTCTCTTCAAATTTTGATCGTTTACTTAGCTTGCCCTAAAAAATATGTGTACCAAAAATTATTGAAATAAACTAATTATTACTGGGTGTTCTTTTTTTAATGTCACGTAGTATAGTAACTACACTTTCCATTCTAAAAAAATCTGTGCCGTAGCATTCTGAAATTCCGTATGGTTCCAAAATTATAATAATTTCATTTTTGAATTGGTAGGACAAAAAAAATGCTTTTAATACTCAACCTGTTAATAGTGGATGGTCACTGTTAGCACTGGTTTTCATCTCAGTATTTTATTTGTGAAGCAGATGAATATGCTAATATTATTAATTAATTACATTAGTACTAATATTGTAATAAAACTAAATTTACATATGGAATAGCCAGTTATATACATAATAAATTTGATAATATTTCATTTTAAAAGTGGTGTAAATTCATTGACATGACGTCATTCTATTTCCCTGCAAAAAACATGTCCAAAAATAACGAATACATTGCACTTCGTACGTTGCAATATTACATCTGGTATGTTTTCCATATTTGCATGTTGTCAAAGCAAACGTTAATATTTTTTTTCAGCTATAACAGTTCATGATTTCAAACCGTTTGACGCGAGTTATTGAAAATGACGGTGGGTACTGGACATGGCTTTAATTAAAATAAAATAACTATACTCTGACAGAAACTGAAGTTTTGAAGCAGCAAATATATCAAAATTATTATTTTTATTACGGTATGAGCAGTCAAAAACTAGTTTATACAAGTCATCCTAGTAGCGTAAAATTACTGACCGGGCGACAAACTGTGTAATTATTAAACCATTCAATTAACACTTCAATTTTTATTTCTGTTCGATAAAAATTGTCCGAGTCATTTATTTCATTTTTTTTGCTGGCTTTATTTAGTTGGTATACCTTCTTTTGAGACCTGTGTAAGATAGTGGCCATGTTGAATTTTTTTATGTATTTTACAGGCAATGAAGTAAGACGCATTTTTGTTTGTTTGGCGATTTTCAATGAGCAGAATATCAACGATTAGCAATTATGCATAAAATTTTGGATTAAAAATGAAATAAAATGCTTCAACAAAGTAAAAATTATGTGAAAGTCCGTCGATGAATCTAGAAAGAATAATCAAACGATTTAAAAATATTACAAATCCTTTGATGACGGCTGATGCTGAGGACACACAGAGCACTATTATATGTATGCTACGTGTGCTTTGCACGTTATTTTTGCTAGGTTTGCTACACCAAGTGATACTGGCTTCAATTCCTACGAGACGTAGAGAAGAAGAAATAAATTTCTGGTTCTATCGTAATCAGTCTTGTACATGGTGTGGGCTGGTATTGCCCTTGGGAAGTGATAGCAGTCACGATGGGTTTTTGTTGTTACATAAGCTGGTTAATAAACGTCGTAGAACGTGGGTACAAGAATTTATACAAATACAGTGGAACCCCGCCATTCGTACACAGTTCGTTCCAGAAGGTAGTTCGAATGGCGATTTGTACGAATGACGAATCATTTTTTCACATAAGATATAATGTAAATTGGATTAATCAGTTCTAGATCCATAGATGATCGTTTATTTAAACCTATAAAAACAATAAATATATAGTAGTGTAAATGAAATACATAAATAAAAGTTTAACTGCACTTTACTTGTACTTAGGTGAGCTGATGGCGTAAGTAGAATATGGAGAGGAGGAAGAGGGATGTTGTTGTTACTATTTGGAATTGGAGTCACTTTCCATAAAAACATCAGGTAACATCCCTTCAGGTGTTTTCTCTCTTTCTAGTGTTCTTTTTTTTCAGTATTTTTTCACTAGAAGAATCTTGGGATTCTTTCTCTAAAAACCTGTCCAATATTGTCTGCCTTTGACGATTTTTCAGAGTTTTTCTAAAATGGTCAATAACATTGTAGTTGAACAAATCGATGCTCCTGCTGACCACATCAGTGTTAGGATGCCATTCTTTCACCACTCTCTGCGTTTTCTTCCAGTGGTAACACAGTTCTTTAATTTCTGTAGTGGAAATACTTCCCTTACTACTTATCCTCCTCCTCTGTAGAAAATTCCTCAACCACTTCTTCTTGCTGCTTCCCGTGCAATAATTGTAAAAACTAATAGTTTTTTTAGAGATATTTTGTTTCTTTTTTTATTGTTTTCGAAGCTTGCTACGTTCAACTTTGTAAAACTTATGTTGATTATTATTTTGTAAATAAATGGTCGCCATTTTAAAATGGTTTACATAAAAATATGATTTTTTGGTGTCATTGTAAAGCTAATTTAATTTACTTTTAGGAAAAAAAATATAAAATTATCGATTCCCTATGCTAGATCAAAGGTTGACACCATTTCCGGTGAAACCGGAAGTGCCTCAGAATTCTTATAGTAACCTTTAGATGGGCCTTTTTGTCTAGTTTAACTTTTGTTCTGAAGATTTGTTGTATCTTAACAAATAAAGGAGATTTTCGGGTTGCCCCGTTTCAAACAAACATCCAATTTTTCATCTACGTCAATTAGGTATTTCTAAAATAAGAGCAATAATAGTCTGTAATTCAAATGAAAAAAAAAAAAAATCGTCACTTCATATAAATTTTCTTTAAATTCACTACTTCATACTTTTAAAAGTTTTAAACTTAAATGTACATCATTGTTAATTTTCTTGTTTCTCTTATCATTATCCAACGTTAAAATGAGGTTATAATCAGACATATAATAGGGTAAAAGTATAATGTAAAAGTAGAATCATCCATTTTATTTATTTTTTCATGTATTTCCTGTATGTAATGTTAGGTTAGGTTTGGACGCGCTTATATTTCTACTAAGAGAACTAATTTTTAGATACATTGTTTAGAGAAGAGTTTCCCAAACTTTTTGAGCCGCGGAGCACTTTTCACGAGAAGAATTCGTCGCGGAACATTATCGTTGCTATATGTATAGCAACACTAGTAGCTCGAGGAGCACTATTAGACGTTCGCGGAGCACAGTTTGGGAAAGTTTAGAGCAATGGTGGGTAAGACGTTGATCACGGTATACCGATGGACAGACAAGATATTTTTAGGTGACCACCAGAATTAAGATAAAACTATCACAATTGGTCCCACAAAAAACTATACCAGGGATCGACAACATTTTTTACGTCGCGGACAGCATTCAGTAACAATTTCATTTATTTTAAAGTCGCGGGCCGCATTCAGTAACAACATTTTTGATGCGCCATACTTCCTTTTGTAATTTCTATTTTTCTACAATCTTAAGTTTTTTACACGAATCTATATCGGTGTAAATACGCTAGGGTAAAATAAGTCTAGAGTAGCGTAGCAGTAAAGGCTTAGGTATATTAAATAAGAAAAGTAAACATTGTATTTTCTAATAGGTGAGCTTCATGAAATCTTTCGGCACATTCGTCCCACGAATCGCCGGTGTCCAACCCTGCGCTGGAAGGTTAGTAAAAGAAAACCATAAAAGAATTTCTCGCACACCTTCAGTCGCTAGAGGCAAAAATCGGCTCTTCTCAATCCAAGCGACTACATGTACTTGATCAAGCAAACCGATGAATGTGTAAACGAAGCACGTCTCTTCGTTTGAAGTGCACGAATACGCGTAAGGATGCTGGTTACATATTCATAAGATCGGGTAAGGTCGCTGCCTTAAAACTTTCAGTTTCTCACCACTCGCCAGGCTATTAATTTTGTATTTGACAATTTTTTAGCAAAAAGAGATATTGTGAAAAAGAAAATGAGAAAGAACCGGATTACACAGAGAACAATGGAGCTGAATACACACGGCTATATCCCAAAACCTGTCGATATGTAGTCCCAGAAACCATGGCAAATCCAGCGCACGTACAGTTCGTACGTAATACCGATAACTGTGTCCTGCAAATTAGACAGGTAGCATTTTATTATTATTTTATATTATTATTACTATTGTCTCTTTCCTCACGTTTCCGTGAAGATCTTATCCTGGCGTCCCATTTTGAGAAAGGGTTAGGTAAGTGCTATTCTCGTTCGTCGTATATTAATAAATAGGTGGTGGAACGAGACACTTGCGGAAATTTATGGTGCAATTCTGGGCAAATCTGTAAGCTTACATACATAATCTGTAAGAAACTGTCCATAACAACAAATAAAACAACTCCTTAGATATGATCGTCTGTAGCTTACGGATTCGTCACAAAATTGCACTATTAGAAGTAGCCCTTATCGTGCAAAAGTCTGCCCTTGTTTGGTTTACAGCTTCAGCAAGACTAACCCTGTGCTTACCAAATTTTACGTAAATTATTGTTTTGTAATTATTCAGTTAGTTTGCAGGTATAAACCTGTTTAGATGGATGCTTCTATAAATTCTGGTAATAATATTTGTCCCAGTTCACGTAACTTGGTTTCCAAATGATTAAAAACCGTAAACTTATAAACGTTTGTCGATTAAACGAGCAACCGACAGCAAATATCATAATTCAAAATAACCCGAAATGGATTAAATTGGCAACCCCTTCAGTCGTGAAGTGAAACGTACACCGCAATGAAAACAACGAAAATCGATTAATCGACAGTCCTGTTTCAACATTTACGGTTAAAAATATAGCACTTTTGACGTTTGAATTATTTTATTTAATGTTTAAAATGTTTAATAAAGAATTATAGTTCCACAATCAAATGTAATTTGTACTTTAATGGATTTTTGTCGTTATTAAAAGCAATTTTTGTTTTGTTTTCATGAATCGTTATTACCAACTTTTAAACATTAATTTATATATTCATTTTTATTGGATACAAATTTTACATTCTGTTTTTGTCATATTGGTCGAAGGCAAACCATTTATTATAATTTACTTTAACGAGTTAAATTAATTTATAAATAAGCAATTTTATCTACGAGGAATTTAAAATATTAATAAGATTCTGTTACTTCAAAGCTGTAAAACTATGGTTCAAAACTATAAAGACCAAACTACATCAGTTCAGACGTGTATCCCGTCGCTATATTCAGTACAAGTTTCAATTTAAGACTGAGTATACCTGCGTTTCTACAAGTGACACGATTGCAAGTGTTTTAGTGATAATTTTGAACGCTCGTTGTCAAACGGCACTCTCGGTAACCGTGTTTTTTGTAAAAAGGGGTGGTTCTTGTGGTACCACTATCCGATTGCGCTCCTGCACCTAGAATTAAATATTCACAAATCTCATTTTTATATTATATTATCATACTTTCTACATATTTCAGCTTTAATAAGAAAGTATTTACGGACCAGACATTGATTTACAAGGCCATTCCGTTCAGCACGAAGGCTGACAATGTTGTGGATTGTTGCATTGAAGACTTAATGGATGTTAAGTCAGCATAACTTTTAAAAAATATAAGTATAAAGTCAAAAAAAAAATATATTGTCCTCGGTGCACTACAAATAAAGTCATATTCAAGAATTAATAAAAACGTGTGCGAAATAAGAGGTGTGTAAATTAAGTAACCAGACTGACAACATAGCGTTTGATCTAGCGACATTTAGGACGAGAGACTTGAGCGGCAAGTGAACCTATGATCACGCCTTCAGTAGAAGTTTGAACTCGCTAGAGTAATTTTGTTGTCCGTAGCGATGTTTTTCGTGAAACAGTTTTTTCTAGTGCGTCCTAAAAAAGAGTGACATTCATTTCGAGTAACGATGTGCTGTCATGTTTTGCTTCAGACTTGGTCGCAGTGTAACGGAAACTTTTGTAAAACTTCAGCAGGCCTACGGAGACACTATTTTGTCAAAGACCCAGGTTTTTTGGTGGTTTGAGGCATTTTCAAAAGGAAGAGAGTTGATTGAAGATGAATTACGCAGCAGAAGGCCTTCCTCTTCAAGAACCTTGAGCCTGTCGACAGAATCCGGGATCTTGTGCGTTCCGATCATCAGTTGACAGTCAGAATGATCAGGGAAGAACTGAATCTGACGCACACTATCGTTCGTCAGATTTTGAACAATTAATTGGGGATGAGAAAAATGCGCCTTGTCACACAGCAATTTCAATAAACCAGTTTTAGGTCAGTAAAAACATTCCTGTGGCTCCTAAGCCTCATTATTCGCCTGACTTTAGTCCGTGTAACTTTTTCCTCTTCCCAAGGTTGAAAAATCACCTAACGGGACGTCACTTTGGGACACTTGAAAACATTCAAAGGTCTGTAACTGACCAGCCGAAAGCTATTCCAGTATCCGAGTTATAGCACTGCTATGAGGATTACAAGAACCGTCTCCAGCGCTGTGTGGCTTCCCAAGGAAGTTATTTTGAGTGAGACAATATTGAATTGTAATTTTTCCGAAAAAAATAAATAAATAAATTAATAAATAAAATCAGTCCGGTTACTAAATTTACACACATCGTATGTTAATCTTGTCTAATGTATCTTTTAGCAAATTGGTTATATTCAAAATCATGATTAACCACAACTTTAAAAAATATAAGTATGAAAAATTAAGTCAAAAATATTTATATTATCCTCGGTGCGCTACAAATATGGTCATATTTCAAGAATTAATGAAAGATGTGTGCGCAATATGTTAATCTTGTCTAATGTAAGTATCTTTTAGCAAATTGGTTATATTCAAAATCATGATTAACCACGAATTTTCAATAATATAAAAAATAATTTATCTACAACTATTAAATAATAAATTAATTATGTTTCCAGCTCTGGATATATAAAGCTATTCTTATTACTTTAGTGTAAATATGAAATCTCATATTCAACAGCAAGTTTTCTCTTCATAAATTAAATGATCAACAAATAACATTAACGTTAAGTTAAGAAAAGTTTGATTGAAACGTAGAAATTTGTTCGAGTATGAAAACTCAAAGCAGTGAAAATGATACAACGTACATCCTCGTACGTTGTACCTCGTACCTCTCGTACCTCTTATATTTCCGGATTGCGCTAAATTGTGCTAATACACCTTCTATAAATTTCATAAATTGTAGTAATACAATTGATTGTTCTAAATAAATAAATTAATTTGTTGATGCAAGTTGTATAATTAATATTTTTATAAGCTTTTGAAGGTGAACAAAACTTATTAATAAAGAGAACAGTTATCTACTCGTTATTAAAAACTGTATATATTGAGTTATACTTAAAGAAACTTTGTATTTGACACCAATATAATGGCTGTCTTAAATACTTGTTACATTAAATACTATTTGCTGCAAGTATGGAATTGTCTTGTTTAAAAATTTTTAGATTTTAGATATTCAAATTTGTTTGCGGATGATACCAGTATTGTAAAAAAGAGTCTCCCATGCGAAATACCCCATGAGGTCCAGGACATGTTCGAACAGGCCTTGGAATGGTTCAGTGCTAATTACCTGGCACTAAATTAAACGAAGACAACAAATCTTTTAGCCAAAACAGAATATTGCCTGACAATGCGTTATACGAAAATAAGTGTATGAAGTATCTGGGTCTACATATCGATGCCCAACTAACGTGGAAAGACCACATAACCCACGTCGCTAGCAAACTAAATAGTAGTGTTTATGCCTTAACCATACTGGGACAAATTGTGTCTACTGACTATTTTTGAGGCAATTCGTCACAGTGGCAACGAATTTTTACTATACAAAAAAAAGGCTGTTAGAAATATTGCCAGGGTAAATAGACGAAGAACTTGTAGATACCTGTTTCCAAAGCTGAACATCTTAACTTTACCATCGTTGTATATTTATCAGCAACTGTTGTATGTTGAAAAAAATATACACAACTTTAAATTAAATCAAGAAATTCATGAATTTTGCACCAGAAGTAGACATAATATACGGGTTCCAAAATGGCATTACACAGTTACTAAAAAGGCGCCACTCATGTACCTAAACATTAATAAATTAAATTAAAAATTAGTTGTCAGTTAATTATCATCAATTCCACATATTATTATCATTACCAATAATTCGCGCGCAAACTGTATGAAAAAAATATATATATAAAAATATGCTGGATAAAAAGCCACTTAGATTTTGAGTTCAACAACGAATTCGATCTTCTAGCCAAAGCTGCGAATGAAACACTATTTAATATCCTTTTAAAAATTAATAAAATTATTTCTATCTTCAAATTTTCCATGTACAACCAATAGCAACAAGAATACATAGATTCTCTGCAGTGCAAGATAGGATACTATGATCAAATTCAACGCCTCCTTCCTAGAAATCTTGGGTTTTCCTAGCACCAAAGCAGGTCTTTTATATGTACTTTTATCCGGCTTAGATTTAATCACACATAGGATTAATATGGTAACGTCTCTTTTCAGTCAGTGTGATATATTTTCTATCTCAACCCTTTTGAATCACTTATTATTTGAATGCTCAATTTATTTTCGCAATCGTAACATATTAATACACAATTTAGTTGCCTTATATACCAATATTCAAACGCTTCTTGCTACTCACACTTTTGATATTTATGAAATTATTACTACAATAAAACAGAAAATATCAAATTATAAATGTCTCGTTTTGAACTTTTTAACTTAATTTTTGTTTGTTTTTATGTTAGTTTATTTTAAAATATCTTTATTTAGATTCATTGTTTTCATTTTAGTTAAACTGCAGACGTTGTATTTTACTTTCACGACTCGTAGCTATCAACACGGTATAGTAACCCTCTCTGTTACTTCGATTTATGTTATGTTTAGAAACGTTGCATTTTTTATAATAGAATTCAGATTAGTTCGTCGTTGTATTAAGTATTCTTTTACTTCATATTACGTGCGTATCATGTTAATCGGTTGTACTAAACCTCATATAAACTCTAGCAGTAATTAAATATAAATATATCTAGTGATTTTTTTATCACATATAAAAGTATCTGTGTGTGCTCTTCAATTGCAAATGTTCTGTTGGTGTCATCCAGAATATCCTCAGCATCTGGGTACAAGACAGATATCCACGAGAACCAAGGTTAGTAGCATTTGTTTATTGAATAATCACATAAGACACTGTAGTCAAACGTCCGTCGAGTCCGCGAAATTTTACATTATAGCTCTGTGTGGTGTGCTATTACACATCAGTTAGCGGTTTGCTTAGAGCCTCTACAATAAACTTAATTTTAAAAATATTTAATCTTTTAGTACCTGGCTAATAGACAAAGCTGCTAAAGACAACAAACAAAAGGGGAAAAAAACTTAATTCCAAACTATATTTTGATTCAAATAATTCACTTAAACTTCACGTGGGATATGTCAATATACCTTTTATGTCTCAGCCACTAAGCAGTCCAGAAACCAATGTACACAATAACTGATATTTATTATTTAAATTTTATTATTTTATGTTTAATTAATTAATGTCCAACAAGTTCAATACAAGTCCAATATTTAAGTAATTTACTAAATATATAAAATCAGAACAAAAATTGTGTTATACTACTATTTTATTATTACCAAGTAACAATATTGTATTCGAGTTTCATCAAGTAAAACTAACACCTATTCTATTGAATATATTTATTAAACTTTTATGTATTATTAAACAATTTGATCATATTATCTATCCTGATGAAAATTCTTGGGCTTCATTTTGAAAAAGTAGTGATTTATCATTGCTAAATACTGTGTAAAACGCAAAAAATATCAATATATTTGTTTGGTTGGTCTTACACCGGAAAAGTGAGGAGATAAATGTTTTTGCAGGCTAGGGCGGGTATCCGGGTATTCTATCAGAGACACTAAATCATCTTATTGCTATATAGATATCTGTGCTCGGTTGCGGTGCGCTCTTAGCGACCTAGGAACGGCGATACACCCGGAACGGAAATAAACAGCGCCCTCACACTGAATTCCAAGTCGTTTTTCAACGGAGTAAACGACACGTGAACGATACCACCATGGCCGGAACATACAAGATACTCAATGTGTTTTTTTGTTAAGTGTTTGAATGTTACGTTAATGTTATGGCATCATTTACGTTTGTTGGGAGGAGAAATGACACTGTAATGGACTACATTCATTTGATTTATATCTTGGAGTATATTTTTATAATTCATTCAAATTTATCTTCTTATAAAATCTACGAAAAACTAAATTTTAACTAAAATATCTTCTACATTCTAAGTGTACAGTAGAATAAAAAGACGTAACAAATTTTTATATTTGTTTTAATCTTGGGTAATATGTGTTATTGGGCCGAGAGTTCCAGTTGCTAATAAACTGTCCAATAAGTTTATTAGCAACATAATTTTTTTTCCGAGAGTTCCACCCCTAAATAGTTATTAGGTTGCTAATAAACAGGCTTATTTGTCTAATAACTTATAGGCAACATGAAGTGCTTAATAAAGTGACATATAACCAAAAACAAGTTCGCAAAATGTGTTAATATTTCAATTTTAATTAAAAACCGTATAATTTTAAAAGAATATACGAATATGTAGTTTTTAAACATTTATATAATGGTGATTTTAGTGTTTTATATACATTTAAGTTGTATTTTGGCGAAATCGACGATCTGTTTGGGTGAATTTATAAATTATGGAAAACCGTTTTTAGAATATTTTGGGCATTTATTGTAAATGTGATATATAAAGAACAATATATAAATATATATTTTTAAATAAACATTGTCTTTTATTTTTACATATGTATTTATTTCAATTACGATTACAACACATTACAAACAATACTTTAAGCATTACTATTTATATAAAAATGATAGAGAATAAGAAGACAGACGCAATTATTGGCAGAATAATAAAAATGTGTGGCTGAAAATTGCTGATAAGTTTAATTCATATTGTTTATGGAATGTAAAATAAAGCAAAATATGGCTGTCTTCTTATTTTCAGTCACTTTTGTATTATAAAATGCTATTTTTATTAACTTCTCTTTTATCTATATTGTCCTCTTTTTCTGTGATAACATTTGTTGAACGCCGTTTAATTGTCATTTTAACAGTAACACAAAAAATATACGTAATGTCATTGCATGTAAAGTCAAACTATTTATTGTCAAAATATTTAATGTCAAAATATTCAGTGTCAAAATTTCATCTCACTTTAGCTCTACAAATTTACGTATAGCTCTATCCCTCTTGCACCGTGTTACTATCTTCATAAGAAATACCAATACAAAAACAAAAAATTATGTTGCTAATAAACTATTAGAAGGATTTTGTAACTTGGAAATCACCAATAAATTTATTAGCTTCATAAATATATTATGTGTCAAATAACTATTAGGGAGTTTATTAGGAACTGGAACTCTCGGCCCATTGTCTAATTTCTTATGCCGATAAAGCTTAGAAAATGATAATTAACAGGGCCGCAAGGTTTTCGTAGGCCCTATGTTTTCTTCTTTCCGAGTCCACGCTGTAACTAATCGCTAAAAATCAACATAAATTGGCTCTTTGTTATCTTCAGACTTTCAAAAATCTCCTGTCGTATTGAGAATTTCATTTTGGGAACTGTTAGTAATTTTAGAGATTTTAAAGGGTACATTACAGTAAAATTTAGAATTCAGATAATAGAAAAATAGAAGTCATAAATTAAAAAACGTAACTTCAAAATAATTTTATACATTTTATTGTTCAAAATGATTTTTGTTCAAAGTTATTTTATATAGTGTTCAAGGTTATAACTTTGAACACTGAAATATTCCTGGTCAATTTTAGACTCTCATTCCTGGAAATACTATCAGAACCCTTATATATTCACCAGTCTCCCTGAAGACCAGGTCAGAATTATTCGGTTCGGTTCACGAATAGAACTGAAATTGTTTCATACTTACAGGCTCGAGGTTTCATACTTACAGTAGTCGATTATGTGGTAGTTTACTTGATCTTATTTTTATCTAAATTATTATATATTTTCACTTCAACTTATTCTTGTAAATATTATATACCGTATTTTTCGGACCATAAGACGCACCTCAAATTTAGAAGACGATTTTTAAAAACAATATTTATCATTACGTTAACTTGTACCAGGAACATTCTGTTCATCTTCGATCTCTGTAGGTATCACTCGTCTCGTTAATGTCACTGTTCGTATTATTTTCGTCTGAACTATAGTTGTCATTCTCTACAAAAACCAAGTAATCTTCGATATTATCCAATGCGTTACTTATATCGCATTTCTTAAAAGACTTTACAATCCTCTATTCTTTTAAAGCTTCTCATGAATTTTTTACCCAGGTACTTCTGAATTTGTAGTCCGTTACATACGTCCTATTGTTGTAACATCATGATTTGGCTTTATCATTCGTTTGTTCCACTCTTCCCACATAAAATTATTAAATGGTTTATTAATCGACCCAAGGGTTGGCGTTGACTTGTAAGGCCTCCAGAAATGACAGCTAATTCTGTATTTATTTCTATTATATTTTCTTGGTTGATTCTGTTTTATGCGCTCAGAACTGATTCCACATTAACATCGTACATTTTAAACAGCATACCTATATCTTTGGACCATAAGACGCACTCCAATTTTAAGTCAAATTTTCTGCGTAAATAGGTGCGTTTATGGTCCGAAAAATACGGTAATAATAAATCTTAAAGTTAATTTTAAACCGTCTTCCTTAACGTGTGTAAATCTTCACCTTTATCAACTGAGGTAATCTGCTACCCAGACTATTACAAGATGCCTGATCTGTCGATTTGTAAGTACTGATACATATCATGAATTCACATATCGTAATGATAAACTCTGTCTAAAATTTACGTCTACTACCCGAACTCCATTAGTCACGAATCCCATTTCAGATTGAGATCCTAGTTTGCGTTATATCACAGGCTCGCTACCTAGTTGATAACAAATGGTACGATATAAAGTAACGTACCAGTGGTCCGGTACACTGTTATGCCCAACGTACCACTAAGGACAGACAGACCTACTTCCAAATCCTGTTTAAGGCACATTCGGCAAACTTCGCTTTCGTGACCAAGACAATAATATACTAGATCAGCGATCGACAACTGGCGATTCGTGGGATGAATGTGGCCCGTCGAATAATTTTATGCGAACCACCAATAAGAAAATACAATGTTTACATTTCTTGTCCAGCGTACTCAACTAAATTCGCAAAAGCGTACTCAACGTAAGAAAATATTAGCGTATTAAAAGTTAGAAACTGTAAGAGTATGGAGGTGGGTTCAAATCCTGACTATGTCAAACAATTTTTGTAAAAATATATTTACACAAATTACGGAGTCTGCCTAGCAGTTCGCAAACAAGTATAAATTGTAGGTACCTTTCTGTGTACGGTAAAGAATTCCGTCAAGTCAATCCCTAGGTCCTTTTTTTTAAACAGATTTTAGATTTTAGAAAAACTTTTTGAAGAAGAAAATTCGAATAAAAAAATTAGATAATATACAAATGAGGACAGTCACGTCGGTTTAATTTCCTCAATGATCGCAACATTTGATGTTCAAAGTATTTTCATTCTTAATTTCTAACAGTGCATTTCGAATGCTTCAATTTTGTATTTATCGCTTTGACTAATAGTCCATATTTGCATAGCATAAAGAAAGATAGAAAAAAAGCGACTGTCTCTTCAAGAGTGATCTTAATGTTTCTATAGATATTACAATCTGCCCTGATCGTGAATCTCAAATTAATACTGTATCGTATATCCTTCCCCAGTCATCGACGATATTAATAAGAACACCAAGGTACGAGCCTCATTTTTTAAATAAAAACCACTCTGGTTTATAAGTAAACACAACTGGAGTTTTATCAAGATTTTTATTTTTACAATAACCAACATCCTTTTGCTTATTTTTCGATGTACTGCTCGTTCCGCTCGAGGCATTTATCCAAACGGGCGACGAGCTTGACGATATTCTCTTTGTCGAAGTTTGCCGCCAGTCCATTTAACCAACCATTGACAGTGTTCTTGCCGTCATCACCCGTTTACATCCGTTTTCCGCCTAAATATCCCTTCAATTTTGTAATGAGATGATAGTCGGAAGATGCCAAGTTATACTTATGCAGTTCGTCAATACTAAAGCACTTGTTCTGCCGAATGTGTGCATCAACAGCTGCTTTTAGTTCGTCCGTGATTATGGTTGAGCGGCCAGAACGTTCCTCATCACGGATGTTTGTTTTTACACCATTAAATGAACCCCACTTTCGTACATTCCCTTCATTCATCACACCTTCCCCATACACTTCAACAATTTGCCGATGGATTTTAGCAAGACGAGTGTTTTTTGCATTTAAAAACCGAATTACAGCACATACTTCGGAATCCGTGGGATTAGTAATGGACATAGCTGATATTAAATTGCTGCAAAATATCTTCAACCTCCGCTAGCATCTTCAGACTGACTGACAATGTTGGCAAATCATTAGAGAAAGAATAAGTCGGTAAAACGACTGCGGGGAAAACTATGCGCGGATAAGATGCACAAAAGGTTCTTATTTAAAAAATAATCCTCGTATATATGCATTCAGAAACCATCTCTCTCTATCAACTACCATAATTTTGGTTCTGCGGCAGTTGATGAACAACAAAATCACTACTGAAGCCATGAAGATAGACCAAATATTAACAAAACAAAAAAACTTTGTTTCAAAAAGAGAATTTTCTGGCAAATATAGCCTTACTCAATATATTTATTAAGTATAAATCAGGTAGAAACTTGTTTCTAACTTTTATATTTATAGTTAAAACAAAGCATTAGTTGCAAGTTGCAACACGTTTAAATATTGTTCACACATTTGTTATAAATATTATTTTGATAAAAAATTACGTATCAATTTCTGTCACATATCTGTAACTGCATTGATTTGAAAAACTCTTTCTTCTCGCGAGACAAAGCTAGTACAGTTCCTTGTTCGTAAGAATTGAAAAGTTACCAGTAAGTGCATTGACACCCTGTAAAGAAGTTTTGCTATATTTCTAGTAGGTCGATAGTAAAAGAAAAGCTGGGTACAGAATACAGAACTATAGAACATAATATAAAACTCCTCTATATACCTACCACATCTTCAATAATACCAATAATACAATTCATTATAAGTGAGTCGTTTGTTGATATATTTGTTACGATTATTTAAACAAATTATTTATTATAATTATAAATAAACTTCAATTTGTTAAAAAAATATATATCGTCAGTTTGAAGGAAAAAGTCATCAGGTGAAATTTTTTTGCAAAATGAGTCTTGGTCCCTGAATAAATTATATTAATAATACATTATTTAGGGACTTAACTCATTTTATAATAAAAATAATAATTTATTGACCAAATTACATATACATCTATGTTTTTAGTCAGTCATGTACATAAGATTTCACAAACAAAATTCAATATTTTCAAATATATTAAAATCATAAATGGGATTTTTCAACAAAATGTCCTTACCTTTATTTGAAAATGCTCTGCATGATAATCGTTCAATCACCTCGGGCAAAAAATTGAAAAATTTTATACAATAATAATTTGAGCAGTATCTGGATTTGTTCAAGTGAAAGTACTGAAAACGGATATCGTTTTTTGAGCGAGGGTTGTACTCATGTGAGTCTCCAAGAGTAGTGAATTTGCTCAAATTCTTATGTATTAGTAAGAGGCAATTATAAATGAATAATGCTGGTAAGGTCATTATTTTGAGATTTGTAAAATAATCTCGACATTCGTCTCTGGAAGCAGTGGCAGCGATAATTCTGACAGCTTTACGCTGAAGGCTAAAAATTCTGTCAGCGGATAGAGAATGTCCCCATATAAGTACCCCATAATTTAGGTGAGATTGGAATAATGAAAAATAGGCTTTCAATACGACCTCCTTACATACTTCGTATTTCGGTATCCTTATCAGGTAGATGGTGGTCCTAAACTTTCGACTAAGAAATTTAGTGTGTTGTTCCCAACGTAAATGAGGATCTACGTGGATTCCAAACTTTACGTAACGAGGGTTTTCAAAATTATGTATCCTAGTAGTAAACAGCAGGGTCTGGGATTTGCCCGTGTATAAGCATAATTTATTGTTGTTAAACCAAGAATTTCCTGGCTTGTCAAAAATCTATTTTCGGAAAGAAGAGATTGGAGTTTCTCGTTAATAATGTTGTGTCCTCTGCGTAGAGAACTGTTTTAGAAGTCATAAAAAGGAGTAGGTCATTAACTATATTAAAAATAGTAACGGACCAAGTATGGAACCTTGCGGAACACCAAACTGTATAGGAAGAGTTTTAGATTTATTGTTCTCAAGCTGAGTAAATTGTTTCCTATCTGATAGATATGATTTAAGCAAGGATCAGCTGTTTTACCCGATTTAAAACCCGGTTTAAAACCGTATTACCCGAACTTCTCTTTATATGCATACGCCCGTATTTATAAACGATCATTACTGTGTGCTTCATTAAATCAAAACTGTTAAATGTAATTTTTCTATATAAAATTTTCATAGGAACAGTCTGTTTAAATGTGATATGACGAAGCGTACAGTAATAAACATTTATGACTAAGGGCATCAACAATGCTTTCAATATATTTTAAGTTTAAAAGTGTATGGGAATCTATTCCTGTAGGGGAACTTTCCGCAGATCTTCTGACGGAAAGGTCTTGGCTCGTTAAAAAGCAGTTTCCAGCAAAGCACAAGGAAAGTATGGTATAACTAGCTAAACCGAAAGAGGCCCGAATACGCCTAGGTTTAAATACTTCAAGTGAGTTTGGACTCAAATAATATCGAGATGCGCTGTCCAAATAACAGTAAAATAACAGTAAGTTGGTTACTTTTGGCACACAGCAACAAAGGCTATTTGCGCCCATTAAAAGAACAGAACACGTGGTAATGTTTTCATGCATGGAAAAGGGAAAAAAGCTTAAAACTGTTAAAAATTGTGGAACTAAAATATATCGAAGGAAAACAAGGACAGATTCTTCAACGCCACTTTAAGAACATTAGAATATATCCGAGATACGCGAATTGATACAACAACATTTGAATCAATTTTTATAATCGTGGATCTTCCTTTGAAGCCAAAATAGCGGTGTCATCTCCAAATGTGGTAACAGTGGTTTGAGGCGATGGTGGAAAATCATTAATATACAATAGATACAGAGAAGAACCTATGACATTTCCTTGAGGGACTCCTCCTTGGATGATATATAATGTGTAGTGATAGTATAAAAATGGTATTAATAAAATCATTTTAATTTGAAATAATAGAGTTAATATAAAAGATATTCACTGAATAATTTTTCTGCATGTTATGTTATTGTAGTTAGTTATAAATTTTACTTATGGTATTGTTGAAAGACATAATGCAAATTAATAAATGGAGAATAATTTGCGGTTTTTTATATTTGCTACTTAAACTTGTAGCGCCAGGAAAATTTCGAATCCGGTATGTATTATATAAAATTAAGAGGCATTCACTTACGCATTTTTGTGAGAAAGTATATTTTATTAAATTCAATGGAATGAATCCATAATAGTAGTTTGTGTACTTGGAGTCCTTTTGTCTGCCAGCCTGATATATACCACTGCTGATTGATTGAATGTTTGATTGAAAGATAAATATTAAAAATCCATACCATATAGCAAATTTTTATCAACCATCTCCATAAATGTACCTCATGATTACAATCCTAATCATATCCTGAAAATATTGTTATTAATGTCCCAATAACTTATTATATATAATTATTATAAATAATTATACATGCGAAAAAACATATATATATAAATTATGCGACATTTTCACGAAACATAATTCGATGTAAGTATTTATTATATCATAAAAGTCGTAAATAGATTATGTACTTACTTCTCATAAAATGAACTGGATTACGACCTTGTTTATTATTCTAATAAAACTACGCTGCCATGTCAGCGCAAACAATTAAGCTTACTCGATCTATAAACTATTGTTGAAATAAGTTAAACACATGTTAAAATAAATTATTTTTTAAAATAAATAAATGATTCTCAGTGAGATCACTCGTTGAATCCACTGGTTAACTATTCTAAAATCTTGCGCACCTAGCGCCGGTTGTTGAAATCTCAGTTAACTATGATAACAACTAAATGGTCAGGTTGACCATTTGTTTAACTTCATGTTGCGTTGCATAAATATTTTTTAATACTTGGTCAGCCAAGCAAATATTTAACCAAGCTCAGATATTTATTGCTATTATGAATTGTACTTTACCGGATAGGAAGCAGCTGTTCTTGTTTGAGTTGCTGCGAGAATTAAAATGTTTTAAAATGGCTAATTCACGAACACTAATTTTTAGAGACACTAATAACATTCTAATAGATATTACCGGCAAGTAAGTATATATATTTCTTATTTCATTTGAAATCAGAATATTTTGAAAGTATTCTTAAAACATAATCTAAATAGACATTTTTCATTATCATTTTCCAGTCTTTATGTCTTATAATTTTATTCCTTGTTCCATTTCCATTTCAGATGCACCCATATTATTGTAGATAAAAAGTGTGATAACCAAACAATTCAAGAAAAAATTGGCACAAAATTACAAATTAGTTTAATTCATCAAGTAGCTTTAAAAGAGAAGCGAAACAGATAAAAAATTGTATTTTAACTTAAAGAAAAAAACCAGACTAGAAAAAACATTTGTGACTAATGTAGGCTCTTATTCAGTATCTGTTTGAGGGCCGATATCTTGGAAAATACAGTAAATATTTAGGTCTATTTTCAATTTAAAACACAAATTAAAATTGTAATTTACCTTCTGTTTAATCATTATTATTATTATTATTTATCCATAAATTATAAAAATAAAATTACTTAAAAAAATAGAATATTGACGCTTATTCGTAGTTGAACTCACATAAAGGTGTAGCCAGCGGTTCTAGGACAATTCGACATCGGACAATTCGTTGCCGGACAATTCGTCGCCGGACAAATCGACGCCAGACAATTCGTCGTTGGACAATTCGCCGCATACTGTTCGCAGTGGACAATTCGTCGCCATTCAATTCGCCGCAGAAAATTCGTCGCATTCGGCTCGGACAATTCGTCGCGGACAATTCACCGCGGAAACGTTTTCGCGGAAGGCATCAGTTGAAGATTGAACGCCTGGCAGATACTCAAAACCTATTCTTATATACGAAACATATGTAGTTAGTTTCCTAGCAGATAAAAAAATATGAATAAAAAGGAAATATTTCTAATACTGTTGATTCTTCATTTTGTATCTTGCTCCGAATTGTCCGTCTGTTCAATCTGGTCTGATCAATTTTGGGCTAAAAAAACACCGTGTAAATCCACGTTTTACTCCGTCAGATCATCGTAGACCTATTTTGGTCTAAAATCACCGCTCACATATAGTTTTACCCTGTTCAATAGCTGTAGACCCATCCTGGTCTAAACACGCCACTCGTATCTAATTTTATCCCGGTAGATCGCCGAAGACTCATATTGATCTAAAAACACCACTCGTATCTAATCTTATCTCGGGATTTTCCGCGACGAATTGTCCGTGCCGAATACGACGAATTGTCCGGCGACGAGTTTTCCGCGGCGCGCTGTGCGTGACGAATTGTTCGGTGACGAATTGTCCGGACATCGTAGTCAGCTTTATTCAGCTGTTTGGCTCGACGTCAAATCCTGATGAAAGTTTATGAAGCACTTGACGAAGCAAGACACGTGAAGCACAAAGTTAACTATACGTAGTTAAATTTGCATTATTTGACATTTCTGCAACAGTTGACTAAAGGTAGTCATAGTTACCCATTTGATTTTAGTTAACTGAGCTCCCAGCAACCGACTCCTAGTGTCGCGCACTTTTTTACTGAAGTGTCGCATGAATTGTTACATTTGGTATTTTACTGCGGTTTTATAAAATTATTAAGAAATGAAAAACATCATTTTTTACATGTCAAAAAAGAATAAAATTTACCTAAATATTTGGATTTAAAAAGTTTAAAAATTTTTCACATTGTTTCAATCTATTAACTATGGACGTGTGGTACTCAAAATTCCGAACTACTTCTTCTTTAGTGTGGTAGATTATCTCCACAAGTACACGACGGACAACGTTGCCAGGTGTCTTACAGCTGAAAATTTACACAAATAGAGAAGCTAACATGAACTTTATAAATGTATGTAATGTAAACTTCTCATACGAAATACATATAATAAGTAGTTACTCAAAATGTTCTTAATGTTTCTAAAATAATATAATTATTTCTCAAATAAACCTGAAAGCATAAAGTAGGACAGTTGACAATAAACTAAATAGAAATTTACTAACAATAGTCAAATAGTTTAACTGTAAATTAAGAAAAACTTCACTGAAAACCATACTATTAAAGAAAGGCAAATAGAACAAATTCAAGACTTGTTGACTTGGACAAGAAATTTCAAAAATTATCAGTAGAAGATACTTTTTAAGAATAACTCTAAAAATAACGTATGAAATACAGATTTGGAGACAAAGATAATATAATCACAAAAAAGTCAGTAACCTTTCTAGGTCAAGATTGCAACACTGTGACATACAGCTGTTAGATTAAAAAAACTCTTTGTCAGTATCATCAGAATATACTTACACACACTACATTTCCGTAAATAGGTAATGTTTGTCATGACAATTGAATAGGGAGCCAAGCTACTATGGAAATATATAGCAAAGCAGACGGAAGGTGTAGGATATCAGTGATGTGACTCCAGCAGTGTTGCCACCTGCCTGAAAGGAAAATTCCCTTTGGGTAGTGCAAAAATTCCCTTGCCTGAAGTGACCAGTTGTTTTACAATAGAATGTAGGACAAGTGCTAAAAAAAGCTTCTCATTTCTCAAATTTTAAGTGACGAGCAAAAAAACAAAAGGTCCTCACCTCCCAAAATCCAAGTGACGAGCACAAAACAAAAGGCCTTCATCTCCCAAATTCCAAGAACAAAAAATATAGAAAATTCCAGTAAAGAAAAAAAAAGGGGGAAAATTCCCTTTTTTGCGAAATTTTCCTTTTTCCTTCTAGACATCAAAAATTCCCTGAAAAACTGAAATTCCCTGTCAGGTGACAACACTGCTCCAGTAGTATTCGCCTATCCACATCCTCTCCAACGTTCCAACTCGACTACAAAAGGTGGTTTCGAAAAGCAAACTCGAAGTGGTCCGAATCACTCTCATTAACTTCAGAGCGTTCAAGAAAAGACCTAAACGCGTTTTCTCGAGTGATGTGGAGTTAAACAAAGTGACTCGGTACTCTCCGAGCATGCTTCTTGAACCCACTCAATAACGACCACGAAAGCGACTCCACATAATTCCAGATATGCCAATCATCATGTAAGTGGAAAAAGACTTTATCATTTTCCTCGACTCTTTGATGGGCAATCCCCGCCTCCATGGAGGCAGGTCTAAAACAATCCCGGTCAGCACTGGTTGGAAGACTAGCACCCATGGCAATTCAATTAAATATTATTATGTAATCATTAATTATTGTTAAATAAAATGAATTGTTATATCAGCATTTGCTTTTAAATGAAACTACCCATGAGACAATATATGCCAAAAGTTGCCCCTTTAAATAAATACCTTTATGTCAAACTCCTCAAATTTTATCTAAGAAAACATTGAGAAAGAGATAAATATAGAAATTGTAGTGGACAATCTTAAGCCGATATGCAATATATAACTTTCTAACAGATCAACAACTGATGCCATACTAGATTTCTTAGAAGAGGTATGTGTCACCCTCGAATCTAAAGAATTTTGCATGGCAACTTTCTTGGACTTAAGTAAAGCCTTTGACTGGGTGCCGCATGATTTATTAATTAGCAAAATTAAAAAATATGGTTTCAATGAGAATAGTCAGCAACTAATACAATCTTAATTAGCAAACAGAAATCAATATGTTGCTGTGAATAACAATCAATCAGATATCTTGCCATTGGAATGTGGAGTACCTCCGGGTTCGATCCTCGGTCCGCTTCTATTTCTAATATACATTAATCACATTCCATCATTTTTAAAAACTAAAACAGTTTTATATGCCCATGATTCTACAATCATTTCAAGATCCACATCACTTAGCGATTTAATTAGTAATAGTGATTCACATTTAAATGATGCTAGCAATTGGTTTGTGGCAAACATGTGGTCTCTAAACAGAAACAAATGTGAAAGTATGGTTATTTCTTTAAGAAAATATTGAGAGTCCAGGCTTTATTAAATTTTTAGGGGTATATGGTGACAGGGAATTAAATTGGAAACACCATGTTGATTATGTGAGTGGTAAGCTATGTAGAACAATTTTCTTACTGACAAATCTTGTGGACATAGTAACTAAAGATGTGCTCTTAGAAGCTTATTACTCACTTTTTCAATCACATATTTCTTATGCCCTCTTAGCATGGGGACACTCGTCCTCTGCTGATAGAATTTTTGCAATGCAAAGACGCGCTGTGAGAATCATTGGCGGTATTTATTACAGAGCAGACCGTCAAAAATCTTTTTTATCTTTGTAAATTATGACTCTGCTATCACTCTACATTTTTCCTGCTTTTATTTTTTTTTACATTTTTTTTTTTTTACAAAAATAAAAACGACTTTAAATCTTTTAATGACATTCATAATCATATTAATAGATACAAGAATGATATATATCCTAAATTCAGCCGTCTATCAAAATCCAGAAATAGCATTACCTACTACGCTATTAATTTCTTTAATAAATTTCCAGAGCAGTAAGACTTTTACCCCAATATTTTGATTTAAATTTTTAGTATTATCATTAGTTTTTTTGAATCTGATTAATAATCTGAGTAATAATTGTATCTATGTGTAACTCTTTTTGTGTAAATCAACACTATTTGCATCATTTTGCTTGACTGACTGTAAACGATTTCATTGTATTGTATTGTGGTCAATAAATAAATATTATTATTATATTATTATATTATAACAAAACCCTATTATATAATATGTTATACATAACTCCGTTGTAAAGTGTGTTTTATAACTTGTTGTATTTTCAATTGTTAAATATCTCTTGCAATTTAGTAATGTTGACCACAACCTTTATAACAACATGTATAAAATTAATATGTCCGATAATAATGATAAATGAATAGGTGACAACGAGTCGACCCAGAACACCCACATCGACCCACAGTCGACTCATCACTTGTTAATAACCTGCCCCACATATGACAATAACCGAATAGTATTATTTCAATAAATTTTCCAAAACAATTTAATATTTCCAATTAATAAACCGTCCATTCTAAATTCTAACAACATACAAATATATGATTCACGGTAAGTTCATCGAAAATCAATTCATCGAAAATCAATTCATCGAAAATCAATTCATCGAATGATCAATTCATCGAATGATCAATTCATCGAAAGATCAATTCATCGAAAAAAAATATTTTGTAAATATTTGAGAGGAATGCCGAGGGGATCGGAAAGCCAAAAAAGCAGTGGTCAATAAAAGTTGACAGACTACACTTATTAAATAACTATCATACTTGGTCTATTAATAATTTTTAAATTTTCCATTCTGAAAATACGCCAGGTAAAAGATACCTGTTGGATTATTTTGAAATCGAACAGGGCTCCTTAGATCAGCAAAAGCCGGTTAATGGGATCATAAATGTACTTAATACACCCATTCTTAAAGGATTATAAAAATGGTATTTCCCATCTGTTCAGTCTTAAGGGTTTTGTGTTATGTACATAGTTTTACTATTCATATTTACTATACCAAACATGATTTGTTCAATGTAGGGTGATTCTAAACAGGTGGCATTGTTATGTTAGTGTGAGTTTGTTTTGTCATTAAATAGTTGATGGGTAGCTCGCTTCGCTCGGCTTCTTCTAACCAAACCTTTACTAACCTAACCTAGCCTAAAATAGTGCTTTGTCCTTAAACTAGAAGATGGGTAACTCGCTCCGCTCGGTTTTAGAGTTTTATTAACTAAACCTAACCTAATTACCTTGTTTTTAGGCGCATAGTACTTTATTTTCCCCCATATTAGACCAATTAAAAAGCGTATCATTGTGTATGAATTTATAAAAATTATTTGCGTGCAATTGCCCATAACCTGTATTATTAAACCTTAAAAACAAAACATTTATTTCTTTTATTATATAAGTTTTCTTATTATATTTCTTTATTTATATTCAAACACTATGTCACTTTATTTACCGTTTTTTTAAACCATATAAAAAAATTTACGCAATTATTTCTTAGTCTGTCTACTTTTATTGACCACTGCTCTTTTGACTTTCCGATCCCCTCGGAATTCCTCTCAAATATTTACAAAATATTTTTTTTTCGATGAATTAATCATTCGATGAATTGATCATTCGATGAATTGATTTTCGAAGAATTGATTTTCGATGAATTGATTTTTGATGAACTCGTCGGTTACCCAAATATATACCTTAATCCACAAATTTATAATTAAAAAAAAAAAAAACTCGTAAGAATAAATATAATACTGGCAAATATAGTCATGGCATCTTGTTCCCTTAAGATGCCATGAACAAAATAAACAAAAAGAAAAAAGTTGACAATTTTGAAATTTTTGACCAAACTAGTTTAACCATTTTTCATTTTGATGGTGACAATGACATCAAACGTAAGAAGCATTCGCTCCATCTTATTTTTTGCCATTTTAAATTTACACTGGAGTTGCCCTGTAAACATTCGTACTTTTTTATTACTTCGTTGACATCCATCTCCATGTCAGCGCTTAATTTAGCCTATCCGTGCATCTTATAGAAGAGAATCAACGATTTAATGCTAATATTTGAATTAGCCTATATAATATTTGAAAAGACTATAAATAATTCTTGCTACTGTTTGTCCCGGTAACCTTGAAAGGGTTGAGTCAATAAACCCTTGCTTTATTTCCACATTACACAATTCGTCCGAATGTTAAAATATCTACCTTATATAAAATCACTTTACACTGGTTTATTTTCCTAGAATTTTAAATCGTATAAATCGACGTTAAGGACCACACGGGGTAAAATCGTTGGTGAGATAAGCACTACTTAATCCTTTAAGCTTTAGAAGTAAGGTCTCTACGTCTCTGGATATTGATGGACCCGACTCTAAAGAAAAGTACTTATTAAATGCAACCAAAGTAAGACTACGTGTTATGATTTTTAACGGTCGCATCAGGTCAATAGAATATATTTCAAGATTGAACGTAAGCTTTGTTAATAAAAAGGTTCAACGTGAGCTGGGAATTTCTATTTCTACCTTTTTAAAAACGAGAAAAAAACCAACAGAAGGCTCGATACAAAATTTTTGCCTTGGAGCATTTATGTTATTAATCGTCTATTATAACAAGTTATCTATGGTAAAAAACGACGTGCGATTAAAGATACAAAAAGGTTGGAGTAGACCATGGAAGAGAAAAACAGCAGTAAGGCATGCTCGAGATAATAACAACAAATCTGTTCATTACAGAAATTTTTGACAAGAAAGCAAGTTTAAAGAATTTGCGTTTAATCATTTAGATAAATTTAAAGAAAAATCAGAATATGTATTAATGAAACCGGTGATCACATTTGGTTTAGTTTATAAGTTTATTATTTTATTTATTTGAAGTTGTTTACTTTAGTGTTTATGTCCAATTTAACTTGTTATTATATTAAGGGCCGAGAGTTCCAGTTCCTAATGAACTCCCTAATAGTTATTTGACACATAATATATTTATGAAGCTAATAAATTTATTGGTGATTTACAAGTTACAAAATCCTTCTAATAGTTTATTAGCAACATAATTTTTTGTTTTTGCATTGGTATTTCTTATGAAGATAGTAACACGGTGCAAGAGGGATAGAGCTATATGTAAATTTGTAGAGCTAAAGTGAGATGAAATTTTGACACTGAATATTTTGACATTAAATATTTTGACAATAAATAGTTTGACTTGACTTATATTTTGACATTAGGTATATTTTTTGTGTTACTGCTAAAATGACAATTAAACGGCGTTCAACAAATTTTATCACAGAAAAAGAGGACAATATAGATAGAAGAGAAGTTAATAAAAATACCATTTTATAATACAAAAGTGACTGAAAATAAGAAGACAGCCATATTTTGCTTTATTTTACATTCCTTAAACAATATGAATTAAACTTATCAGCAATTTTCAGCCACACATCTTTATTATTCTGCCAATAATTGCGTCCGTCTTCTTATTCTCTATCATTTTTATATAAATAGTAATGCTTAAAGTATTGTTTGTTATGTGTTGTAATCGTAATTGAAATAAATACATATGTAAAAATAAAAGACAATGTTTATTTAAAAATATATATTTATATATTGTTCTTTATATATCACATTTACAATAAATGCCCAAAATATTCTAAAAACGGTCCATAATTTATAAATTCACCCAAACAGATTGTCGATTTCGCCAAAATATAACTTAAATGTATATAAAACACTAAAATCACCATTATATAAATGTTTAAAAACTACACATTCGTATATTCTTTTAAAATTATACTGTTTTTCAATTAAAATTGAAATATTAACACATTTTGCGAACTTGTTTTTGGTTATATGTCACTTTATTAAGCACTTCATGTTGCCTATAAGTTATTAGACAAATAAGCCTGTTTATTAGCACACTTAATAACTATTTCGGGGTGGAACTCTCGGAAGAAAAATTATGTTGCTAATAAACTTATTGGACAGTTTATTAGCAACTGGAACTCTCGGCCCTAAAAAAAATAATAAATAAGCAAGATATATTTTCAAGAAAAAATAATTGTTTAAAGCAAAATTATAATTGTCACATAGTTATAGTGTCTATGGGTTATGTGAGTAGTTCTTATGGTCTAAATTTATTCAAAAACATATTTGATTTTCGCTCGGCATACTCGGATGAATATTTTTCACGAGTTAAGAGGTTAGACAAAAAAAAAAATCCTATAATATAATACGCCTGTTTGTATGTTCGTCTATGGTATGTTCGACCGGTCGTTTCTTCATTCCCCGATAGAGGCGCGCATATGTTAATTATTTATGTCAAAATTGTTTAAAATATATTGTTGATGCAATAATAGTGAATTTTCTACGAATACTTTTTATAATTATTATAAGATGCAATAATAGTGAATATTCTACGAAAACTTTTTATAATAATTGATAGAATTGTAAGAAATTATTGTTTATGTATTGGACAGTAGTGTGCTGTGAATTTTTGTTTTGAGTGTTGACAATAAATTAGTAAAAATGACAATTGTGTTTTTTATTAAAAAATCACTTCACAATTATTAATTTAGTTGTGAAATACACGGATCGGATTTTTTACGAAACAAAACACAGAAAAACGTTATCCTTCCGTGATATTCGACATTTTTGATTAAAATTATTATTAGCAGAAAAATAATTATTTTAAAAAATATTTGGTTTTGATGAAAGTAAGAAAAATGTGACTTTTTTTTCTTTATTATTATTTTTTCAATGCTTTATTATTTTTTTATTTCTACGATTTGTAGGACAAGATTTACAATATCCCACTGCAAACTCTATACAGATAGCAGCACATAACGACTACACTAAATAATTCAAGAATTATCAGTGGCTCTAAAACAATGGTTTCTGTTTATTTATCACATTAAAATATCATTTACCTTTTAGTTTAGGTTAGATTCACCTTAAAAGCACTATCTTAGGTTACGGTTGATAACTGTTTATTTTTTTTTTTTTTATAAACCACCTGAATATAAATTGTATTTTAACTGTTCTGTGCAGGGCTAGGGACAGTGATTCACCTTAAAAGCACTATCTTAGGTTATGGTTGATAACTGTTTTTTTTTTTTTTTATAAACCACCTAAAAATTGTTTTAAAAGTTCTGCACAGTCCCACCTGTTTAGAATCTCTGTATGACGTACACGTCATTGAACAAATGACGTGTGTGTGACGCATGCGCAGTGTTCAGTGGGATATTGTAAATCTACCCCTGATTTGAGATATAGTGTAAGTACGCTTTTTTTCGTGTGCCCTTTTTGCCGTGTGTGTATTTTTTCATGTGTGCTTTTTTCCGTGTGCGTATTAATCCGTGTGCGTTTTTTCCGAGTGCGTATTTTTATATTATATAAGAAAACGGAAAATTAATTTTAATAAATATATTTTAAGTTTAACGTCTCAAATCATTTTTAGTTTTAACATTATAAATATAATGCACTGAGTGAAAATGAATCGTTTTCCCATCTTAAAAAGTTAATGAATTAATAATTCGGAATAATGCTCATTATTTGTCCAGTTTTTAATAATGGGCGAAGAGTTGATTCAATTTGAATTGGATGAAGTTAGGCGTATGGCTAGAGAAAGAAGTCTGAGGTGTCGAGCAAGTTCCACATTAAGGTAATGATTTGTTTGCCAACACAGTTGGCAACGGGTGCACTAGTAATAATAATAATAAGAAAACTGCACTGTTGGGAAACAGTGAAACACAAAAACAATAAGAACACTGAAAACGATAAGTGAAGAGGAAAATATCGATTCATTTGTGAGTTGACTCTCGTTGAGTTTGTTCCACAAAATTATTTATTTCGAATTTAATAAAGGTTTTTGTAATTCAATTTTTTAAGTTGGGCTGTATTTAAGATATATTTGATTGTAGAACAGCGTATCTGTGTGAAATTTAGTTCCAAACTTTTTTTTTAAATTTATTTTTTTTACCTCGGTCTATTTCTGCAACGAGGCTAATCGCCGATGCCAGAGTGCGAGCTCCTATACCTGGATGAGGAGAGAATGATTGTGAAATGAGAGTAATGTAAACATATTATTCTCGCCCGAATAATATTACCAACAGAGAATCAAACCACCAACCTCAAATCCAGACTGTTTTATCAGTCCAAAGTGCATGATTTAATGCGTTCGGCCACTCCGTTGGCTAGTTCCAAACTTGGAAAATTTTTGAGAAGAGCTTTTGGAGAAGATGATCTGAGTCGAACTGAGTGTTTTAAGTGATTTGGGTATTTTTTAGATGAAAGAAATTCAATCATAGATGATGACTGATTGGGTAGGATATCAATTTCTAAAACTGACGAAAAGTTTATAGAATTTCATGAAATAATCTGTATCAATCAACGATTGAATGTTGGAGAAGTTACAAAAGAAGTTAGAATATCGTAAGGGCCTTGTTTAGACATTTTGACTTAAGTCGACAATTACGCTTTAGACAGAAACTCACAATTTCCTTTTGGTTCTTTGATTTAAGGGGGTAGACCATAGTAGAATTTTCAAAAAATCGAAATTATTTTTTTTGCTTTAAACTATACCTTATCATCGTAGAGAGCACGTGGCAAAGTTTCATATAATGAAAAAACTTCTAAGTGTTAAAAATTTTAAAAGTCGCGCGGCGCCTTTCATTGTTTCACTTAAGTACTTTAAACTTTAAACGCGTTTTTCTCGAAATAACGTTTTTCAAACTGGCCGAAAAGATATCTCAAACAATTTTTGTTTGATTAACTTGAAATTTTTACAGCATATTCACAACTAGTGTCTTTCAATTGTTATTAACAATTTTCGAGCGTTTTTTTCGGATTTTTTTTCACTTTTTTTTCAAAATGAATCCATTCTTGCAAAAATCAATTTTTAAAAAAAATCCTACGTACTTCTCTAGCTGTTATGATGCTTTATCGAAATTTTCTTGGCTGATGATCATAATTTTAAAATTTAAGGAGAAAACCTTACGGCCATGCAGCTAAGAAAAAAAAAAAAAGCGTCTCTGGAGAACAGCTGGGGAGCCGCCATTTTGTTATTTAAAATTCTGAAAAAATTCACAAAGAATGTCAAATACCTATAGAATAAAGAACTTTTTACCGAATTTCGATATCTTGTTTGGTTTTTTAGAAAAAAAATTCCAAAAAATGACTCTTTTTTTTGTCTCTACTGTGGTCTACCCCCTTAATGGTTTTGAGAAACTATTCAATAACTGCTGATCGATAAATTGTTGATATTCTTTAACCCGAAGTTATTCCCTTTGTTACTTGACTCGCTTTTGCATTTATAGAAAATAAAGAGGTAGTAAACTAAGCCATCTAAAAAATCCAGATTTAAATTCGATTAAACACCTCTGAGATTATTTGGAAAAGTGCTGGGTTCTTACTCGACACCGTGTCTTAGCAACTTGTTACCAAGATAGCTGTCATGAAAATCATTTATTTATGATATAAATGGTTGTTATGTCAAACTTGTAAATAAATTCTTCCTTGTTTTTACTACTGTAATTTCTGGTATGGATGTAGTCTGCGCTTATTTAGACTTCATAATTATTGTTGGTAAAAACATGGAACAAATTAGGAAATTTTCGAAAAGTTTCTTTTAACTTATCGTATCACTTCGAACAACATCTACAAGACCAGGAAAATAATGTCCAGCAGAAGCTCTCATGGGAAGGAGATTCCGAACTTCTCTAAACATCCTACTACCAACTAACCGTGTTCGGGTATCGCAACAAGCCAATCAAATAGAATTACAGCTAATGAACTTGTTTATGTTAAGAAAAATACTAGAAAAACTTAAAAAAGTTTGAGTGAATCAAGGGACGAGCCGTAAAAAAATGAGGTAATTATTTATACGATATAAGTATTGGCCACAAAACAGTTACCAAACACATCGAACAAATCAGATGCAGGTTCACTCGTGACAACGATAATTCTTCAGAACTCTCTTCTATATATTTGATTTAAGTTTTTTAGATCATTTCTCTACAGAAGAAGCAGAGGAAAATCAAGATTGTGCCTCTGAAAATTCAAACTCTCTTCTCCCAGAAGACCCAAAAGAACGTCAAGACAGCGTGGAAATCAGCACAGCAGACGCTTCTCCCATTAATCTTCAAGTGACAAAAAGATCTAGTCGTTCACCTCATCGACTGCAAAAAAACCCATATAAAAAAACATACTTTTGAAGAGGAGATTTGTTGGTATCTATCTCTATACCATGTCTTAGCAACTCTATACCATGTCTTATAGTTGCTATGAAAATCAAATAATTATGATTTAAATGGATGATATGTCAAACTTGTAAATTAAGTGTTCTTCCCAATTCTCCACAATTATTAAACCCACGACATAAAAATTAGTTAGTTACAATTTTTGGCGTACAACAACGAAGGCAATTTGCGTCTCCACGACATAAAACGTAACAAAGAACAACTATTACGTTGTGGGCCGTAAATTAATTGAACGAGTTATTTTTCAGTAAGTGCAATACTGAAAAATATAAATTTATGCCTAAACAAGAATCAAAACAATCAGAAACAACTTAAAAGACTATCATCCGCTACTGCTACTTTCAGCGGCCTCAGAAATCTGTATGTAACTTGTGTGGATTAAAACATCAATCCAAAATTAAGATATATAAGGTTGTAGTTCTGGCAATACTTTTGTATGGAGATGAATCAGGGTACTTATACAAACGGCGTATAAATCCTGTTGAGTAATTTCCATCAGAGATCTCTGAAAACAATACTTAAAATGTGACAAGGTTACGTTCTAAAAACAATAAATATCTAAAGTACTGAAGCACTGGTATACAAAACTAACTTAAGATGGGTAGCTCATGCTAACCGAATGGTAGAAGGTCATCTGCATAAACAGATCTTGTACTTCGAATTGGGTCATGGTAATTGAATCCCATCAAATTAACAAAGATAATAAAACGCGCGAAATCTTCAGGAGATTATCACAAAAATAGGTAATATTCAGCAATGTGGGCAGTTAACTTTGAAATATTGTTAAATATTTTCCCAATGTGCCGTAAAAAGAAAATTTACGAACTATATTTATGCCTATCTTAACTTACATGGTGGAAACCCTAACACTGACTAAAGCTTCTTCTAGAAAACTGCAAGTAACCCCAAAGGGCTACGGAATGAGGTAGGCTCGGTATAATGTTGAGGTATAAAATACCAAATACTAAAATTCGCCAACAGCAAAAGTAACCGACATCATTGTAAAAATATGTAGCTACCATGAAATGGAAATGTGCAGGTCATTTAGCTAGAACAACAGACGAACCAAATGGATTCATGAGTGGACACCATGAACAGACAAACTTAGCCGAGGAAGACCGCCTACTCGCTGTACTAGTGACCTAAGCGTATATCTACGAGATGGCTACAAGAAGCTCAAGACAAAGAAAACTGGAAATTTTAAATGGAAGCCTTTAGTCAGCTTAGTGGCGGTCGGTGAATCATTTTTGGGTAAGCAATTGCAAAGAATACACACGCTCGTGCTTTGTCGTTGAGCGATGAGCGATGTCGTTGCTGTTGAGCGATATAGTACGAGCTTGTCCGATCATACTAATTGCATACCAAAACATGTTTCACCGACCGCCACTGAGTCAGCTGTGGATTCGAACGGCTGAAGGATATTGAACAGAAACCGTGAAGCACCCTGCAACAGTTTGCTTATTTGCAAGTGGTTTAAAGGACCAGCCAAGATTTTTCATTTTCTTGAGAAATGGATCTGCGGCAGGTAATTGCAGGACTATTTTTTCTGCGCCCTCCATGAGGTTTCAATCAACTGTGTTTGGAGATGGAATTGTCAGGTTTCCTCAGTGTGTGTCCTTACCATTTCTATTTCGGTCATTATTTCTTTCGAAGGGTTATCAAAAGATACAAGGATTCCGATTACTTAGTATCTCGAATTTAACAAACTCCCCCTGGGAACAAAGCTACAAACCGTTTTACCTATAGAAAATTGACCTCTAACAATAAAAATACCGCTGAAAAGAAGAGCATTGAGACGCATAAATTCTCAGGGAGAATTGAAAGCAACGTGCTTACAATAACAGACACCGTCCAGATCTGTTGTATATGTGGAAATTTTGACTTCTCATGTCGGGCTCTACAACAATGAATGATCTCATTCAAGTAGGACTTTATAGCAGCTACTTAGGAACTAATGATGTATCGTCATCGACTTCTCACGTGAATGGATATAATTTTTCCAAAATATCTGAACAAATAACAAAAATTTGTTCGAAAGTTGTTCTAGATGACTTTTAGAAATCATTCAATCTAAAGAAAGGTACACACATTACCAATTATCAATATGAAATAATTATTAAAATAAATATTTTTAGATCTTAATTACGTAAATTTTGCTACGAAAATAATTATTTGTTAAATAATAAGTAAACACATCCTTTTTTTTAACTTGCTACTTATTTCTTGGTCAAGGTGTTGGCAAGCAGTCACGGAAATATGTAAGCCAAAACATCGACATCTATAAACCTCGCCTCAAACCTTTTTTTAAATTGCCTTCGTACATTAAGGCAACACAGACAATACTTTTAAGAATATCTTGAAGGTGAATATATTATATTCTTGTTAATATGAAAATAATTTATACTGATAAAGCTTGTAAATATCAAATGCCGTTCACAAATGTTTCTTTGATAAAATTAAATTTTATACTTTTAAAAAAAGAGGTAGTTTAAAATTCTGTAAAGCTTTTATTTTGACAGATATATAAAACCTCTAAAGGAATTGTTCATTTCGTTGTCTTTTTTCGTAAATCTAATTTCCAGTCGCGAACAATATAAAATAAAAGAAGCGCTGGTGTCAAAAATCAAGTTAGTTACTTCAAAAGGAAAACCTGATTTAAGATCTACGCTTTACGGATCAAATGTTTTAAAATACTTTATTAGGTTTATTAAACTCTTTGCACTCATATTTTTAAAGTAAAAAATTATGAAATTTACGTGAATATTTTACTACCGCGTTTTAGAAATTCAGTTTAACATGATCAAATGAAACTAAATGTACGGTCATAGGAAAAGATTTCGAAAGATGTAAATTAAATATAGAGAACAATGTTATAAAACAAGTATCAACAAGACAATTGAGTGGTTTATTTCAGAAATCACCTATCTCCAGTTTAGTAAATTTTGCGAGAATCAAAAAAAAAAACTATTCTACCTCTTATTCTGGTGTTTTCAAAACTATTATGCGTTTTAAAGCTCTAAAAAAAGAACAAAATCACAAATAGGTGGTTTCTGTACTGTTGTTCTGAACTGTTTTTCCTCATTACTTTTTTAATATTTGTTACCAGGTATATTAACACCAGTGGAGGCTGGTACATAAGAGCTGCAGAACTGCAAAACCCCTAAAATTAATTTAATCATTTCAAACGTATATTTCTTTCGCCCTCTCTCTCTCTCTCTAGCTTAACTTAATATTTAATTAAAAACCGTTACTATTGTCGTACGTCATACGTAAATAAATATTTCGTCAACAAGTTATGATATACAATGGCAATGACTCAATATGCTGTATGAATTTGCAGCTTCACTTGCTATCGTATTCTGGCGATTGACATCAAAAGGGGTAATGACAGAATACTGTAGAATACCTACTTTTGGAGCTGCAGGCGTTTGCAGTAAGAAGCTTGCGAACTGAATATTTGACTACAAATATTTTTGTGCTTAAATATTTGATTATTTTTTCGTTGAGGGCGTAATAAATAGTGTAATTCAAAATTTCTTAAAATTAAATTAATTTTTAAAGCATTTCAAAAACAGAAGATGTATATCATTATTGGATATAAGATGGATATTATTATTTGGGGATTGTCAAGTCTTCCCAAGCGTCTACTAATCGCAAACTTCAGTAACTTTTTGAGCCACTAGTAGAGCTAAATACACACGGCGGCATCCCAAACCTTGCTGATATGAAGACGCGGAAATTAGGTCAGAGCCAGTGTCCGCACAATGCGGAGTGACCCGAACAACACTGCTTTCTGTATTCTGCAGATCAAAGAGGTGGCAGAAGATCTACAGGCGGGAATGGACTTGATTTCCCTTAGATAGGAGGCTTTCATACCACCCAAAACACCAACTATTAAGACTACAAGCTTAACTCAATACTTTGGATACAGCCTTCTAATCTCGGACAAGAGATCCATATATTTGGACATCTTTTGGTCCTCCTTGAGAGAGATATTTTTCTCAGATGGACTCGAGAATTCGATCACAAACATCTGTTTCGTCTCAATATCCAGGAGCGTTATATCCGGATTGATCGCTATCAGTTACCTCGAGGTGGGAAAGGAGTCATTTCAATAAATGCGGCACTTGGAATTTTCCACCACCGATTCTATGTCAGAAGGAATATAAGATATAACCGGTATTTGGTCGATACCATAGGCATGTCTAAGATGGTAGCAGAGCACGCGGAGAGCAGCATTATATCGAGACACGTAGCTCGACGCAACAACAGATGGATAAGCAGACAGAATGTACATAATGGTTTCTGGATGGTGGTGGCATAATCTACAGGGTGTAGACTCCACCATATGGAATACGCGGGCCCTGTATGCCAAAATATTTATAACGCCATCCTTACATGCTCAAAACCTTCCGTTTCCGATCTCAAACCGATCTCGTTTTATTATTATTACTTGTTGTTAAGCAATTTTTGCCAATTTTTTCTTGATACTTGTTTAATTTCGTACAGCTATTTTTTAGAGGTCTGCCAACACTATATTTGGCAATTCTTGGACGCTAGTGAACTAATTTGGGTGTCCATTGGTTAGTGTTTGTCTACCCTTCCAAACATTCTCCATTTATACTGTCGCGTCTAAGAATGGGAACAAATAAATGCACCCATCCCTCCCAGTACCCCATAAATGAACAGCCAGGTAGTTTTTGGCTTAGGAGAACTTTTAACTTATATAAGGTTTTAATTTAGGCTGTCATTATTGTAAAAGTAAGCAGTGCATTTCGGTGAGAATAAATAGATTTAAAATTTAAAATGCTGATGTTGCAAAACAATAAATTTAAATAAACAGTACCTTATTCCATCTTTTATCAAGAGAGATAGATTATTAAATAAGAAGAGGAAAATATAAGGTTATATATGGCCATATATTACATGCTTGAAAGAATATTTGCCTGGGGATAAATCCAAAAATACCTAATGCTGACTTGTTACGAATAAATACCTTAGGGAATTTCCTGTTTCTAAATTGGTAACGTTGTCTGCAAAGGATGAAATTGCTAGTGTGAACACTACTGTTGCGAAATTTAATTGCGATATCGGATACAGACATCATTAATGATTTTATACTGTAAACAGTTGGGTATCGAGTAATTTTACTTTTTGCAATCTCGTTTCTACTAATGAACTGACATTTTTATTTCATTAGATATTTTATACTTGGATGGTATGCAAGATTTATAGATTTCTGATTTTTCTTACGAAATTGTGCTGCATTTTATTAAACTGTTTGTAAAACATTAAGCAACGTACAACATATTACAGATTATTCTTCTGAGTGCAGAAGAATAATCTGTAGTGACTGTATTTTCTTGTAGTGACAAGAAAATCATGTACTGATCAAGATCAGTAGATGCCAGACTGTGGTCCGCATTTATCAGGGGTCCGATGTAAAAATATGATAAAATAATGTAAATGTTTTCTAATACAAATACATTCTTTTTCACATGGTAAATAGTTACTTATAATTATTGTCGTTTATTAATAGCATCATTCGCCGAAGAAATTCTTGTCAAGTTGGGGTAAGAAATGCGCACATATTATTGGTTTTGTGATTGTGATTACGATACATAATAATAATAACAATAGATTTATTGACCACATTACATAAAATATGTTTACAGTCAGTCTAAGTTAAATAATGAAATAATATAAATTAAAAATGAACATTATTAAAGTCATCAATTTCATAAATGGGATTTGTCAATAAATATTCTTTAAGTTTGTTTGAAAATGTCTTGATTGGTAGGGATCTTATTTCCTCAGGTATTATATTGAAAAATTTAAAGGCGTAGTAGTTTGCGCTATTTCTTGATTTTTGAAGACGAAGGAAATTACTACGTATATTATTTTTTTGCCGTGTGTCATGCCCGTGGTTGGAAGAGGGGAAGTTACATAAGTTCCTGTGCATGAACATTAGGCATTGGTAGATAAATAAAGCAGGTAAAGTCATTATTTTTAATTGCATGAAGATCTCACGACAGTCAGCTCTAAAAGGAGCACCAGCTATGACCCTAACAACTTTGCGTTGAAGAGCGAAAATTCTATGGGCTGCTGGTGAGTGTCCCCAGACAAGAACGCCGTAGTTCAGGTGTGGCTGAAATAACCAAAAGTAGGTCATTTGCACGACTTTTTGGCAAACTTCTGCTTTGAAATTGCGAATTAAAAATACTGTAGACCTCAGTTTTCGGCTTAAAAATTCACAGTGCTGATCCCAGCGAAGTTGTGGGTCGACGTGGATACCAAGAAACTTGACGTACGGGGGGTTTGAAAAATCGTGTTTCTTGGTGGAAATCATCATTGATTCGGTTTTGTAAGTATTTAAAGTTAAATTATTCCTGTCAAACCAAGATGCGGCGTGTTCTACCACGGATTTACTCTCTAAGCGAAGGGAATTTAAGTTAGAATTTTTGCAGAGTAAGGTTCATCTGCGTAAAGAATAGATTTTGAATTTATAAAGAGAGGAAAGTCATTTACGTACAGCAGAAATAGCAAAGGGCCAAGAATAGATCCTTGTGGGACACCAAAGTGTATAGGAAGAGTTTCAGATTTGACAACACCAAAAAGTATAAGCTGCTTCCGGTCTGATAAGTATGATTTGATTAGAGAACGGCTGTTGTCATCAAATCCATAGAATATAAGTTTATTTATTAAAATATCATGCGAGATGCAGTCAAATGCTTTACTTAGATCTAGAAAGGTACTAAGGCAGTATTCTCCAGATTCAAGGGCGTCAGTTATAAAAGATATATATTCCAGAATTGCATCTGTTGTACTTTTACCGTTTCTAAAACCAAATTGAGAGTTTGAGAGCAGACCGTTATCAATTAGGTGCTGAATCATTTGCTTGAAGAGCACTTTTTCAAATATCTTGGAAAATACAGGCAAAATGGAAATTGGTTGGTAATTGTTGACATCGTTACTGTCTCCGTTTTTCAATATCGGTAGGACTTTATCCAGTTTAAGTCTGATTAGATATTTGTTCTTTCGAAGTAAAAATGACACGTGCGGTGTACTTTTACTTGCAACCAAGGAATTGCAGGAATTGCAACCACGAATAATGCTAATGAGAAGTAACAGTTAGAAATAAGATTCCACTAAAAAATTACTTTTCTAGTTCATCAAGTCAAATATTCGAATTCACTATTCTAAATACTAAAATTAGTTGCCAAAAACCACAGGTAATATAATACTTTATGGCTGCTCCGAGATAGCTTCATAATAGACTCTCAAAAGGCGATCCAGTGGTTACGAAATTTGAGCTAATAGGAAGTAGCTACTCTCTGAACGGTTATTGTTGACCAGCTTGCTAACCAAGAACATGCAGGATCCTTTAATTAGTTAAATAGTTTATTAATTATTATATAATATATTACCATCATTAAATACAATAAGTGGACTAGATCTTTTATACTATTTTTTCCTATACATTCTATCACAATCATGAATAATATTTAACGTAGAAACACGTCATATTCTCTATTAAATTTAGGTTAGCGAAATGTGTATTTTCAATACCTAAACACTAAACCAGATTTAGAGTGTTTACCAATTGTAAATACATTTTTAGAAACTAGAGTTGAAATAAAAAAACTACCATCAAAAGAGAAATAATTTTTAGAAGATCAATCATAAAAACTAGCGACTCTATTATGAAAGACTGTTATTTTCCTTTTGAATTAATTATCTTTCAATATAATGTCTGAATTGCAATACAATTCCAGCGATGCAGTGGTGAATAATGGAAATTGGTATTGTATACAACACACTCATTCCTGGATATTTATTGAGAATTAATCATGTTACGAATATGGTCTTGTGAGGTACCAAACATTTGGAATAGAGCAGTGAATCTGGAATCTTCCAAAGACCACTAGTGAGTACAAGGGAGTACTGGAAGGAATGAAGCAACTCTACTATGTTTGAAAAGAAACCGGACTGATTTTATAGAGCTGTTGTAATGAGTACCATTTATCGGCAGATAATTGTTTTACGAAACTACATGGTTCAATTAAGTTTAGTCCAATTTTTATATTAATTGAACGAGTCTGTTAAAAGTTATGGCGATAAATGTGACAGTTGATGTATATTGTCACGAAAAAAACATACAACAATGAACGAAAATAAAGTTTTGTTTTAAACTCGGAAAAAGAGCAACGCAAATTTTTAATATACTAAAAAAAGTGTATAATGATACTACGATAAACAGTGGTTTATCGTGTAGATGTAGATCAGATATCAGATCTGATGGAAAACAGACAATCGATGGCAATTGCTATTTGGGTGTGATGTAATGTTTGTGACACCGTAAAATTCGCATAAGAATGGAATAGCGGGAGCCAGGAAGTTACTAGCTGTTGCAAGTAATGCACCTTTGCATCTTTCCACTGTTGTTCAGGATTTTTGGGCCAAAAATCAAATTGTAAAGTTCAACCATCCACCGTATTCACCTGATTTGTCACCGTATGTGAATTATTTATTTCCAAAAAATGCCTATGAAAGGAAACCATAATGGTGGCATTCCAGCCATCCAACACGCCGTGACAAGGGTCCTCGACACTGCACCAACAGACGACCTCCAAAAGTTAAAGTACACGTTACACAGAAGGAACATATTTCGAATAAAATAAGTAATGTTTGTCCCCAAAATTCTATTATTTTTTATTTCAATTTGGTTTCTTTTCAAACTTATTTTTCATACTGTGTATAAGATGCACTACTTACCACCGATAAGTTAAAATTTCTGGCGCAAATAAAATTTATGTCACTAACATATCTCTTAAACTTGACAATGAAAATATTGAAATTATTAAGGAAATGAAATATTTAGGATTAATTTTTAATTGTAATTTAACTTTTAAATGTCATTTTGAACATATTCATAAAAAAATTAGCGAAGTATAAGAGAGAAAAGGAAATACTAAAAATAATTTAAAAATTCACTGTAAATATTATTACGGTACTAACTAATAATTGGTCCAATCACCATTATTATCAATTATTGCTTGGCATCTTTTCGGTACACTTTCTACCAGCTTTTCGTCATACGACTTTGGCAGTGATCTCCATATCTGCTGTATTTGACGAGTTAGCTAATCCAAATTTTGATCCGTTTTTTGTTCGAAGCTTATATTTCACTATCCCTCAAACATTTCAATAGGATTTGCATCGGGCATCAAAGTAAACCTCATCACTCCAATCGCGGTCTAAATTTTCCTTGGCCCAAACGAGTTGTCACCGACATGTTTCACCAATAACAATGGTATCTGTTTAGTGCTCCTGAATTTAATAATATTTTCAATTAAACGACTACTCAGGGTCATTAAACTTAACATAATGTTCTTTTCTTAACAAATTTGCCTGATATTTACGTAAAGATAACATAGGATTATTTTTAAAAATGTTAGAAATCACTTTATCTTGTTTTTTAGTGGTCGCTTTTTTGAATCCACGATTAGGTAAATCGTTAACATTTTTATTAATTTTATAACGTTTCACCTAACACTTCACAAAATCTACTGACTTGTGTATTTATTTTGCTGCACTTGAAAAGGACTTTTTGGCCTCATTATTACACAACCGCACTAATGAAAGACAAAACACTAACAAAACAATTTTTATTATCGGGCGTATTAGGTCTTGATGTTCATATCATGTTGGAACCTGTTTATTATTTGTGCACTTGCCTAATCATGAGTCATAAGCATGTATGTCTTTTTTACAGACTGTGTGTTGAAAGTTGTGGAATTTGTCAAAAGGTGTCAGTGCTAAGTAATTATTTATTCTACACTGCCTAGCAGCAATTAAAATTACTATACCTACCGTTTTATATATTTAAATTTATAATCGTTATGTTCCACTTTTTTGGAATTAATATAGTGAAATGCTGTAGCGAAGCACAGGTACAACCACTAGTACTTAATATATTATGTTTCACCGAACAAATTATGTAAGGCAATCAGCGCCTTTAAACAATTATTCAAGAAAGTTTCTTTATTAAATCTATAACAAATGTTAGTGACAGTTGTCCTATCGTGTACGAACTTGTTTATGTTCATTGTACGTCAGATTAGTAGTCTATTTTTAATCTTAGAAACTTGTAATTCCTTGTTCAGAGCAACTCAAACACTGGAGAGCTTTCGCTTTTGTTGCAGTTGCAGTGCTAAAAACTTGTGGCCATGTGCTGCGTTCACACTGTTATCCGCTTTTACGAAGTATAATGTAAATACCCCCTCAGAGAATTATGGCTGGAGATAATGTAAAGTAAATATTTATGTAAAAAGGACAACTACAAAAAATTATAGTTGAGTATTTCGTTTAACACGTTCATAAACTACAAATCATACTTATAATTCTAATATAACTACTTTTATTTGTAAAGAAATGATAGCGAATTATAAGTGTTATACCAAGAGGTTTTCATCTCTCATTCAAGAGAAAATCAGAAAAAAAAAATGAACAAAATGTGAAAAAAAAATCGTTAACTTGCATAATAGGCGCTTACGTTTAGTTAGTCAGATTAATCCGAGCGATCCAAGTGCACCCGATACGTTCGTAAAGTCAGTCGGGGCGTACACATCAGATTATTTTTAGTCAATCTGATTGATTCGTCGGAGTAATCCGAGTGTTTCCAAGCTATCCGATGATCTGACTGGATTGCTGGGATTAATCGATTGCTGCTGGTGGGGGTTAGCGTGGGTTAATTGAATCTTACAGCCAACTGGTATATGTGGAAAACATAACTTGGTTAATAAAATAGCATAGCAAAATAGATGAAATAAGTGCCATTTGTGATAGAATTCTATTATTAGTAATAAACTCCTATTTATAAAACAAAATGCGGTAGTAGTTGTAATCCACGACAGAAATTTGACAGTTGCAGTTAGAGCCAACATCATCAGGCGTCACTACTTCCTAACCTAAACGTCATTGACAAAAATTGCTTACGAACTTTTTAACAAAATCTGAGCAATCCGATTAATCTTGTGACGTCACCAGATCAATCTGAGCAATCTTGTGGACTGGCTAAACGTAAACGCCTAATGAAAATCACTCAAGATACCATAGATATTAAAACTGAAAAACACCACATTGGAATAAGTCAAAAATACATATACAGTTGGGTTATATGTTACGTAGGGGTTCAAGATTTTAACTTATTTATAAACATGTTTTAATTACAGGTTAATAGCGTACATTTCTTACAATTCATATTGTAAGATACCTGTAAACGAGAAAGATAAAGTGAAATTTTACATTCAGGTGCAAAAAAGCAAGATACTTATTTTTTTCTTAATATTTTTATCTACATGTATATAAAACTGAAAATTTTGTGTATGTCCGGAAATTCTAATCCACTTCCAGATATGGTACCGAGGCGAAATTTGGCATGCAGGTAGGAAATGCCGTCAATATATCGAGAAAACTCACATCCGAAACGAGAAATTAAAAATTCTCACAAACACGAATAATTAATATGTAAGTTTGTCATTGCTATGCTTGAACAATAAAAAAAGCTTCTAGACAAACTGCGTACTTATAATTATTTTTCAAGCTGCACGAATTAGTGCGATGGAATCACATTAGTACGTTAATATTAGTACTATAGTATTGATCGAAAAAATTAAAAGTATATGTGGATGTCTACGGCATTCCTAATAAAATCGACATTGAAGATTGTAGTCGTAGAGAGGTTTTGGTGAACCACAACGTTTTCTCTCATGTAACAGCCTTGACTCAAGCTCAACTTGACGTACATATATCACTGGGACATTTTTCTGCTTTCACCATACAAGCGTAGCCTTGCGCCAACCATCTATTCTCCCATCTTAAGACTTTTCTTGGTGACGTAATTGACAATATAGTTCAAAAAGATAGTGACAGAAACTCCCTGGACTCACAAGTGGCAGAGTTTTACGACAAAGTTATTCAAATCTCGTCAGAATGTATGGCAAGTGTTTTGATTTAAACGTTGACTATACAGAAAAGTAAGTAATGCTATCTATTAACTATTAAGCATTTCATTGAAATGTATTGGCTAATAATCAAATGTTCTCGACCTTATGTACGATCCTCGGATTATAGCAAGTGAAAAACTAACAAAATATGGAATACGGCCTAGATATGCAGTTGTAATACTTTTATTTATTTGTAAATAATGATTAGAGTCCGGCAAAAATATGCAACGGTACTTAAGATAGGTGTTTTTCGATAAAAAGCGGCACATGTGTTATCTGTAGAAATAAAATGTAATTATATATATTTGTAATGTGCCCTGCTGACAAATGTGTAGCGTATAAAAATTTAATATCTTATTAAGATAAGAATTCATTGCGGTACAAGTGTTTTATTCTTTGTTTTTTGTTGGTCTTTATTTTCAAATAATAAAAAATTGAAAAATGAAAAAGTTTATAAACGATATTATTTATTAATAATAAATAGTATACACAAGCAAAATAAAAGCAATTTTAATATCAATAATAATAATAGTAAGAAATTTTTCGACTTAGTGTGTGTTGTAGTGATTTTTTTTTTTTCTTTTCTCAATAATAATAATAATAATTAATAATAATATATATGAAAGTAATAAGTTTTTAATAATTTAAAGAAATCATTAAGTATTTTTCTAAATTTTCATCAGAAAAATTAGTTATTTTCGATGCATATACTTCCTTCAAAAAAGAAAAAGACCTCTCTACAATATAACTTGTTATTGGTGCATAATTAAAAAAAGAATATATTTCTTTATATTTATTAAATATATCCTGATTTGATAATAAATTGATAGAAAATTGTAGTAATACTTGTAGGTCAGGATTTTTATTAAATATACTATCAATTTTTGCAGACAAGTGAAAACCAAACTCGCCGGGAACAGATTTCAGTTTGTTTACTGTCCAATAAATAATATTTAAAGATTCTGACAACGGCCGGTTTTGTTTTTCTAAATTTACTATGTTTGAAGGAAGAAATTAGTCTTTATGAACTTTAACTCTTCATAAATATTTGGTTTTTGTATAATATTTTTTGATATTATAATGCTTTGAGCATCCGGAGTTAAATTGAAAATAAAAAAATTTAAAACTTCAAATTTGTTAACATAAAATAACGACGCTCCAAGCCAAGTTTCCCAACGTGTCACAACATGATTTGGTAGTAAGGGTAAATTTGTACATAATTCTTTATATAATGATACTCTTAATGGCACTACCCTTTTTTACCAATCTCCTATGTCAAATAGGTTTGAGAAAAGAACCTGGTATAAGCGTTTCACTTAAGAACAAACTAAAAGGAAATTTTGTTTTGAATAGTTTCCATCTTTGAAATTGTATGTGATGTTGGTATAAAAAATGTCACTTTTTTAAAATGTCGATCCATTTGACATATGTCATAATGAAAAATGATATCTTAATTATAATGGCCATAAACTAGAAACCTAAAGTCAGTTTTACAGTGTAAGGAATATTTTTAATTGACATTTAATGTCAGTAATACACTATAAAAGTAACCAAAATAATCAGATCTAGTTTGTTCTTACAAAAGTGAACAGCTTATATACCCAATACAGTCTATACAGAGTGATTATTTAATGGCGAGACGACGTCACCGAATTTTACGTGCCTCCTAGCAGAATACTATGACTATAATAACCTTGCAGAAAATTTAATTATTAAGAAAAAAAGATTATGCGCATGCGCGCATAATCGCCTGCTACGATGTGTATGAAACGGCAAATTATTAAAACTTCCAGTGACGTCGTCTCGCCATTAAATAATCACTCTGTATATAGTATACTAATATCAAAGAGGGCGCTTTATAAGTAAAAAGAAGTTAAAAATTATTACAGAATTATTCGTTCAAAATAAAGTTTAAAATAGCATGCCTATGGTAAAAGTACCGTTGCATATTTTTACCGGTCTCTGTTAATAAGTTTTGATTTAATAAGCTAATCAACCTAAATATTTAATACAAGAACAGAGTTGGGATTCATTAAAGGTTTAATTCATAGAAAAAACTACAGGTCGGAGAAAAAGGTAACCCTCAAAGTATAGTGAATTATAGGCAATCTTCCATCCTGTTTGGTCCAACTAATAAATAACAATTCTGTGGCACGATCCGTACCGATATCATTGGATTCATTAGTAGATTGCGCCTAGCTTGCTACCAGTTATAAGACGCTCAACCAATTACAGATCCCCTCAAATAAATTACTGACATATCGGATTTTAGAATGTACAGGTGAGGAGGAACAAACAAAAGCAACTTTAGTAACTAGAAACAATGGCGATAGTTGGATTGTTCGTAGAAATGTTCAGATAATGGAACATTGAATAGGTTCCGGAGAATATATTGTTTTAGAATAATGTTTGTTCGAAAATAATTGTTCTGTTTGTGAGAATTATAAATTAAAGGAATCTTTCTAATTAAATTTTAGACCATCATTGCTTTCATATAATAGAGCAGTGATGAAGATTTTGGAGCAAGGAAAATAGTAATATATTTTAAAAATTGAAAATATTGTTCATGCATAATAAATAGCTCTATTGCATTTTGATATTAATTTTTTAAGTTATACTAATCGCTTTTGGTGTTTCAGGTTTTCTGAAAAGGGTAAATCAGGTAATTCAGGTTTTCTGAAAAGGGAAAAATTTCTGTAAAGGGTTTTCTTTCATAGGTAAATCTCTTATCTATCTACGAGCCCAGGCCTATAATTCAGCCTAATTTAAGAATACGCTTTATCAAAATGCAAAAATAATTCTAATATTTTATTTAAAAAAAATCTAGATAAAAGTTTATATATTAATAATTTTTCAATGTTTTGTTTTCTTTTGTTAAAAATGTTATCATTCAACAACAACATGGTTTTTATTCGGGAAGATCTGTCGAGATAATCTTAACCTTATATTGTGATTTTATTTTGAAATCTCTAAATCTTCAAGCGCCAGTTGATGCTATATATTCTGACTTTAGTAAAGCATTCTACACCATTGACAAACTGAGTAAAATTGAAGTATATTGTTGTGAATGGTCACAAATCTAAAATAAAATATATCACCTTAGGAGTATCACAAGGGTGTTACCTTGGACCTCTTTTATTTAATATCTTTATTGATGATATAAATAGTTGCTTTCAATTCTCAAATTTCCTTTTATATGCCGACGATCTAAAAATATATCAAAAAATTGCTACCATACAAAACTGTATCAATATACAATCCGATTTTAGTAGATTAAATGAATATTTAAAGTTAAATAAATATCAAATAAATGTATCGAAATGTGCTTCTATCTCTTTTACAAGAAACAGAGCTTTTATTGATTTTAATATCTCATCAATAATGATAAGATTGCCTCTGTTTCTTTTATTAAAGATCGTGGAGTAGTTGTTGACAAGAAATTAATATTTGACGTAAATATGGACGCAATTATAAAAAAAATGTTATAGAATTTTAGGATATATTTGCAGAACCGGAAAGTAATTTAAATCATACAAGACTCTTTTGTCCTTATACTCTTCTATGGAGGTTGGTCACCTCAATATAATGTTTATATTAATCGCATTGAGAAAATACAGGATAGATTCATCAAACATATTAAGTTCAAATACTCTACTGATATTAGCCTTGTATCTTTGGACAACAGACGAATAATAACTGATATCTGTTTTGTATTCAAAGATATTAACAACATATTTGATTGTCCAGATCTTATTAATTAATTTTATCTAAGAGTTCCTACTTATACGACCAGACAAAATAATTTGTTTTTAGTACCATATGCCAGAATAAACTCTGCATACAATTCGCCTTGGAACCGTTTAGCTTTAAACATAAATGAATTTGCTAGCATTCGGGATTTTCCCGATATATTTTCAATATTACTGTAATAAAAAATTATTAAAAGATTTTTAAAATTTTTTTAATTTATAAGAATACTAATTTATACAGTGTATTAATAAATACTGTCAACTTATTATATATGTATTTTTTTTACTATAAGGTGCTACACTATTATTGGGCTTTTGCCTGTTCTGTAGCCAAATTTTAAAATAAATAAATAAATAAATGATGCAAATCTATTTACATGTAAGACTCATAGACAAAGATTAAGAAGAATTCGGTCATTTCTCACACTGATACTTTTACTTTTAAGTATTTAATACTTGTTGACAGATAACCGATATTGAACAAATGCACAAATAGCTATTTATGTAACAAGTAGCGAAGTGAGCGTGTTTCGGGTACTAGGCGTGAAATTGTCCACCAGCGGCTACAGCTCGAGATGTGCAACATGTCTTGTGCCTTTAACTCCTTTCACATGTGTTTTATATTTTTATTTTCTTGAGTACTCACGAAACGGGGTAGAGAAATCGACAAATATTATAATAATAGCGTGATAGAATTCAAATTATTACCTGTAATATACATGTTAAACGCAAGGCCGCTAGCGCAAGTAAAGATACCGAGATTAGCAGGGGATTCCACACACGTTATATATTTGTCCTTCGAATTGACTCTACAAAGTTTCAAATTCAAATTTTAGCTATCTGAGGAAAAAGTTCGTCATCACTGTATTGGACGTACCTGTGATGCTATAGTACTGTAAGTGTAAGACAAGTAGCGCGTTGTGGTCTTTTAGACACATTTTTGTAAGCGTATTAGAATTCGACGGTAAAGAGAAATTATTAGGCGAGAAAATCTAGGTTTGACGCTGATCGGTCAACGCATATCAGCTTTTAATTCTCAAATAACACTCTTCCCCGATTGATTGGCTATCGCCCGTTGACGATCTTGGCATCCCTTTAAAGTCATTGTTATTTTATATTTATTTTTGGAAAAACTAAATGCGTTTTTTGTTTTGAGTTGGTACATTTAATTTTTGATACCCGCCCTGAGGTAATCCTTCTATATTTTTGGCGTGGCCTCAGGATTTTTTGTTAGTCCTGGGACATGAATAACTTTCTAACCAACTAGTGCCACTTTCAATAGAGAGATATATATTTAACGAGCAACAATTACATATATAAAAGCCCTAATTCTTGTCTTAACGTAACGCTAAGTTCCTGGGTGCTAGCGGGGCTTGAGGTGTGCGGTCGGTCACGAATTGATTGGTGGGGAGCGACGTTCGTATATACCTTGGCTTGATCAAAGAATTTTGTGTCAATTAATGTTACATATTACATATATAATATCCCTTTACCCAAATTCTCAATAATTTTCGGCCATCTTGCAGCTTTCGAAAGAGCATTACATTTTGCCACTCTACCAACCTTAGAGGAATAATATATTTGGTAATGTCTTCTTCAAATTTTTGTTGTGACAATGTTCCGGCTCTAATTGTTCTTGATTTTTGAGGAACAACTGTTTGTCTACCTTTAGAATCAATGTTTTTTAAATACAATAAATGTATCGTTAACGTGTCGTTTTTAAGATGAGATATAAAATCCGATGAACTATTTTTATGTTCTTTAATTTCAACTTTAGGTTGGCATTGCATACATTGAGCAATGAACTTATTTTGCTCAAAATACTTTTTTTCAACTAAATATTAAAATATATTGAATTTTGAAAAAACGTATCATCTACCGTTTTCGTTATTTAAATAAAAGATTTCTTCTTTTACCATCATTAGTTTACTGAAAAGAGGTTGAAGCTCCTGAATGCTTCAGATATTAAAAGAGTCGATGCACCAAAACTTTCACGAGTATCGCTGTCACTCATGTTGGCGAAAAAATACAAATATATAATTGTAAAATATATCACTCAAATTTTTCACAAATTAAATCTGCGTCAGACGTCTACAATGTATAAATACTAAATTCCAATGACCAGTGAGAGTAAAAAAATCAAATCTCAATCCTGATAATAGTTTTAATCATAACTAAAAATTTAATCATAATAATGAGTAAATATTTAATTTAGTTACCATTGTGAATAACAGCATTATGATTGATGTACCTTCTCATTAATCAAGTCTTAAAATTAAATTTTTAATCTCAGTCCTCAATCATTAGTTTGATTTCAATTTGCCTAACTCTGGATATCAGTTTGCCAACGTTGTTGGCAACGGGTCTACTAGTACCACAAATATTGTGTGTTGCGTAGACGATGCAGTAACAATATTTTTCTATAAGAGGTTGACGCCAAAAGTTTCCACCCTATTATATTTAGGGATGGTAAAATAAATCGACAGTGTCAGTAGTGCCATTGACGAATACAAAAACTTCTCCCACCAATTTATGTCAGTCGTTTAGAGATGCTCATCTCAATCAGACAATTTGTGTCGAAGCAATAGTGTATGATCTGCTGTGAGACGGCGGTAAAACCATGGTCCTCTAGTATTAATAAATAAGAATGAATAATGAAGAAACTTTGCGTTGTGTTATAGAAAATTTACTCGAAAGAACACAAATCTGTTTATTCTTATATTTACAAAAAACTACATCTGGGCCATTTATTTTTATTTGAAGGAAGTCCGCCAAACATTTATATCATAAAACTACAATTTGCTACAACTATTATTGAAAACGTGCCCAGTTGTTTCTAATAATACAAATAAGTAACAGTTGAACACTAGTTTTCAAAAGACATTGCCTGCTCATATTATGATTAAAAAGAATAGTTAATAAGAACTAGTTCCTAGACATAAGCAGTAGATAAAACTTGAGGACTACATCATAAGATTTTTAAACATCTATTTAAAGAAATTTTAGCACCAACGTCAGAATTATATAACTTTTGGTCATGTATCTTGAATAAAAAAATACAACAACACCTCCCTTACCTTTGTACATCACATTTTTGAAAGCACTTGTGATAATTCTCAATTCTGGATTTGGAGTGTCACCAATCTGGAACAATAATGATAAATCAGCAAATATATTCACCAGATATTTTCATATTGTACAAACAGGCAAATTTATAAACAAAAAAAACTGTTATTAAAAAAAAAATTGGTTTGATCTTTCGAGGTTGAAAACTTGAATCGATGCCCGAGTATACTTGGGAAGTTTCGGCGATGATGGCTATGGTTAGACATGCATCAATTATTGGCCGGAGTGTCCAAAATTTCAATAGCTTCCCAGAATTTAGTTCGGCGTTTTAAAATGTTTCCAGTAATCTTCCGGCATTTCAAGACTTCATGATTTCAACTTTAGTATTGACAATATTTTGGAATAATATAACTTAGGAGACTAAAACGACTGTTAACCAAACACATTAGATACAAAAGCGTCTGCAAAAATATGGTTCGCAAACGTGAAAGATCACAACAAAAAAATATACCAACGGAGCCCCATGAACCTGGACTTTTAGAAGAGTTGCAGTAGCTCCAAACTATCATTTCTCAATATCATAAGCAACTATGAACGTTGGAAATTCTTTCATAAATATATTAAAGGACAAATGACTCTTATAGTTTGAAAGACGTTAGCGAATGTAAGATAATTGATGGCCCAAGAACGTCTCTGAATGGATTCCTGAGTGCAGAAGAAGACTGACATAAGAAACTAGGCTCTGGATGTACGAGAGACAGTGGAGACATAAGACGACTAGCTAGGCATGGTTGCTTGGAGAAAAAGAATCGAGAAAAGGCTTTACTCGTAAATCAGTAGTGATATCGACCGCATCATTCCAATATCTCCTCCATACACCAAATTTGTTATTTTCGGCGTATGACTGTATTTATATAATATTTCATTTCCTCAGTTATCAAGACTTGGCTTGCTTAATATCAGCTGCATTTAGTAAAAAAATACAGTAATTACCTATCGAATCGAAAAGATTTTAAACAAAAATTTAAATTAAATTAAAAAAACAACATTTAAAAATAATTATCCCAAGTTATATATGAAACTTGAACTCGAAATACGATATTGCTTCGCTTCATAAGCTAATGCATCTTTGGTTCAATTCTGATCATTGGCAAATGAAAACTGAATAATGAGTCGCAATAATGGCAGTTTCGGCCTAATTCATCAAAACCTGAGTGCTGGTTATTTTATCCGGGCAATCGATTCAGTGGCGTAGCATGAATTTCAGCCGCCCGGGGTGGAGGACAATGTCGCCATCCCCTTATTTAGGTATTTAAATTAAAAGCAGGACCCGGGGCGAGGGTCTTTGGTACTCTTATGCAAGATTGAATGAAGCGCCACCAGACAAGGGAAGATTTAAAGTGAAAAGGTCTAAAAAAAAGGTCCTCACTTCTAATTTTCAAGGGAAGACAAAAAAAGTGCTTACTTCAACCTTGGCGCCCCCTGGCATGAAACCCCCTAATGCCTTGCATTACCTGCAGACTGCGTTCCTCCGGCCCTGTCCAAAAGACTCCAAAATTTACAGAATTTGCCGCCCCAAAAAAGTGCCGCCCCTGCTACGCTACGCAGCAGCCGTTATTCAGTTGGCCCGTCCCGATTTTTTCGAAATTTCGTCAACGCCAGGAGGAAGGCTCGACACGTAGGTGACGAAAATTTCGTTTTTCTGCGACGGCCAGGAGCCGAGATACGATTTTGTAAAAACAATAAAAAATAATGTCTTTTGAATATCAATTGCCGCTTGATTTAAAGAGAAACGCAGGGAAGCGTTGAGCCTGCGGGGTGCAGGGCCACTCGCTCCCAACACAACAGCACTGCACAACAGTTGAACCCTACTAACCCCGCGGCGGTGCCTCTGTTAGGAAGAATTGCCAAAACAAAACCATAAAGATGCACATCAACGAATTTTAATGAAAACAATAAAATAAGAATTATTACCTTATTCTTTGAACTAGAATATAAAATTAGAAAAGCAATTCGTTTTATAAAACTAATATGATTGAAAATTTTATAACTAAAAGTGATTCACAAAAAAAAAAAAAAAATACATTACTGGTGCTCACTGGCGCCCGGGGTGTGCACAATTTTTTTATTCATATGCTTCGTTTTGTTATGCAACTGATTGAAATGTTTTGCACCTGCACGTAGATTTGTTTTTGTACTCGTTTTAAAGGTTTTATTTATTTATTTCTTTGATCGTGGAAGACCGATTCTAAGATATTTTAATTAATAGTTTTAATTTGGAATACTACTAATATATTCTATATTATTTAAACAGATAAATAAATAACAATGTATTTCTATGTTTCACTCCAAGGAATTCTCCTGTGTTGAGGGCAACGTCAAAAATTCACTTAAAACTCTAGTTTTAATAATTATTTTTATATTATCACAAAGCTAATCAAATAGGCCAGAGTTTCAACAAGTAGACTAAGTCACAATGACTTAGAACTGTTTGATTAAAAATCTATTTGTTAGCATTTAAGCAAATATAAGTTTTTTACGTAATATACACTCTGCATTTTCGTAATTAGATAAATAAGACAATAGTATACGGAGGTACACGTAATGGATGTCGTACATCAGTCAGTCAGAGGAACCTATTCAACTCCTCTACAGTGTTCTACTCAGCCACGGTGACGACCACGAGTCCGACTCCATATGCGAATACTTCCGCAGTACAAGACGCAGTCGCCATGTGAGCGCCAGAAGACTTAATCAGGCTTCACGACTCCCTGATAGGCAACCCCCGCCAGAATATAGATTCTTGGCAATCGGAAAACACTGAGTAGAGGGGAAGCTTTCCCCAGCTCCCTGGGCAAATTACATGAAATATTGTTGCTGGAATTAATAATTATTTAACAAACTCTATTATTAAAACCAGGAATTGCCTTTCCATCAAACTGCCCACTTGATAATATACTTAATAAATTGTTAAAAAAAGTATAAATTGAAAATATGAAAATGCTTTCATTAAAAAGAAAACAAAACAAATTATTTTAGGCATTCTATATTAATTTCCCGTCTTTACTGTGATTATATTAACCTTACTTACCTCCTTGTAAACCAAATACATTTTACGTTTACGGTAACAAATAATTTCTAAACGGACTATGAATTTGTCACTTAAATGTCGATACTTGTCATAGATTGCATCTACAGAAAATGTATTAAAAAATATGTAAAATTGTATTTTATTATAAACAATCAAATTAAGCATAACAAAAATGAACTTAATCATCTAAAAATATTTTATATATTATATATAATTATTTTATATTATATTATTATAGTATAATATAATATAAAAAAAAATATTTTTTTTATATAATTAGGATATTAGGATATATTTGTACTTTAGAAAGACATATAGATACTAACTACTAGCAGTAGAACTCAACCAATTACAGCAATTCGACTATTAGTGCTAAAAAAGTGGTCGGTTTCAACTAGTAACAGAACAACTATTGTGGACAATTTCAACTACAAAAAGTAGCACCTGTAAAACAATTATTTTACCATGATCCTTTTGTCAGAGATAGATTTACATAATAATTTATTTGTTTATTGAAAAATACTTTTGACAGAGGGGAGACTCAATATGAGAAATGACCAGGGATGGATTTACCACAAGGCTTAGTTACCTATAACCAATGACGGAAAATATAAGAAAGCAGTAAATTTTATAAGACAGAAAAATTCCAGTTAAATTCGAGTTTAAAGAAAAATTAAAATGTGAATATGATGGTATCTGCATATGATTCATCACAAACTGGCTCGTTGGTTTTTTTCCAAAATATAGATATTGCATAATAAATATTTAAAAGTTGAGTTTTTTATGATGAAAGTAGACAAATAGCTAAATAAGTGATAAAAAAAATCTTTAGTGCCAAAGTACACCTGATATAAAATTTGGACACACTCAATTTTTAGGCCACTTATATTACTTCATAGATTATTAATGAACAACTAAGCAATATTTCATAACATAGTTCATGTCTGTTATACGAGGGATGTTTCCTAAATTCTGGGATTTGTGCTATAATTAAATTACGCAGAACTTATAGGCAATGTTATTGGTGCCAGACAAGTCTTGACATGTTTATGCAACTATCTATTGCAATATTGTTCAGTCTGATTTAGGTGTTCGACTGATATAGACGCGTTTTCATAGCACTGTTTTTGTAACTATGCAAGACGCAGCAAAATCTCAAAGAGCAATAATTTTCTTCTTGTGGAAAGAAGATGTGAAAACATCAGAAATTATTCAGCGTCTGCAAGGAGTATTTGATGAGTCTACAGAATCCAAAAGTACTGTTTATCGGTGGATCGATCGTTTTAATACCGGTAGAATATCACTAGAAGACGATTCACGCAGTGGCCGCCCAAGCACGTCGGTAAATGAAAGAAACATTACTGCTGTCGTAGACCTACTGAAAGAGGACAGGCGAATGACTATTCGTCAAATTAGTGTGCGCCTAGGGATACGTACACGACAAGTTCATGACATCTTGCATGATTGTTTGGGCGTTAGCAAGGTTTCGCCGCGCTGGGTGCCAAGGCTGTTGGGACCAGAACAGAAACTCAATAGGAGACACCAAAAAAGTTCTTTGAGGACGGCTTAAAAAAATTAGTTTATCGTTGGGATAAATGTATTCAGTTAAATGGAGATTATGTGGAAAAAAAACATTGTAATATTGACGAAAATTAACAAAATAATAAAAATTATAGCTAAATTCCCAGAACTTTGGAAACATCCCTCGTAATATAAAAAAAAAATCTTTTTTTTGTATAATTAGGCAAATCAATTGTTAGATTAGGATATTAACCGTACCTTAGAAAGACATATAGGTACTAACTTCTAGAAGTAGAACTCAACCAAATACAGCAATTAAATTGTTAATGCTGAAAAAGTGGTCGGTTTCAACTAGTAACAGAACACCTATTGTGGACAATTTCAACTACAAAAAGTAACACCTGTGAAACAATATTTTACCATGATCCTTTTGTCAGGGACAGATTTACATAATAATTTATTTGTTTATTGAAAAAAACTTTTGACAGAGGGGAGACTCAATATGAGAAATGGACAGAGATGGATTTACCACAAGGTTTAGTTACCTATAACCAATGACGGCAAATATTAGGAAGCAATAAATTTTATAAATTTACTGCTTCCTAATATTTCAGAAAAATTTCAGTTAAATTCGAGTTTAAAGAAAAATTAAAAAATGAATATGACGGTATCTGCATATTATTCATCAAAAACGGGCTCGTTGGTTTTTTTTCAAAATATTGATATTGCATTACGAATATTTAAAAGTATAGCAGCAGCTAATTGTACTCCAAAAAATGTTTCTTTTCGTGTTTAAAAGGAAAAAACATTATTTATGATAGAAAATATCCCAAGATAAACTAAATGCTTTGGCAATTTTATCTACTGAATCAAATATATTGGAATCAACATCTTATAAAGATATAATTAGTGTATTCGCTGATAAAAAAGGCAGGCGAATGTAATTTATAATATTTTAAATATAATTTTAACAATAAGTAATAATACATAATAATTAATTATGTATCAAGATTCTAAAGTTGAGTTTTTTATGATGAAAGTAGACAAATAGCTACATAAGAGATATAAATACATATATATATATATATATATATATATATATATATATATATATATATATATATATATATATTAGGAAATTATTTGGGAAAAAGAAGTAAAGCGAAGGATAATGCAATTATTTCATAATTGATCCAATATTTCGTTTATTCTTCATAAACTTTATCAAGGATTTCTATAACAAAATGAACCGGTCATAAAAGCAAACACAAACTGTACAATTCCCTTACCGAAATAGTTAAGCATGTCGCCAAGATGTAATATAAGTAAGTGAAGTTAGACCCATGGTGTCCAGAACAGTAAAAGAGTTGTTAAGAAACACTTGAATACATCAAATATTGAAGAAAACAAGTTAAGATGTTAAGGCAGATATGACGCCATATTAGTTACTGAGTCACATGACTTGATACGCAAGGCATTATGGTTATGCCAGTAACAAGAAGAAAACTTCCTACTTCTAACCCCGGGAAAATATGAAATGTTTGACATCCCATGGATGTAAACAAGTAAAACTCCTACGAGGAGAAAAGTATAAAGTGTAAAAAAGTCCATTTGGAAAATAATTTAAAGGAAGGTAGTAAAACAAGGATGGAGATAACCCACTAAATGTAAAAAATGGAAGAACCGCACCAAAAATTCACCTGACACTTTTAAATGTTAACAAAAACGAGTAAATGTCATGTAAGCTTTCCGTATCGGTTCTGGCATTCAGCACATTATGGAAGTGGTTAATGTAACACATTTCATAAAAAAATCTTTTTGAATCGTTGGGAAATCTATCCAACACCTTAGGATTATCAAAATCCACAACATGATTAGTAGATGCTACATGCGTAGCTAAGGTACATTTTTGGGGATTAACCCGGCAATCTGATTTATGTTGTGTGATCCGATTTCTAAGTTTTTGGATTGAACTTCCCACATATACCTGTTCACAAGAACAGTTTAACATGTAAATAGTGTTTTTTGTCGATAAGTGGTCAATCTTCTGTTTCAATTTTGTATTGATAACTGAAAGTTTCTTTAAGGGTTTATCGGCTATTATTAGGTTATCTAATCTAAGTACTCTTTTAATACTGTTAGACATATGACCCATGTAGGTTAATGCCCTATATTTAATAGGTTCGATAGAAGATGTACTGGACCCATGTAGTTCAGGATTCCTATTACGGGAACTGGGTTCATCAGTATTTATATTGAATAAAAGTTTGTAGATTAAATGTTTAGGGTAAGAGTTTTCTATGAAAATTTTGGCAAGTTTAAGTAAGTTTTTTTGTATTAGTGATTCGTCCGAAATTTTAATAACCCTATATTTCATGGTTTTTACCAACGCAATTTTGTATTTTAAAGGATGAAAAGAGTGAAAATTAAGATAACGGCCAGAAAAAGTTTTTTTAGTGTACCAATCGAACCTAAGTACGTTTTGAGGATCTCTAAATGCATAGGTGTCTAAAAACGGAACCCCTTTTTTAAGAACATCTTCTTTTTCAACAGTGAACTGTAAAGAAGGGTGGTATTGGTTAAATATGTTTAATGTAACATCTACCTTATCTTCCGGGACTGCTAAAAGTAGATCATCTACATATTTTTTAATGAAAGGGATTTCAAAATCAAGTTTTTCAGTCACCTTTTTAAGTAGAGTATCCATAACGAATTGTGATAAGATTGGACTCAAGGCTGAACCCATAGGTAGCCCTTTGTTTTGCAAGAAAAATTTATTATCGTAAACAAAATAGCAGGAACGATACAGCGTTTCCATGATCTCGATAAATTTTGATTTACTAATTTTAGTAATTTTTTTAATCTTTGGCCATCTAAGTTGGATTTCGTTGGCAATAAGGTCCCATGTAATGCTTGGGAATAAGGACACTACATCCAGGCTAATGAGCCTGTAGTTATCAGGAAGAACAGTGCCTTTTAAGTCCCTAACTAAGTCAAAGGAGTTGTTGACATAATATGGATTGTCTGTATCATATGTTTTTTTAAGAATGTTAGTAATGAAGAAGGTAAGTTTTTTGAAAGGTCCGTCTGAACCGTCAATTATATGCCTTAACGGCAATTGATCTTTATGGATTTTAACGTTTGCGAACACTCTAGGTGGTAACGCGTTATGTTCTTTGAGATCCCTACTCTCCGTATCTGAAATGTATTGTTTTAATTTTAAAGTCGAAATGATTTTGTTGTTAGAATTTTGAAACGAAGTGGTAGGGTCTCTAGGAAGTAAAGAGTACGTACCTTCTTCGTTAAGAATCCCTTCTAATCTGTCCTCGTAGTCCTGTTTATTCATTAAGACAGAAGTTTGTCCCTTATCAGCACGTAACAAAATGACTTGATTATTATTTTTAAGAAAGGTTTTAGACCGAATGTATTGTTGGTGTAACGTGTTATATTTACTATCCACTACGTTGTGGGTGCCCTTAAAATAGTTGGTGAGTAGGTTAGTGACTTGTGCCCTCTTGGTATTTTTACTATTATCATCATGGAGAGCTAATATTTCTTCGACCTCACCTAATACTTTAAAAACATCCACCTCGCTGTGGTCAATAGGTAAGGAGAATCTACTACCCAAACTTAAAAAACTGGAAATTTCTGTAGGAACATCCGTATTGGAAATGTTCATAAACCAACTATCTAAAGTCTTGATTTTATTGTTACAAGAGAAATCATTTTTGACCCTAATGAACTTGTTATGCAATCTATGCTTATTTTTATTCGTGATTTTGTTAAATGTAGCTTGCTGCTTAGCGAAAAACCGGTTATGTAAGTAATAAGGCAAAGATTCCACAACCCGTCCCTTAAGGTCGAAAATTTTTCTTTCCAGTGTTTTAATTTCGGAATGTACATTGTTAATTTCCAACGATAACAAACTGTGCCTCAACCTGTTATTAAACTGATGAAAGTCCTTGTTAGTATTCCCAAAGTTATCGCACATTAGACACTTTATATGCTTCTCGTAAGCTCGAACATGTTGCGGAGAGATCTTCTGTTGTCTACATTTTATAAGGAACGTCCTTCTTGTTATTGATTTGGATAGTTTTTTGTTTTCTTTGATGTATTTCTTCATGCACTTCATCACTGTTTCACCATAATTAGTCCGAATTGTTTGAAAGAATCCCATGTTAACTGTAATAAAACCAGCACGGAGAATTTTTGATCTTCTGTTGAGGCACTATCTTAGGAAATTATTTGGGAAAAAGAAGTAAAGCGAAGGATAATGCAATTATTTCATAATTGATCCAATATTTCGTTTATTCTTCATAAACTTTATCAAGGATTTCTATAACAAAATGAACCGGTCATAAAAGCAAACACAAACTGTACAATTCCCTTACCGAAATAGTTAAGCATGTCGCCAAGATGTAATATAAGTAAGTGAAGTTAGACCCATGGTGTCCAGAACAGTAAAAGAGTTGTTAAGAAACACTTGAATACATCAAATATTGAAGAAAACAAGTTAAGATGTTAAGGCAGATATGACGCCATATTAGTTACTGAGTCACATGACTTGATACGCAAGGCATTGTGGTTATGCCAGTAACAAGAAGAAAACTTCCTACTTCTAACCCCGGGAAAATATGAAATGTTTGACATCCCATGGATGTAAACAAGTAAAACTCCTACGAGGAGAAAAGTATAAAGTGTAAAAAAGTCCATTTGGAAAATAATTTAAAGGAAGGTAGTAAAACAAGGATGGAGATAACCCACTAAATGTAAAAAATGGAAGAACCGCACCAAAAATTCACCTGACACTTTTAAATGTTAACAAAAACGAGTAAATGTCATGTAAGCTTTCCGTATCGGTTCTGGCATTCAGCACATTATGGAAGTGGTTAATGTAACACATTTCATAAAAAAATCTTTTTGAATCGTTGGGAAATCTATCCAACACCTTAGGATTATCAAAATCCACAACATGATTAGTAGATGCTACATGCGTAGCTAAGGTACATTTTTGGGGATTAACCCGGCAATCTGATTTATGTTGTGTGATCCGATTTCTAAGTTTTTGGATTGAACTTCCCACATATACCTGTTCACAAGAACAGTTTAACATGTAAATAGTGTTTTTTGTCGATAAGTGGTCAATCTTCTGTTTCAATTTTGTATTGATAACTGAAAGTTTCTTTAAGGGTTTATCGGCTATTATTGGGTTATCTAATCTAAGTACTCTTTTAATACTGTTAGACATATGACCCATGTAGGTTAATGCCCTATATTTAATAGGTTCGATAGAAGATGTACTGGACCCATGTAGTTCAGGATTCCTATTACGGGAACTGGGTTCATCAGTATTTATATTGAATAAAAGTTTGTAGATTAAATGTTTAGGGTAAGAGTTTTCTATGAAAATTTTGGCAAGTTTAAGTAAGTTTTTTTGTATTAGTGATTCGTCCGAAATTTTAATAACCCTATATTTCATGGTTTTTACCAACGCAATTTTGTATTTTAAAGGATGAAAAGAGTGAAAATTAAGATAACGGCCAGAAAAAGTTTTTTTAGTGTACCAATCGAACCTAAGTACGTTTTGAGGATCTCTAAATGCATAGGTGTCTAAAAACGGAACCCCTTTTTTAAGAACATCTTCTTTTTCAACAGTGAACTGTAAAGAAGGGTGGTATTGGTTAAATATGTTTAATGTAACATCTACCTTATCTTCCGGGACTGCTAAAAGTAGATCATCTACATATTTTTTAATGAAAGGGATTTCAAAATCAAGTTTTTCAGTCACCTTTTTAAGTAGAGTATCCATAACGAATTGTGATAAGATTGGACTCAAGGCTGAACCCATAGGTAGCCCTTTGTTTTGCAAGAAAAATTTATTATCGTAAACAAAATAGCAGGAACGATACAGCGTTTCCATGATCTCGATAAATTTTGATTTACTAATTTTAGTAATTTTTTTAATCTTTGGCCATCTAAGTTGGATTTCGTTGGCAATAAGGTCCCATGTAATGCTTGGGAATAAGGACACTACATCCAGGCTAATGAGCCTGTAGTTATCAGGAAGAACAGTGCCTTTTAAGTCCCTAACTAAGTCAAAGGAGTTGTTGACATAATATGGATTGTCTGTATCATATGTTTTTTTAAGAATGTTAGTAATGAAGAAGGTAAGTTTTTTGAAAGGTCCGTCTGAACCGTCAATTATATGCCTTAACGGCAATTGATCTTTATGGATTTTAACGTTTGCGAACACTCTAGGTGGTAACGCGTTATGTTCTTTGAGATCCCTACTCTCCGTATCTGAAATGTATTGTTTTAATTTTAAAGTCGAAATGATTTTGTTGTTAGAATTTTGAAACGAAGTGGTAGGGTCTCTAGGAAGTAAAGAGTACGTACCTTCTTCGTTAAGAATCCCTTCTAATCTGTCCTCGTAGTCCTGTTTATTCATTAAGACAGAAGTTTGTCCCTTATCAGCACGTAACAAAATGACTTGATTATTATTTTTAAGAAAGGTTTTAGACCGAATGTATTGTTGGTGTAACGTGTTATATTTACTATCCACTACGTTGTGGGTGCCCTTAAAATAGTTGGTGAGTAGGTTAGTGACTTGTGCCCTCTTGGTATTTTTACTATTATCATCATGGAGAGCTAATATTTCTTCGACCTCACCCAATACTTTAAAAACATCCACCTCGCTGTGGTCAATAGGTAAGGAGAATCTACTACCCAAACTTAAAAAACTGGAAATTTCTGTAGGAACATCCGTATTGGAAATGTTCATAAACCAACTATCTAAAGTCTTGATTTTATTGTTACAAGAGAAATCATTTTTGACCCTAATGAACTTGTTATGCAATCTATGCTTATTTTTATTCGTGATTTTGTTAAATGCAGCTTGCTGCTTAGCGAAAAACCGGTTATGTAAGTAATAAGGCAAAGATTCCACAACCCGTCCCTTAAGGTCGAAAATTTTTCTTTCCAGTGTTTTAATTTCGGAATGTACATTGTTAATTTCCAACGATAACAAACTGTGCCTCAACCTGTTATTAAACTGATGAAAGTCCTTGTTAGTATTCCCAAAGTTATCGCACATTAGACACTTTATATGCTTCTCGTAAGCTCGAACATGTTGCGGAGAGATCTTCTGTTGTCTACATTTTATAAGGAACGTCCTTCTTGTTATTGATTTGGATAGTTTTTTGTTTTCTTTGATGTATTTCTTCATGCACTTCATCACTGTTTCACCATAATTAGTCCGAATTGTTTGAAAGAATCCCATGTTAACTGTAATAAAACCAGCACGGAGAATTTTTGATCTTCTGTTGAGGCACTATCTTAGGAAATTATTTGGGAAAAAGAAGTAAAGCGAAGGATAATGCAATTATTTCATAATTGATCCAATATTTCGTTTATTCTTCATAAACTTTATCAAGGATTTCTATAACAAAATGAACCGGTCATAAAAGCAAACACAAACTGTACAATTCCCTTACCGAAATAGTTAAGCATGTCGCCAAGATGTAATATAAGTAAGTGAAGTTAGACCCATGGTGTCCAGAACAGTAAAAGAGTTGTTAAGAAACACTTGAATACATCAAATATTGAAGAAAACAAGTTAAGATGTTAAGGCAGATATGACGCCATATTAGTTACTGAGTCACATGACTTGATACGCAAGGCATTGTGGTTATGCCAGTAACAAGAAGAAAACTTCCTACTTCTAACCCCGGGAAAATATGAAATGTTTGACATCCCATGGATGTAAACAAGTAAAACTCCTACGAGGAGAAAAGTATAAAGTGTAAAAAAGTCCATTTGGAAAATAATTTAAAGGAAGGTAGTAAAACAAGGATGGAGATAACCCACTAAATGTAAAAAATGGAAGAACCGCACCAAAAATTCACCTGACACTTTTAAATGTTAACAAAAACGAGTAAATGTCATGTATGTATAAAAATATGTAGATGATCTACTTTTAGCAGTCCCGGAAGATAAGGTAGATGTTACATTAAACATATTTAACCAATACCACCCTTCTTTACAGTTCACTGTTGAAAAAGAAGATGTTCTTAAAAAAGGGGTTCCGTTTTTAGACACCTATGCATTTAGAGATCCTCAAAACGTACTTAGGTTCGATTGGTACACTAAAAAAACTTTTTCTGGCCGTTATCTTAATTTTCACTCTTTTCATCCTTTAAAATACAAAATTGCGTTGGTAAAAACCATGAAATATAGGGTTATTAAAATTTCGGACGAATCACTAATACAAAAAAACTTACTTAAACTTGCCAAAATTTTCATAGAAAACTCTTACCCTAAACATTTAATCTACAAACTTTTATTCAATATAAATACTGATGAACCCAGTTCCCGTAATAGGAATCCTGAACTACATGGGTCCAGTACATCTTCTATCGAACCTATTAAATATAGGGCATTAACCTACATGGGTCATATGTCTAACAGTATTAAAAGAGTACTTAGATTAGATAACCTAATAATAGCCGATAAACCCTTAAAGAAACTTTCAGTTATCAATACAAAATTGAAACAGAAGATTGACCACTTATCGACAAAAAACACTATTTACATGTTAAACTGTTCTTGTGAACAGGTATATGTGGGAAGTTCAATCCAAAAACTTAGAAATCGGATCACACAACATAAATCAGATTGCCGGGTTAATCCCCAAAAATGTACCTTAGCTACGCATGTAGCATCTACTAATCATGTTGTGGATTTTGATAATCCTAAGGTGTTGGATAGATTTCCCAACGATTCAAAAAGATTTTTTTATGAAATGTGTTACATTAACCACTTCCATAATGTGCTGAATGCCAGAACCGATACGGAAAGCTTACATGACATTTACTCGTTTTTGTTAACATTTAAAAGTGTCAGGTGAATTTTTGGTGCGGTTCTTCCATTTTTTACATTTAGTGGGTTATCTCCATCCTTGTTTTACTACCTTCCTTTAAATTATTTTCCAAATGGACTTTTTTACACTTTATACTTTTCTCCTCGTAGGAGTTTTACTTGTTTACATCCATGGGATGTCAAACATTTCATATTTTCCCGGGGTTAGAAGTAGGAAGTTTTCTTCTTGTTACTGGCATAACCATAATGCCTTGCGTATCAAGTCATGTGACTCAGTAACTAATATGGCGTCATATCTGCCTTAACATCTTAACTTGTTTTCTTCAATATTTGATGTATTCAAGTGTTTCTTAACAACTCTTTTACTGTTCTGGACACCATGGGTCTAACTTCACTTACTTATATTACATCTTGGCGACATGCTTAACTATTTCGGTAAGGGAATTGTACAGTTTGTGTTTGCTTTTATGACCGGTTCATTTTGTTATAGAAATCCTTGATAAAGTTTATGAAGAATAAACGAAATATTGGATCAATTATGAAATAATTGCATTATCCTTCGCTTTACTTCTTTTTCCCAAATAATTTCCTAAGATAGTGCCTCAACAGAAGATCAAAAATTCTCCGTGCTGGTTTTATTACAGTTAACATGGGATTCTTTCAAACAATTCGGACTAATTATGGTGAAACAGTGATGAAGTGCATGAAGAAATACATCAAAGAAAACAAAAAACTATCCAAATCAATAACAAGAAGGACGTTCCTTATAAAATGTAGACAACAGAAGATCTCTCCGCAACATGTTCGAGCTTACGAGAAGCATATAAAGTGTCTAATGTGCGATAACTTTAGGAATACTAACAAGGACTTTCATCAGTTTAATAACAGGTTGAGGCACAGTTTGTTATCGTTGGAAATTAACAATGTACATTCCGAAATTAAAACACTGGAAAGAAAAATTTTCGACCTTAAGGGACGGGTTGTGGAATCTTTGCCTTATTACTTACATAACCGGTTTTTCGCTAAGCAGCAAGCTGCATTTAACAAAATCACGAATAAAAATAAGCATAGATTGCATAACAAGTTCATTAGGGTCAAAAATGATTTCTCTTGTAACAATAAAATCAAGACTTTAGATAGTTGGTTTATGAACATTTCCAATACGGATGTTCCTACAGAAATTTCCAGTTTTTTAAGTTTGGGTAGTAGATTCTCCTTACCTATTGACCACAGCGAGGTGGATGTTTTTAAAGTATTAGGTGAGGTCGAAGAAATATTAGCTCTCCATGATGATAATAGTAAAAATACCAAGAGGGCACAAGTCACTAACCTACTCACCAACTATTTTAAGGGCACCCACAACGTAGTGGATAGTAAATATAACACGTTACACCAACAATACATTCGGTCTAAAACCTTTCTTAAAAATAATAATCAAGTCATTTTGTTACGTGCTGATAAGGGACAAACTTCTGTCTTAATGAATAAACAGGACTACGAGGACAGATTAGAAGGGATTCTTAACGAAGAAGGTACGTACTCTTTACTTCCTAGAGACCCTACCACTTCGTTTCAAAATTCTAACAACAAAATCATTTCGACTTTAAAATTAAAACAATACATTTCAGATACGGAGAGTAGGGATCTCAAAGAACATAACGCGTTACCACCTAGAGTGTTCGCAAACGTTAAAATCCATAAAGATCAATTGCCGTTAAGGCATATAATTGACGGTTCAGACGGACCTTTCAAAAAACTTACCTTCTTCATTACTAACATTCTTAAAAAAACATATGATACAGACAATCCATATTATGTCAACAACTCCTTTGACTTAGTTAGGGACTTAAAAGGCACTGTTCTTCCTGATAACTACAGGCTCATTAGCCTGGATGTAGTGTCCTTATTCCCAAGCATTACATGGGACCTTATTGCCAACGAAATCCAACTTAGATGGCCAAAGATTAAAAAAATTACTAAAATTAGTAAATCAAAATTTATCGAGATCATGGAAACGCTGTATCGTTCCTGCTATTTTGTTTACGATAATAAATTTTTCTTGCAAAACAAAGGGCTACCTATGGGTTCAGCCTTGAGTCCAATCTTATCACAATTCGTTATGGATACTCTACTTAAAAAGGTGACTGAAAAACTTGATTTTGAAATCCCTTTCATTAAAAAATATGTAGATGATCTACTTTTAGCAGTCCCGGAAGATAAGGTAGATGTTACATTAAACATATTTAACCAATACCACCCTTCTTTACAGTTCACTGTTGAAAAAGAAGATGTTCTTAAAAAAGGGGTTCCGTTTTTAGACACCTATGCATTTAGAGATCCTCAAAACGTACTTAGGTTCGATTGGTACACTAAAAAAACTTTTTCTGGCCGTTATCTTAATTTTCACTCTTTTCATCCTTTAAAATACAAAATTGCGTTGGTAAAAACCATGAAATATAGGGTTATTAAAATTTCGGACGAATCACTAATACAAAAAAACTTACTTAAACTTGCCAAAATTTTCATAGAAAACTCTTACCCTAAACATTTAATCTACAAACTTTTATTCAATATAAATACTGATGAACCCAGTTCCCGTAATAGGAATCCTGAACTACATGGGTCCAGTACATCTTCTATCGAACCTATTAAATATAGGGCATTAACCTACATGGGTCATATGTCTAACAGTATTAAAAGAGTACTTAGATTAGATAACCTAATAATAGCCGATAAACCCTTAAAGAAACTTTCAGTTATCAATACAAAATTGAAACAGAAGATTGACCACTTATCGACAAAAAACACTATTTACATGTTAAACTGTTCTTGTGAACAGGTATATGTGGGAAGTTCAATCCAAAAACTTAGAAATCGGATCACACAACATAAATCAGATTGCCGGGTTAATCCCCAAAAATGTACCTTAGCTACGCATGTAGCATCTACTAATCATGTTGTGGATTTTGATAATCCTAAGGTGTTGGATAGATTTCCCAACGATTCAAAAAGATTTTTTTATGAAATGTGTTACATTAACCACTTCCATAATGTGCTGAATGCCAGAACCGATACGGAAAGCTTACATGACATTTACTCGTTTTTGTTAACATTTAAAAGTGTCAGGTGAATTTTTGGTGCGGTTCTTCCATTTTTTACATTTAGTGGGTTATCTCCATCCTTGTTTTACTACCTTCCTTTAAATTATTTTCCAAATGGACTTTTTTACACTTTATACTTTTCTCCTCGTAGGAGTTTTACTTGTTTACATCCATGGGATGTCAAACATTTCATATTTTCCCGGGGTTAGAAGTAGGAAGTTTTCTTCTTGTTACTGGCATAACCACAATGCCTTGCGTATCAAGTCATGTGACTCAGTAACTAATATGGCGTCATATCTGCCTTAACATCTTAACTTGTTTTCTTCAATATTTGATGTATTCAAGTGTTTCTTAACAACTCTTTTACTGTTCTGGACACCATGGGTCTAACTTCACTTACTTATATTACATCTTGGCGACATGCTTAACTATTTCGGTAAGGGAATTGTACAGTTTGTGTTTGCTTTTATGACCGGTTCATTTTGTTATAGAAATCCTTGATAAAGTTTATGAAGAATAAACGAAATATTGGATCAATTATGAAATAATTGCATTATCCTTCGCTTTACTTCTTTTTCCCAAATAATTTCCTAAGATAGTGCCTCAACAGAAGATCAAAAATTCTCCGTGCTGGTATATATATATATATATATTTTTCTAAAATCGTGTATTATGTAAAATTTGAGACACTTTTTAGGCCACTTATATTAGTTTATAGATTATTAATGAACAACTATGCAATATTTTATAACATAGTTCATGTCTGTTATAGATACATTAAGGTCCATTTTCAGGTAAACCTCTAGGTAACTATCTGACAGATATGGTTTTCTGGAACTTCATCTACTGAATAAATGACATTACCAGTCACTGAATTCAATACGTCAGTCTCATTATTTCTCAGATAACTATCCGATTGATAAATTTGTATTAACTGGATGACATTTATTCAGCACAGAAAATATTACATAAATTTATCTGTCAAATGGTTATCTAGAGATTTACTTGAAGGTAGAAAGACCAGGCCTTAATTGTTAAATTCATTAAGGCACAAATCGTGTTATTAATGATGAGAATTTGGATAAATTTAACAATAGGAAAAGACGATACAAATAAATACAAAATTAACAATAACATTAGTAAAAATACATATTTTATTGTCTTCTAAATCACGCATAAATCAGTTCATTCGATACTTTTCAAGTATCGAGGATACTTTTCAAGTATCGAGGATACTTTTCAAGTATGTATTGGGCAACCAAATAAATAAATGAAATATATATTTTTTTAAATATATTGTTTTATTGGTCGTTAGTCTGTCGACCAGATGGCCAGCTACAAATAGTTATAATAACAAAAAATTTGATTACCTATTCTTTGTGGAAAATTACAATTGTTATTTAATATTCCCCCATATTTCGCCACGAGCATTAGCAGAAAAAATTATAATAACCTAATTGAGAAAGAAATATTTTTTTTATAAAGACAAGTTTCATAAAAAAATGACATTAGTGGCCCACGGGCCATCACTTGCGCTTCATAGTTGTAGAATATGTATAGAAATTTATCATTTTTAAACCGCAATAATTTTTTGACTAACATTTTCCCTCAAGAAATAAGTAAATTCAAAACAAACAGTAGATGAATCAGTCACATCATTTGTGATAAAAGGAATCGAAATAGTAAAATAAAATCGACTAAGGCGAATTAAGATGAATTAACCAAGAGAAATAACACGTAAATTATGATCAGCCATGGAAAATCTACTCTCTAGATCTTCTGTTACGTTTAAATCTCTTACTTACAAAGCATTCATGAATGATTAAAAACATTATGGGACACCCGTTACAAGAAAGGGATGAAAAAGAGTATAACCTCCCAGCCACAGATCGCTCTGGTAACACTTGATATGTGTTATGATCTGTCACATGTCATTATTTTTATTCCGGTCTGAAATTAAGATTGGTTTTGATAGTAGCGAGAATCAATCAGTGTGGTTTTGCTTTGATAAATGAAATGTCATTAAGTATCTTAAAAAAAAGAGTTTTCAGCGAAATGCATCCCGATGTGTTTAGTACATTGAGTGAGGATGCTCCTTCGTATGCAACCATTTGTCGCTGGATAAGTTTAAGAGAGAAAGAACCATTGTCAAAGATAATCGCCGTAGCGAATGTCCAAAAAAAGACAAAACATGTCATCTTAAATAACCTAAGACTGAAGTTATCAAAAGTAGCAGAGATAGTTGGCATATCGAAAAAATGCGTATATTTAATTTTTACCAAAGAACTGGCAAGATGGCTGCAGCGCTTGCTCTCTGTGGAAAACAAATTCAACTTTCTTAGGCTGGTATGGAGAGGCTCAATAAAAACACGGTTGATTTTTTGCGTCGTTTCGTAACCATGGGCGAAATTTGGGACCATTATTTAACGCCAGACTAAAGAATATTCAAAAAACTGGATTGATCACAAAAGACCAAAAGATCTGTCGCGCCTGTAGGCCGCTTTTAATATTAAATTAAATTTTTTTAAATTTAATTCAAAACATAAAAACTTTTGGTGTTTTCTAAATAGTATGTGTAAAATGTTGAACTCCGCTCTTGCGAGTTATAACATTACATTACTCACTAATCTTCTCTGTTACTGACCTGCTCAGTGTGCACAGTACGCTAGTGAAAATATTTAAAGTTTCTTAATTTAAATTACGCGTATCTAACGCAGTTTTCGTGAATTTACACCTGCTGTTTATTCATTAAAATATTGTGTGTATTTACATCATCCAAGGAATCAATCCGAGAACCCAGGAACCTGTTTCTTGGGACACCAGTGCCACATCTGTAAAATTGGATAAATATTCTACATATTTATTAAGAATACATCTACTGTAAGTCTGTTCCAATTTTACATACATTCTAATTCATTGTTTAATTAATATATATTTTGTTTGCAACATTTAAATTCTATTTTGTTATCGCCTTTGCGCGATTTTGTATTTTTTTTCTTCACACACGCTAATCTGCTGATCACGTGTGCTGATTTATTTTTTAATTTAATTTAACATCTAGTATTTTGTAAATTTTATATTTAATATTATTAATTTGTTTTAATTTTTCAGTCTATTATTTAATATTGTATTTGTGGTACTGCAATTTTATTTATGTGATACGTCCATCGTGTTGAGCAACGTTTTTCGCATTGTTTATCGCTTGGCTAGGGTTTTCAGAGACGTCGTGGAATTTCTAGGTTTGGTTACTCCATAGCCATTACTTGTGGGCCTAGGATTTTACCCATCTACACCACAGCTAGGGCTACCATGTCCCTTTGTTAGTCTCCTAGAGCAGCCCCTAGGAGCAGAAGAGTGTTTTATCCCCTCTCCTTTCCTCTAGGTCGTCCGTGTCATCCTCTGCGGCTCAACTCGGTGCGTTCGTGTCACACAACCGCTATTTCTTTCTATATTCCAGCCTTCTGCTGGTGGTCCTTCGAGGTCTCCGCCACGAAGACCATTTGTGTGACTGTCTGGCCACCCTACCTTATTTAGGCTGGGAGCGGGTGTCACAAGATCAAAAAGATAAAAGACCAAATAATTAACGGAAAATACTACACTCAAATTCTCAACCATCTAAAAAATTCATTAATTTTCATTCGTACCATTTTTCATCACTCCTTGTTTCAGTGGAATATCTTACTGAAGCTAAGATCAAAACCATCTCAAGCGCTATATTTTAAAGAAGTCAGAAATAATTCTGAAATACAAAAAGTTGATCAAAATAAACCTTAGTCTTTCAATGTTATTTTAATAAAAAATAATATAAAAACTTTTTACGAATCAGTGTTATTGACAAATTCATTAAAATAGTATTCATGAAGCATTGTAATGAATGAAAAAACAAAATGTTTTATTACGGCATTTGATTGATTACGCGAGTATGTTTTTAAATGAAATTAAGTGTCATGATACAAGTGATTAATCAACTTCTCAATCAGAGGTATATAAGACTTTTTTTGTTTTTAGATTTCCAACAATTAATGAAGACCTATTGTTCTCAGGAGAGATCAAATTGATCATGCGAAAAATTTTAATTAATATTTTCTTAAGATTGATTATTCACTGGAGATCATTAGATTATTTAATGTAAAGGATAGTTGAACAGTTAAATAGTTATTTCCAGTTATAATTAAGGAATTTTTACGCAATGCTCTCTAAATATTCCGGATAATAGTGGCATAACGATCTTCAACATCATCATAATAAAGCTGCTGAACTAGACAATATTGCTCGAGAGTAATTAAAATTTAATATTACTGCCATCTTAAAAATCTTTGAGCCAGTAATGTAACGGATTTGGCTGACAGAAAAGGGTCCAAAAACGTGAAAAGAATCATGGAGCATACAATGATTTTTTTCAACAAGCGAAATGTGTAAATTTCCAACAAAAAAAAAAAAAAAAAAATAGAACGGTAAAATATTTAGCCAATGTCAAATAATAAGCTGTTAAAGTATGAAATATTATTAACTACAAATTTCATCCTTGACGAGCGGATATATTGTTGTCAAGTAGCGTAAGTTTGGAGTTGCCAAATAACCAGACGTGACCCAGGAGAACTCAGACCACTCCAGATGTTGGGCAAGTAATCAACCAACATCGGCGATACCACCAGGAAATTGTATGGTCCGATTGTAGATAATTGAAGCCAACTTCTGTATCTGTATTCCACGTTAAGTATATTTCCGTATTTTTCATACGGAACGCGTGAGTACAATTTTCAATTTATATTTTCCATTTATTTATGACGCACCGCACATTTCAGTCCCTATGCGTGCGCACATTGTATTTTTGCCATTTGTTGACTTAGATTCCAAAAATTTTTATTTGGATATTATTTTGTGTATAGTTTCTCACACCAAAGTATTTTGGTTGTGTCGGGAAGAAACTAATATTTTGAGAAATTAAAGTATGCTTCGCCTACAATTTGTACATTAGAATTTCTTGGTATAAAAATTATTCAAAATAATTTTTCGTGTTACTAAGAGCAGTTCTACGTTATCAACCGCTAGTTAAGGCTTTAAGACGACAGAATTGTGTTATTACTCCTCCAGAACCACTGCGTGAGCCCTTTCGAATACCTCTACTCCTAGGGTCAACCAAAAACCAAATGTAACAAGTCCTCGAAAACAATCCCTCGGAGTTAAATACATCTGAACCCTTCCTGTCCTTTTTATGTTTATAAGTATACAGCTTCTCTGGAGAACGCGTCCTTATTTCAGCGATTTACCTGCAATTCTGCTGTAGATTATATCGGCACAAGCTCTCAATTATCATTGCAGAACCATTTATTAGTCAGCACCTGTGGCGGGTCCTACAATCTTAGTTAGACCTATGTGACACCGCGACGCCAGTATCTTTCTAACGAACCCAGCGCAATGGGCGCCACAGAAGATATGTCTGGATTAAAATCGTGGTTATTTATCCTGTAGCAATGAAGGCCAGAAAAATATTTTTTTAAAATTATGTGGTGTTGAAGATTGGTAATGAAAATTCAGTACAGAAAAAAATAACATCATTTTTTGAAAAAACATTGAATTGAAAGTATTTGTCTACTTTTTATTCTGTAATAAAACAGTTTGTTCCTACTACTATGGAATTGTCTCATTACGGTATTGTTAGTTGACAGAAAATTAACTTATTTCCGTATGTTACCCCCTTACACGCTCAGGCGGTGAGGGATAAATAAATGCGCCCATGTGCATGTGCAGTGTAGGAGAATGAATAAATTTGCATCAATGCGCATGTGTAGCGGTGGACGAATTTTCATTCACGTACTGGTTGCGTGCGCATTTGTTGGCTGCCAACAATATTTTTATTTTATTTTATTTTTTGAAAATCGGTAATCCAAGGAAAAGCATAAAGTGAAAAACGCATCATCAGTGGCGCGACAGCCCGTGGTGAGCCTTGGCCTCCTGCTTATAGGTTTCAAGGAAATATTTTCAGTCTGTACACATTCTGGAGTAATATGGTCAGTATTATGTCCGTTTTTTAGCGAACACGGAAAGGCAAACCAACCTATGGGTTGAAACATAAGGAGGAGAACAAAAAGGCGTATACAGTTTACAGCCGGTTGGTATATATTCTTACACAAATGATTTGAGTTAAGTAGGAGTTGAACCACTTCCATACCCTTGCTGGTGCTCAAAAGGAAAGTACAAATGTTTTATCGCTAATGGCCACAAGCTTGCAACACGTGCAGAATGTATATTTCGCACGAGAATGATTTTTTTTAATTGCCTGTGACTCATTCAGGTAACTTCAGTCTTGTGCGAAATATGTGACATTTCACACGAGTTGCATAATACATTATTTAATATTCCTGTATTTTTCTCCTATATTCGATATAACGAAATATATATACACATATATATATATATATATATATATATATATATATATATATATATATACAGTTACGGTCAAAATAATAAATACACCTAATACACCAACCTTATTATTTGTAGTTGGAACACTAAATAAATTTATATTTTTATTCTAACTGGCATAACCAATAAAGCACTTTATGATCTATTAAAACCATAATATTTATCAAGAAATATTATATGGTGATAGAAATATTTTGATATTTGTGAAAACACTACCAGAAACGGTTGGTCAAAATAATAAATACAATCGAGAAAATTTAGTCAAATATAAAATTGATTATTCATTTTACTGTTACTAATTACATAATACTATTTTTTATAATCTTAGTAATCAATAGCATGCCTTTTATTTGCCAAAACGGTCCGACATCGTTTGGGTATCGACTCAATAAGCCGTTGACAGCTCTCTACAGGAATGCTTTACCAAGCTTCTTGAACAGCAGTCCATAATGCATTTTTGTTCCTTGGTTTTTCCTGCTCAACCCCATCCTTTACTAGTTTCCAAAGATTTTCTGTTGGATTCAAATCGGGTAATTGAGCAGGCCAAGGTAAAATTTGAAAATTGTTTTTCTGGAACCATGTTTTTGTTGCACGAGCAGTGTGTTTAGAGTCGTTATCTTGCTGGTAGATCCATATTAGTGTCATATTCCATTCCGCATAGAGTAGCATAATAGTTTCCAAAATTAGGATGTAAATTCCTTTCGTCATTATCTCATCTATGCGAAATAAGGGACCTATACCATACCAAGAAAAACAACTCCTTACTAAAATCTTACCTCCTCCATGTTAAACGGTTTTTTTTCGCGTAATTAGGGTTAAACGCCGGGTTTGGAGGACGCCTAACAAATTTTTTCCCATCATTTCCAAACAACATAAATTTACTTTCGTCACTAAACGAAATATTTCTCCATTTTTTAATACCTTCTGCACCATACCAGTAAATGTGTTCTTGAGCATATTCTTTACGGGATTGTAAGTGTCTTGGTTTTAATAATGGTACTTTTCTAGGCGAACATGATCTTAAGTTATGCTCTACCAACCTCCTTCTAATGGTTCTTGCAGAAATATTCGGTTGTAGTTCGGTTAGTAAATTAGTTGATGACATGAAATGATTTTTTTCACTTCCTTTACCAAGCGTCTATCTTCGTTCTTTAAAGTTTTGTGTGGTCTACCCCGGGTTTCCTCTTTAAATGAGTGACTGATGACATTTTCTACCATTCCCAAAGAGCAACCCATAATATTAGCAAATCTTCTAAAAGAATTGCCATCATTTTTAATGTTTTAATTAAGTTGCTCATTTCACTACCACAATGCTTATTCTTACCCATCTTTGCAATAGTTTGAACAAAACTAAATAATTTTTTATGTAAAACATATACTTATAAATACATTATGCACTTCTATGAACCTGTCTTAACTCCGTTATCAAATTATTTTTATGAGTTTTAGGAAATGTATTTATTATTTTGACCAACCATGTCAGGCAGTGTTTTCACAAAAATCAAAATATTTCTATGACCAAATAATATTTCTTGATAAATATTATGGATTTAATAGCTCATAAAGTGCTTTATTGGTTATGCCAGTTAAAATAAAATTATGAATTTATTTAGTGATCGAACTACAAATAATAAGATTACTATATTAGGTGTATTTATTATTTTGACCGTAACTGTATATATATATTTTTGAACGACCATATGACTATATCAAAAACAGTTCTTTTTTATCATCTAGTACTGGCCATAAAGTAAAATTTTTTCGGCCTATACCGATTCTCTTATTTTTTGGCCTCTGGATGCTAGGGCCATCTATCTGTCATTTCTTGAGTTATAAGATCTATGGTTACATTGAAACAACTGACAGTCAAACATTTATAATTGCAATAATCGTTCAGTAACAAAAAATTATCCAATGTAAATAAATAAATATAATTTTTCTAATTCAAATTTCTTTTGGTCGCCCAAAAAATATAATGTTCACTTTGACCAAAAAAATCTCTTTCGTCCTTATCTGTTTAAAGTCCTCGGCTGCAGTTCGGGTTAAATTCAAATGCGGCTGAAAAAGATCTACTTTTTGGCCATGGTACACAAATAATTATTACGGATTCATGGTAATCCTTAATGGGAATTGACCTGTATTCGGGCAGCACCAATGGCTATAAGCGCCTACACAGCCCTTTAATCACGTGATTGTCTGAATGTCTTTCCAATATTATGAAAGTAGAATAATTAAAAATTTCATTAAATATTATGAATAGTTTTGAAATTGTGAATAAAATGTGTCTCATACTTGTCATATAATTTCTGTCCTAATAATTTACATTAGCTCAGCAAAATATAATATTTTATCACGCTTTCTATTTGGCTGCACATGTACACGCTTTACGAAACCGCAATTCAAACTCATTTAAATTCATACAGATAACACTAAATTAAATTATGAAAACTACTGTTTTAGACACTCTTAAAATATTTTTATTTGTTTTAAAAAGAATAGTTGAAAATCTAACATTCCTGTAGATTTAAAACATTATATAGTTTAAAAACTTAAATAAAGGTAAAAATAACTTTATTTTATAATTTATTACATAGAAAATAATATTTATTATGCAGATCCAATTTTTATTTAAGGATCAATGATACAAGTACAGTCGTCAAATGATCTAGGGATATTTGATGAAGTTGGGAAAGGAACGTTTGTTTATTTTATAAAGATTTTGTTAATGGTGTGTAGGCAAATCCACCGTGGTCCTCCCGTGTATGGTAATTGGTAGGACCGCCCTATGCTAGAGTTGGGACCAAATGCTGCAGGTGTTGGTGAAAATTTGCATACCTACTCGATTTGGGTTTTATTCTAGTAGCAGAAAGTCTTGCGAATGTTTGCACATGGACGATTGACACACGCGCGTGTTCCCTATTGTTAGGGTTTTGACTAGTGGAACATTTTGTTCTTGATTTCACTGAATATTTTGAACCATTTTGATGCCATCAATTGTTTTCTGCATGTAGCGTTTCCTGCGCAGAAAATTGTAATGAACCACTTAAACCAGCCAGATAAGATTTCAGAATCTCACACCCCATTATGAATCGTTTCATTCTGGGTCCTTTTTTAGCATTTTCAAAATTTTTAAACTATATTAAAGTTGAAAGATTTTAGAATTCAGATTATAGAAAAATAGAAGCCATAAATTACAAAACCTAACTACAGAATTATTTTATACATTTTATTGTTCAAAGTTAAGGATTAATAGATTTGAACACTGATATCCCCTTGGACAATTTTAGACTTTCATTCCAGGAAGTGCTATTATATAAACACCAGTCTCTTTGAAGAGGTCAGTAGTCCGTTACAAAATATTATTTAATACTTTTTATTTATAGTTGTTCATTCCAGCATTATTTCGTACTCTGTTGCTCCATCCAGCATTCTCGCCGAGATAATTTGCTAATACGGTATGTGCCAGAACTGAAAGTTTCGGAAGGTGACTAAAGTAATACGCTCAGTATGATGTGCAGGTTCAGGCATTGACAGGCAAATTTTTTAGAGAGTGTTATATATATGTGTTACAACTCGAGATAAATTAATAATATACATCTCTTTTTTTTTATTTTTTAATCATTTTATTGACAAAAAAGCGTTTGGACGTTTATTATTTTACATATCTTTATAATAAAAACTATGATGTGTCTGCCAGGATGTCTTATGTCCTACCAGAGGTTTTTTCGTAGATCCCGACAACGTAGAATGTTGAAATTTGGCAGGGGATTTCCTGGGCATATGAGGATGATTTCCTCAATTTGAAAAAGGGGCGAGCTTGTGATTCAATAAAATTGACATTCTGTCTTAATATATCAAAACTAAGGGTTATATCAACTCCTAAGCACGACCCTGTTATTATCAGCTGGTAATCCAGAAATAATTTAAAAAATTTTACATTAGTAACATGTCATATCAAAAATAGATTGACATGTCTTGTTGAAAAATATATATATTTCGTCTTAATAGATATTTGTATAATATTGTAGTTGCATCGTCTTAATGAGAAACTATTCTACCAAATAACCAAGAAGTATATATCTTAAGTCAAATATTTAACTCTAGACTGCATTAGGCAGATGAATCAGGGTGAGTTTTTGTCTAAGGACCACATCAACTCCTTTCATGAGAGTGCGGTACTCGTATTTCAAACCACAAAATGTTTGGAGTTTGTGAGGCCTGTTGCAGGCACATTTAGATCCTCAGTGGGAAACCATCTGCAGTGGAGAATGTCATTCACTATATATGCACATACTATGACGACCAGTCCATTAATTGTACGACAAACTGAACCTGGAGAGCTGGTTCCTTGAGCAGAAGTAGTTCCTGGACCGATTGTTCCCCACCTGTCATCATCGAGAAAGCGCAGCACCCAATATAGTAGACTGCGGAGTGTTTGCCATTGAATTCGCCACTTCTGTCAGAAAATCATCGCAATCCCACACATGATGTGTAGATGCGACTATAATTGCTCAGTATTTATGACACAACATAAAAATTACGGTTTATAGTTTCATATAGTTTATAGACATATGTGTATAGTTTATTTTATTTTAATCAGTTTAGTTCTATTGCCTAATTTGATATTTACCCGGATTTATTATATATATCGATGAGTAGATTTTTACTATAAGAAGTTAACTAAGTAGATGACTTAGGAGCAACACCACTACCGTAATATTGTTCCGATAGGGTACGCATATAGTAAAAGCTGGTTGCTGGTAGCTTGTAACTAATGCTGTTCCCGCTGGCAGCCAACTCTGGGAAACCAGCACCAGCTTCTATAGAGCGAGGTATCATTGATAACACAAAGATATTCCTGCTCGCAGGCTGACCTTCGCCAGCGCTAAAAGCCAGCTACTAACAACAAGCTTTCACTATACGCGTACACATAGGATAGTTCTAATTTCGTGATTAACTTTTTTCCGTCAAAAGACGGACTTTTCTCTTAGTATCATCAATAAATCTTCATAAGATCACTAAATATTTTAATAACGAAGCAAAGTGATCGGATGAGCACGTTCCGATCAAAAAATTGTACATTAAAAGGACTGATACGCTACAACCCGTGACACAATGTATGAACCCTTCATACATATTAGTTCAGGAAGCGCTATATGCTGGGACAATTGATGCATAAAGATATGAACGTACCTTTATTATTATCTCGTTCTGCATAAGCCTAGACCAGTGACCACCGATTTTACATGCAATCTGAAGTACGCTCCATATACCACAATTAATTCAAAGATAGGCGGTACTCATTTTATGGAGGATTGAATAGGCAACAGCAGTTTTTTTTTTTTTTAGAAAAATCCTTTTGAACGCACTGAGACTTGATCTCATGATCCTACGCTTACAAGGTAGGAAAGCAAGGTAGGTCAGATACTAGCTACTCGATACAAAGCGAGTAAACTGACTACTTCACTACTGTGACCGCTACGATATAGAATATGTTTAACGAAAAATAAGAAATGCCACTGAATGTTGATAATGTTTGCAATAATTTTAGACTCTTCTTGAAAGATCTGGTATACCTACAAAAATTCTGATAATTTTTTTGCGTATATGAATCAACATTTGTAAAACGTCGTATGTCATGATTTAATGAGAAACGCAAAGTCTCTCGAAACGGTATGGATAGAAATGTAAATATGGGTTGCAGATATTGATACTTTGTATCGGTATAATTTTACAGTATCGATACTGGTATTGATATCAGTATAGATATATCGGTAGAAGTATCGACACTACGGGGTATCAATTACTTTGCTAGTAGAAAAGCATTGTGTAGCCAGCACTGGGGTATCGACATTTATAATATCGAAAAAATGTCTCAATATATCGTAGTAGCTGTTAGTTAGTTAAAAATTTTGGCGCACATCAACAATGGCTATTTACGCCTAAGCCCATTTATTTTGTGGCATTGATTAGTGTTGAAAATAATGAGTATAATAAAGTCTTTATGAATAAGACAAAGACAACGACAAAGAATTTTGAGCTCAATTGGAAAAGAACAACAAATATTTTTGGGTGTTTTCAAGAAAACAACGATATTTACTGGAACTTGTCAAATTAATAATAATAATTTATTCAAGTTTTTTGTACATTAATTATACAGTAACTTAAGTCTAGGTGCAGAAATTTAGTCCTTCATGCCAGTTCAGTTATACTCATACGGAATTTGTCAACGCTGTATAATGCGCGGTTAGAAAGTAAAATCTTCATTCTTTTTAAAAATATATTTCTATTAAGATTTTTGATCTGATTAGAAAGCATATTATACAGGTTAACTCCCATTACCAACGGTAACTGTATGGTCGTGGAATATCTACACAGAGGCGTCTGAAAAAGTTCCTTTTGCCTAGTGTTATAATTATGAGTGTTCGGGTTTTTTTCCAGAACACTTTCATTATCTTTAATGTACAAAAGTACATTTAAGATGTTCAATGATGGAAGCGTCAATATGTTGAGTTCGTTAGTTAATTTTTTTTAAGCACTGCAACAAAGGCTATTTGCGCCCGATATGTTGAGTTCCCTGAATAGATATCCCTACAATGTGCGTAGCGTTTGGCTTTCGCTAAAATGCGTATAGCTTGTTTTTGGACTTTAAATATACGTGTCCACTCAGTGGAGTTGCCCCATAGCTTGACACCGTAGGAAAGTAGACTATGTAAGTACGCATAGTACAACATTCTGACGGTGTTGTCCAAGATACATTGGGTCATTCTTTTTAGCATATACGTAATTCTATTAAGTTGAATAGATAATACGTGGATATGCTCTTTCCACGTTAGCCGGCAGTCCAAATGAAACCCAAGAAACTTAACGGTAATTTCAGTGTACAGGGTATTGTTGTTTAACATCCTATTTAAGCTAAAAATAATTGTTTTGGTTTTTGCAGTATTCAAACACAATTTTTTACTAGTGAACCATTGTAGAGCTTGATCTTGGGTTACATTTGAGGCTAGCATAGCATCATCACAGTGGACTCCATGGTTTATAAATGAAGAGTCGTCGGCGTAGAGCATAGTTATGGCCTGCATATTGTCAGGCAGATCTTTAATGTATAATATACAAATTAAACGTCCCAAAATTGTGCCTTGCCCGACGCCCATGTTTATGCTCTTCGTCGACGACAGGACATTGTTGTGAAAGACACATTGTTTCCGATTTTTTAGGAAACTTGTAACTAAGTTGAGTGATGTTAATTATTATATTGATTACTAATACGAGTTTAGTAATTATTATGTAATGTAGGAAGCTGAAGTAAATTAGTAAAATAACAATTTACCGATTAATTAATCATATTTCACGCATAATTATTTAAATTCTTTTGAAGCTGATATCTTTAGTAGTTGTTTCAGGCTTAAAATTTTTAGTTAGTAAAAGTCAAAATTATGACAACAATACTTAATAGTTGTCAGATATCTATTATTAGGTAATTGAGAGATAACGTGTGTACAGCAATTTTTTCTACAATAAAATATATGCTGTTAGATAGATTGTTAGTATCTTTATTTCACACTTTTGTCAGTTTTGTGAAAGAAATTTATAATCACACAAACTTATTTTTTGTTACACTTTAAATTAAATTAATAGCTGCTTTTATTGAGATAATAGAAATTAACACATAATTAAAATCTGTTAACTTAACAGACTGTTTGTTATGTTGAACTCATCAGTCAGTTCAAAGATACATATCAGAGTGCAGAATGCATTTTAATCATTCAACAGAACACCTATTTCAAATTAACATGAGTAGGGAACTCGAGCACAAGGGGCGTTTGAGATAATATCTTCATGGGGAAAATCAACAAAACGTATAAAGCTGGAAAAGATATAAAAGCACTGACTCTTTTATAACTTTATTTAAATATATGTAACACTTTATTTGAAATAATCTTATATTACGGTACGAGATTTAACACATATTTTATTGAATATACGATTTGTTGCTAATCTTTTTTTCTATTTTTAGCCTGTTTTAGAGCATTTCGGCCTAGCGTCATTAGCGTCATGAGTTCAATTAAAGGAAAAGTAGATGAAGAGAAAATGTGGCATTGGGAGAATAAAGGCACGTTCAAGAAAGGAACGGAAGGCCTCATAATTACAGCACAAGAGCAAACCCTTCCTAGGAATGCAATAAAAGCAAAAATTCACAAGATCCAGAAGGACAGTAAATGTCGTCTATGCAAAGAAGCTGATGAGACAGTAGAACATCTATTTGCTGCTGTAAGAAAATCACCCAGACAGACTACCTTCAGCGGCACAACACACTGGCATCCGCAGTACATAGGAATCTTTGCAAAAACTACGGGTTACCATCTGGAAACAACTTGTGGGACCACATTCCAGAAAAGGTAATAGAGAATCCAAACAAAACTTGGAGCACAACACACCAGACATCACAGTAAAAAAAAGCGTTTGGATCATCGATGTAGCAAATACCAGGAGACAGCAGAGTACATGACAAGGAACTGGAAAAAATCACAAGGTACAAAGACTTGCAGGTTGAAATTGTGCGACTTTGGGAAAGGAAAACCAGTGTAGGCCTCATAGTAATAGGCGATCTAGGAGCAATACCACCTAATCTCCAAAAATACTGGGAAGCGTTATGGCTGCAAAGGATTACAACCGGAAAGTTGCAAAAGACAATCCTGTTGGGAACAGAACGAATTTTGCAAAGATACCTTTGCGAGTCGTAGCTCCTTAGTTAAGACCCAAATCGTGAAGATGACAATTTTTCTCCCAGTGTAACTATTGTTATACTGTGTAACATAATAATAATAAAAATGTAAAAAAGAAGTAAAAATAGAAGTTCATATGCCAACTGTATGACGTAGGATTTAGACGCAAAATACATAAAAAAATAAATAAATTATAAATTAAAAAAGATATTGAGATATCTGTGTGATGATGTTACGCGCATTTATTAGCGCGCTATTATTAGTTAGTACGCGCATGCGGTAGAAAAATAATGGGTCTTCAATTACTTTCCAATGGGTACTAATACATTTGATTTCATCGTAGGATGAGAAGTAAATAGCCCCAAGCACCAAGATACTATAATAGGAGCAATGAGATGCTGGGTATCCCATTTGTCGAAATCAACGCCGGTTGCATTTACCAGCGTCGCCCACCAACCAGCAAATAGGCCAGACTACTACCACCAAATACTTTATACGTTGCTCCCCGTCGCTTAAATATGGATATACAGTAAAAATTTATATCCCAGAAAATTCAAAACTACGCCAAAGCGGTCAGGAGAATCGGGGGAAAAAATATTCTGCGGCCTTTGGTGAACCACCAAATACAATAATAAAAGTCAAATTTTTATTATCGATAAATACAATAAACAAATACATTGTTATAATAATACGTTTTATTGTGGCTTGCGACGTCTGCTATGAAAATCAGATTATATACGGAATATATAATATAATCTTTGATTATCTAAAGAGGTCCAGTCAAGGTCTAATGACTTTTTTGTAGAGACATCATTCTTAGATAATAATAAATTATATTAGGTACGGAAATTGTTAGTTTTTTACACAGTTTTCATTTTATTTCACTTTTATAACTTGCAATTTTAGGTTAGATTTTCCCATAAATCTGCGTAATATTGTCTATCGCAGCGCTAGGTTCGGTTAGGTCAGTATAATGCGAGTGGAGAGGAGCGAGACGAACTAACTACTTTCTAGTTTAATGACAAAACGTTATCTTAGGTTAGGAAAGTGTCGCGTTAGTAGAACTGAGTGGAGCGTGCTTATTAAAGTTATTTAACGAACTAAATCAGCAACAAAGAATTAATCACATAAAAGCGCTCAAGATAAAAATTTATGCTACACCAATTTTGATAGGCGGATCTAAAATCTTAGTTCAGAACATTCGAATATGATCTTGACTGTACTTCTTCAGATAATCAAAGTAAATATAGGTAAGTAATTTTAAATAAATTAACAAAATGAAGCTTTACCGGCTAATTGCGATATGCGTCCATTGTCTATTATCCTAATGAATTCGGTGCAAATTTTGATAAAAATATATATTACTAATTGTATTTCGGTTTGTTGGATTTGTGTAAGAGAACTATGGTACTTGACCTATCCTTAATTCTTTATTTTCAAAGATTTTAGTTATTATGAGTTTGTTTAATTTGCTTCTATCGTATACCCAATTTTAATAAATATTTATTTGTTCAAAATTTAATTAAACTGTCTTATTTAGAAGCATATTTCGCTGATATAAACTGTACTATGCGCTTACATGTGCCATGTCTAAGATGATGTATTTCCAAATAATTAGAGAACACGTTACAGAACATGTTAGGCGTACATACTGCACTTATGTACAGAATGTTCAAAATAAAAGTAAAACTGTTCAGAAAGGGAAACTTACTGCTCACCATAACTTTAAACATAGTCGACGTGTATAATACTTAAAACTTTTAGTATAAATCAGTGATTCCCAACATTTTTACAGCGAAGTACCTTTGCTTTAATCAGAAAAATAACACCTTCCAAGGGACCTATTTATTTATTTATTTAAAATACTCTGAAACGTCATTTTAATGTCTGTGAATAACATAGTTGCAAGAAGAGTAATATAATTCAATTTACAAAATATTTTACAATTTGTGATGTTTGATACGAGGGATGTTTCCAAAGTTCTGGGAATTTAGCTATAATTTTTATTAATCTGTTAATTTTCGTCAATATTACAATGTAGTTTTTCAACATAATCTCCATTTAACTGAATACATTTATCCCAACGATAAACAAATTTTTTTAAGCCGTCCTCAAAAACTTTTTCGGTGTATCAGACCTATTGAGTTTCTTTTCTGGTCCCAACAGCCTTGGAACCCAGCGCGGAACCTTGCTGACGCCCAAACAATCATGCAAGATGTCATGAACTTGTCGTGTACCTATCCCTAGGCGCACACTAATTTGACGAATAGTCATTCGCCTGTTCTCTTTCAGTATGTCTTCAACGGCAGTAATGTTTCTTTCATTTACCGACGTGATTGGGCGCCCACTGCGTGGATCGTCGTCTAGTGATGTTCTACCAGTTTTAAAACGATCGATCCACCGATAAACAGTACTTTTGGATTCTGCAGACTCACCAAATACTCCTTGCAGACGCTGAATAATTTCTGATGTTTTCACACCTTCTTTCCACAAAAAGAAAATTATTGTTCTTTGAGATTTTGCTGCGTCTTCCATGGTTAAAAAAACAGTGCTATAAAAACGCGTCTATATCAGACTGAACAATATTGCACTAGATAGTTGCATAAACATGTCAAGACTTGTCTGGCACCAATAACATTGCCTATAAGTTCTGCGTAATTTAATTATAGCACAATTCCCAGAATTTAGGAAACATCCCTCGTATGTACATAGCTACACCCATACAATAATAATAATTTAAAAAAATATGATTTCGTGCCACACCACTCCAAACGGGATGAATTATAGTACCCGTAATTTATCCTGTTTGTTGAGTTATAACATTATTTTTTAACATATACGTGCCTTTTTCAAAACACTTTTTTCAAAACACCTTTTTCAAAACACCTTTTTCAAAACACCTTTTTCAAAACACCTTTTTCAAAACCTTTTCAAAAACAAGTATTTTGACAGCTTTTTAAGTTTCATCCCTAAAAGGGTAAACTGGTATTTTTTATTGGATAGAAAATCCAATGGATACTAAAATATGAAATTCGGAGCTTACATTCCCTCCATGACGTAAGAAATCAATAAGAATAGAGTTTTCTAAATTCGATTTTTAAAGGCTCAAATAGGGTGAAATTTGATTTAGGGATGCCTCAACATCTCTTAGGCTCAATGAGCCTACTGATACCAAACCAAGTCGATATGGTTTTTGCTTAAGGTTACCCATACAAATATTTAAACCATAAATTCACGATTTTGCCCTAATCAACCCCTAAACGGGTGATATGCATTCGAGGTGAATTACGAAAATCTTGTTATAACACTTCATTTTGACAGTTGACAGTTTTTTTAAATTTCATCCCTTACGGAGTAAATTGGTATTTTTTATTCGATAGAGCGTCCCTTGACAAAGAGACATGAAATTCGGGAAAAACCCTTCGTATCTCCTGTGCTAATGAGACCATCAATATACCGTTGCGAAGCACGGGTTTTCAGCTAATTATGTATATAACGGAACTAATAGTAGTAGAAGAATATTCATATTTAGTAAGTAATAATAAATGATAAAAATGTGAATGAAGTTTTAAAAATGCATTACGTCGTATCAAACAATTTTTCAAGTTAAAATTGTTAGTTATAACTTAAATAGCAGATTTTGTTAAATATATATATATATATATATATATATATATGTTAATATTTCTGTGTAGCGAAATATTCATGAAACAAGTATAAATATAAAATAAAAATGACACTAACACGCTAACCATTCTGGTGGACGGATTTGTACCAAATGTAGATCAAATCCAAGTCCGAAGCTAAATAAATTTCTTAAAAATCCTTTCTACCGAATTTGCTCTACACGTGTCTACAGACCGACATCATACTAAAAACATTCGATTTGTGTTTCTCGTATTTATCTGTACAAATCTCGAAAAGTAAAAATTGGTATGATTACGATAACTCCCTCTCAATATGTAAAAGTCGGTAAAAATACTTAAAAGAAGCTATTTTTTAATAAACGAATATTCGGTCGATACTAACCAATATTCGGTCGATACTAACCAATATTCGGTCGATACTAACCAATATTCGGTATTCGGCCGAATATAAAAATTTGAGCCTAATACCGAATATTCGTTACAGTTCTAATATTAATCAATTTTGTAAATAATTTGTTCTTAAATATTCTGAGTAAACTGAAAATAAGTGAAACAGACACTTATTTCGAAAATGTAATATAACAATCAGTTATTCAACTACAAAAAGACAGATACAGTAATACCCCGCCACTCGACTGCCTTTTAGCTCGACGTTTTCGCCATTCGACGTAAATGTCGAGAGTGAGAGTCGACGGAAGCATTACTATCCGACGCGTGATCGAGTACCGATCACGTGATACATATTTTGGTAAACAAAGCGAAATGAATGCATGGCCAGCAGTTCGCGCCTAGATATCTTGACGAAAACAACTCAGAATTAGTGCTGCTATGAACATTTTGTTTTTTGCTAAAATAAGTGATTTATATTTATAATTGTGGGTCCAAAGAAGGCTAGAGATGCAAGCATAGCTAAAATGAAAAGAATAAGAATCACTATGGAACAGAAAAAAGAAATAATAGCCAAATATGAAAGTGGTATTCTTATTGGGAAATTCGACTCGCCACTCGACCAAATCGCTATTCGACGCTTTCTCAGAACAAATTAACGTCGAGTGGCGGGATATTACTGTAAAACAAAGAAACTGTATATATTAAGATGCTACTATTTGCAACTAAATTACTTTTATTAAAATATTTCATATCAATTTATTTTTATACAGATTTAGGAAGGCACTGTAGAGAATTAGGTGTGTGCAAAATTATTAGTTTTTTTCGTGTGCTGGTATAATTATTTAAAATATAAATAATTCCTCGCTTTTTTGAATTTTTGAAGGGTTGCCCTCGAAGTTTATGATACGTCATAATTAAATTATAATTAAAACTGTAAAAAACGGTATAAAAAACAAAGCAATGAAAAGTTCTGTTTGTTAAAGTTGAGAAATTCGATACTGCATTCGATATGAGTTCTAACAAAACAAAAACGTAGCAAATTTATTATCATTGGCTTTCTTATCATTGCTGGATAATCGCCTCCTTTATCACATCCCTCTAATCCCTTCTATTCTCGCCATTTTCAAAGCAATAATATTGCTTTTAATAATCAGCTATGGGAAAGAAAAAGAAATGATTTAATCAATTGTCATGGGGAATGAAACTATAATTTTGTACCATCTGTTGAAAAGAGACTCGATGTCATGGCGGCGTTCATATACTCATAAAACTCATATCCAGAAAGAGTTTTATTAGAAAAATTCCTGAGATTGATACACTTTATAGCATCCCTCTAGTAGAACAAAGACGAAAAAAGATTCCAGGCATCAGGATTGAACCCAAGGAGGAACTTGCTCTGGGACGATTTCTACCATACAAGATATTGAAATCTCTTAATACGAACAAGTGTTTCCAAGTGCAAAGCTAATCTAAGAAAATGGGGCATCTTTCTTGAGGATGTGTCATGCGTCTGTGGACAGGTACACGACACCACTAACTCATATGTCCGAACAGGGGTGATCCTTTATCTTTGGAAGATTTAATTTCTGCTAACTGCCAAACGATAAAAACCTCAACATATTCGTGAAATGTGCCATGACATTCCGGACACGAAAAGTTAATAAGTATTAAAAATAGGACTATTTTTGAATAGATATCATTGCAAATGTAGAGAAATCGACGAAGGAGGAAGACTCTTACTATTGATTTCAAAACCACCAAAACTTTGCGCGAACTTTCCGTTTGAGCTTTTTGCCGAACATGCCTACATAAATTCGCAAGAAACAAATTTCATCACAAGATATCAAAATTATTTAAACCATTGATTGGAGTATTGATCTGGAGAAGATACCTGAATTGACTTCAACTCATAGAAATCTCAACTGTTCTCATATTATCTAGCTGTTAAATATATCAAGTTGGTTCAGCATAAACACAATAGCATCTTAAGGAGATCATCTGTCCTTTAAAATGTTAACTGCAGCATTTCAGATGCAGTTTTATAGATCTTGAATGGACGACGATATGTTAAATAAATATATAAATATATACATGAAATTGAAAAATGCATTTTCATCATACTTCTTTCAAAAAAATAATCTGATTTTTTTATGTTTTACATAGTTTATTCGAATTTGGTTCATATCAATTGGTTACTCAATTTTATCTTTTTCAATTTTTAGATTAACTCCTTTGAGTTAACCTCTAAGGTCCTAAAAATTTCCAGCATAACAAGGCTTCAAGAGCTTCTTATTTATTATTTTTCGAGCAATAGTTTTAGTAAAATTTTTGTGTAACAATAACCTAGTATTATAATTATTTCCTATTTAAGAGCTTCTTTTGATAATCCATAATATATTTTTATAAACCAATGAGGACCCAAAAAATTCGATTAGATTAAAAAAACTGATTAATTATTTCAATATTTCTGTTGCAATATTCCGGCTCAAGTCAATGTGGATTATTCAGAATTTTTTTTATAGATTTTTGGTCATAATCTCTGGGTTTTAGGCAACAAAAAATGTTGTGTCCAACATTTTTTGGCTTATTTATACATCAAGAACTTTAAGGCCCAGATTATGAAAACTTAGCCGAGTTTAACCAATTGGCTAAACTCGGTTACAATATATCAACCCCATAAGTAACCATAGCAACCATTTTTTAACCATTTGGTTATAGTTAACTAAGCGTTCATAAACCGGTTCTACGTGGTTAAAAAAATAGATCTGAAGGGTATCTAGCACGTGATGAAGGCCCATGCTCCTCAATTAACGCGCAAGCAACATGTCTGGTAACATTTTTTGTTATAATCAAGGCAAAATACTATTAGGTCGGTAAAAAAATAATTGCAGTTTTTGTCTTCTGTATTTTAAACTTAATTTCATTTAATGAAAATGTTATTTCACCATGTTCATGATAATTTCATTTTAAAGTGTATTTTTCGGTCTTTCTATTAACATCGGTTTGTTTTATTATTCATTTTGCAAAATTGAGCTAGTGAATTAAAGATGGAAAAGAAGCAAAACAGCACAATTTTTTGTACGAGATCAAAACGATTGTAAAGCAGCAGTAACTGTTCGTAAACTGAACAACTAAACAAACTTTTGGTAACTATAGGAATGTACGGTGCAACTCTAGTTCAAAATATTTCCTGCTGAGGAGGAGAGCCTTGAAGATAAAGAAGTCACGGACGCCTTTCTTCAGTTGATAACGACCAATGAAAGTGTTTGTTGAATCATAACAACGCAAAACAATTCAAAAGCTTGCACAAAAATTAGACGCTAATCATCAAATAGTTCTAGACCACTTAAAACAGAATTTGTATGTCTTATACTGCAATTACTTTCCTACCATTCTTACCAACCTAATATATTTTTCGAAGAAAGAATTAAAGTAAAGAGTTTAGTACCATTTATTCTAGAACATCTGCTCCATTGGACTAGGTAAGAAGCCATGTTGATCATTATCAACATGAATTCTTACCTACTCGCTCGGTTACTATAAAACTTCTGCTAGAATAAAATACATGGATTCCAGCCATTGATAACTCGAAACCTATTAATGTTATACATCTCGATATCTCTTGTGTAAGAGATTGTTATAAAAGCTAGAACACCACGGTATTTCAGGAAAGCAATTTAATTAGAATCGAGCCTTTTTATTGGACATTTTCAATTAAGAGAAGTTTCAATTAAGATCGAGCGACCATCTCTCTGACCTTGTAGTCCTCAGTGGTTTACCACAAGGCTCAGTTCTACGACCTCTTCTTTTAATATATGTTGCCAATCTGAAATCCAATGTTTGTTCTCCATGATTTTTTTATGCCGATGACACCAAATTGTATAATAATCCTATTACGCATATAATAGTTTTTCAAGGTAATCTTGGTAAATTGGTGAACTGGTCTCATAACCGACTAATACCATTACATCCTTTAAAAAAAGGTCGCTCTGCGCATTCTGTCAAATAATTTACTAGTTCAGTATCGGACAACAAATTAGGCTTGTTTCAAAACAAATAGATATTGGGACCACGATCTGAAATGGTCCAGACATGTGCTTAAGTTACTCGTTAAAAGATCTTCGCTGCAACCAATCAAGTTCGGTGTCCCCCAAGGTAGCATTTTAGGCCAAGCATTATTTATAGTCTTTATTGATGATCTTCCAGCATCTATATGATCTTTAATATAGATGCTCCAGAATAGTATATTCTGTAACAAGGTTGGAATGAGAAAATTCGATGCGAGTGGAACATTCCGAGCGCGAGCCTCAGGCGAGCGTGAGGAACCACGGGCATCGAATTTTCTCATTTCAACCGAGTCACAGACACTACTTTCTCCACGACAACCAGAAAGAAAAAAAATTAACAAATAATTATTTTAAAAAACATTTTATCTTAACAAATAATTTATATTACATTAATCAATTAATTAAACTAATTTATTTTATTTATTATTTGTTTAATTTTAATTTAATTTGCCGCACATCGGTCACTATTTTAGGTTAGGAAGTTATGTTGCATTTATTTAATGTAAACGTTGCATATATTTTAATGTAACCCTATAAAAACAAAAGACAACAAGCATAGAATGGTTATTCCATAACAAGTGATGGAATGAAATACACGCAAAATGCATAAGATAAGTGCTTTAGAATAACATTCCAACTCTTGTGTTAGAATAATAACTTTCTGTAGTCAAAATTGGTTTTAGAATTGGTAAATTCTATAGTGGTCGTGGAGAAATTATTTTATTCGTCAAGGCACCACTTTTTTAAATGTGCAAAGATACCATATTCAATGATATTATTAATAAAAAAAAAATCTATCGTATCAAAAATGTATGTTCGGCTTCATCTGGAGTTGCTATTTAGTCTCCTTATTTGTCTGAAGACATTAATCAACTTCAAAAGTTAAGAAAACATTAACCAATGTTGTCATCATTATTTATGCTTAAAAACTATAACTGCGTGGACAAAAATTTAAACAAAATAAGGACTGTTTTACTAAGTGTACGCGTGATAACTTCTTTTATTATCGAGTGTTCAATATGTGTATACCTTGCTGGACTGTGCCATCGATACTACATCATTTAATAATTTTAAAAATAAACTGGACCTTTACGTGTTTCAACAAACATTCTTCTTCTTAGAGTGCCATTCTCGATGCTCTGAACTGACAAGTTCGTACTAAACGTATCCCGAGCATAGGTTATTTCCCCGCATACAGTTGTGTTGCCTGTATATAACACACTCGTATCGGCCCTACAATTTATTATCGTGGAATTCGAACCAAATAATTATTTTGGGGAAATTTTACTAGGGCTTTTACCTCGGTGGTTCCCCGATGCCTTCCGAGGGAGAAACGGTCGGGAAAATGTAAGGTGCTTTTTCGGTATACTAGCGTCGCGAATCAGTGCAGTTACGTCACACGACGTAACAAACAATTGCATTGTCCCAAACAAAACATTCGTTTGTTTCGTGTTGTGACGTAACTGCACTGATTCGCCGACGCTAGTATACCAGGGAATGAACCCTGGTCCGCTGCTCCCTAACTAACTAACTGAGCCACGACCGTTCTTTGTTTTCTCTGCGTTCTCAATAAACGTTAGTGTTGTACAATTCTTGTAAACTATTAACGTATTTTATGTTTTTCGTATTTGTTATTTGCTTTTTTGTTGTTATGGAACTCAACATCTCTGCTTCCGTTCCTTTATATTTAATAATAATTATTATTATTGTTTGAAATAAAATTTCTTGCTATACTATTCTGGTTTACAATACTAGTTTATGGTAATCCCTCCAAGAAATAAAGATTCAAAATGGCAAAAATGGCAAAAATAGCCTCAAAATTAAGTTTTTAAAAATTATTTTTATTTGTAAATCTATACACCAAGACCTTTCACATTATTTTGATAAAAGTTAAAATTAAAAAAAAAAAAACGATGTAATAATTTAATAGCGTTCTCTGTCAATAGCGTCCATTATAATCGAAATTACACATTTAATAGAAGAAAAATCAAAACTATTAAATCAATTGAAGTTTACTTTTAAACCAGTTAGTTTAATTAATAAAATATCTTTACGGAAATCTAGATTTAAAATAACCAACAATTTTATATTCAATATTATGTTTACTGGTGTCGTGCATATGAAAGGTGATAAAACACTGTTCTGGATTGAAATGTGCCATCAAAATTATTTGAGTCACGCGACACCGCCATTTCATAACTTGTCTCATATTACACGGCATTTTACATAACTGTGTCATAGCCACTTTTCAACAGCACTCAGCTTGGATTCAACAAGGGTTCGTTTTTTAAATGTAAACTGTTGGGGAATAACCACAAAGATTATTTATATAAATCGCTGTTTTATACAAAACCAACTTATTATGTGCACCACGATATTTGGTATTTTTGTGGTAAATAGTTTAACATTATTTGTAATGTAATTTATTCAGATTGTACAAAGTACTGAAAATTTAGAAAAGGAAGGGACATAATTTTGTGGAAACGGTGTTTCTCTAAAGCGGTTTCACGAGACAATTAATGTACCGCGGTACGCTTATGGAAGAAACTGTATTTACATTAATCCAAAAGTATTCATACAGCGATTCTCGTGAGATACATAATCTTGATACTGGTTTTGAGTAGCCTAGGTAATGGGGAGTGTTAAGTTCTCCAACTTTCAAAACTCAAAAATTTAATTACTACCTACAGTAATAACTGGAAACGAAAAAGTTGATCAAGCAGTCAAAGCAGCAGTAACAACTGAAAACTACAAATTCCAATCCCACAAGACGACTTCAAAAGTTACGTAAAGCAAAAAACGTTCGAAGAATAGAATTCGGTCTGGCAAGCAGTTCAAGGTAATAAAGTGAAGTAAGTTAAACCAAACATTAGTCGCTGGAGTACTCTAGGAAGGAAAAAAGAACAAACCGGTAGAACTAGACTACGAATCGGACACACGGGACTGACTCACCAGCATCTATTAAAAAGGACTGAATCCAAAATATGCAATACATCCTTCACAGGCAAACACATGGTAATAGACTAAGAAAAATACAACGAAGAAAGACATAGCAAAAAGTGCCAAGTATATTTGTGGAAGCTTTATCGGCTAACCTAGAAATAAAGTAATACAGTTCCTAAGACACTATTTTGCTTAACAAAATATAAGTAATATAGTACTACTATTTAATATAATCTATGTAATGCAATTTAATATGTTTTGTAATTAATATAGTACCATATAAATCAGGGATGGATAACGTAACGTAACGATACCCGATAGCATTATAATAACGATTCAACTACAATTTTTAATACAAAAACGTAACGATATAATAATAACGTTATATAAAGTTATACAACTAACGTTATACAATTCATAAAAAGTTATTTTATAACGTTATTTATTAACGTTATGGTGAGATTAAATAAATCTTTTTAATTATGTGTTTGATAATCTATAAATCTTTATAATTTTGTGTTCGTTAATCTTACCTAGACCTAACCTTACTTAAGACTTTAGGTTTATTTCTATATGATCGTAATTTTAGTCATTGTTAATTCGACTGATTATTGTTCGACTGTATTTTTATTATTTATAACTTGTGGATTATTTATAAATTTATATTTTATGTGATATAAGTTTTTTTTTGGGAATTTAAAATATAAATTATTTTAAATTTACACTGTACAAATCCCAAATACAGTAATACCTCACACATTACGGTAAATCGGTTCCGCTAATATACAGTGCTTTTTGAATCCATACTAATCGAGGCATGGAAACAAACAGTTTTGTCAAACAATAAATTAATATTTTTTTTAATACGTACTATAGAAGCCGGTCTGTGCGATGTATTACAGTATAGGTAATTTCAGTTACAATGAAAAAATAAAAATAAAAAAAATTATAACGTTATATAACGTTATGTAACGAAAACAAAAAAATAAATACCGTTATACAATAACGTAACGGTTTGAAACTTTATTCCATCCCTGAAATAAATACTGTACACCCCGTGACAATAACCAAACAGTTGAAGCACCCCAAAACAGACAATAAAAAAAAAAAAAAAATCAGAAATAAGGTATACTCAAACGTTGCAGCTTGACTGGACAATTTCAAAAATGTTTTATTTAAATTTATATTAATTGATTTAGCTTCATAAAAAATACTTTTTTACGCTTTCTGTGAATTTTCGAATTAATATGTATACTCTCTTATTTTGAAAATAATATGCTCTCTAATGATAATGATATGCTTTTTATTATTATATAATACCAAAACTTATATAATACTTGTTTTTCCCTCTTTGCACGTGAATATTTGGTCAGTGTGACTGTCTTCAAATCTTTGGTGCGAGTGGCTCCCAAAAGAAAAACAGAAAATTTACCCATATGACCAATTTTATTGGAACTGGTCAAGCTCCTGCCTTCCGTACTGCCAACTCTTCGAGATGTCCTGAGACATTGTTTAATGGTAACAAGAACAGGTGTTGATGGTGCTAGACTCAATCCAGCAAGCAGTCTAGCAAAAGAAATTTATTCCGAAGTGATTGATAAGTAGCAACTGCTAACAGTGCTTTTGCTCTATTATAAATTAGAAAAATAATCTTACAGAAAATTGACAGTTTTTGGTAGAGGAAATCTGGAAACAAGGTGGCTTTCACATTAAAACTTGACAAGATTTTTGACATCCTTAACTGCAAGTGTAAAAATCTGCTTTGTTATGGAGCAGACTGTGCTGCAGACTGGAAAAAGGAACCCAACATTCAATGTATATTTCGAAGAGTTGAAGAGTCCTGTGAATGAATTTGCTTTGGACAAAGGTAAGAGAAACAAGACTTGTTTTATTGGTCCACATCAAATTGGTCTGCCAGGTTTGAGGTTAAACTTTGCCGCAAGCTGATCTGGTTTGTCACTTGATCTCGTCACTAGATGGGAAGTCCTGATTAAACAACGAATGGACTGGTAAAATTGGCAAAATACTGGACAATGTTATAGAGCAGGAAATTGATCCTTCTTTCACTCAATTGGAAGTTCACTGAAATTTCCCTCAAACTCTTATTTCTCTTAGTGACAGTTTCATTAATAATTTGTCAACAGATCAAGCATATGGGTACAGAATTACACAGGCCAGAAGGACAGCTCAAATTTGCACCAAGTGGTTATCATTAATTTGCCCATCTCAAGGAGTTTATTGGTGGTAAACAACTAGAAAATATAACGAATTGAAAACGATAGTAAGACTGATTGACCTCACAAGCCACTAATTTTTACGACTAAGTTATCTTGTTACAAGTTATATCAAGTGTCTTAATCAAAATGGTGACAAAAGAAAACAAGTTATGACATGTATTAACCATAAATACAGTTTTCATTTTTTTAATAAACAACAGTTCTTTACTTTCTGGGCCCTCATATTTTAAGGACGTCTGAATCGTCGTTCCTTTAGCGTAGCTTAAGGAACGAAACGCACTTAGTACCTGTGCAACAATCTATTTAGTTGAAATCTTCACAATCGAAAATATGCCCTACATAACCTACCAAAGCAAATCAAAAGTGTTTGCATATATATGTTCTGTCAGTCTTTCAGTCATATTGATCTTATAAAGTATAAAATAGATTGAGACTGTTCATCTTCTCTCAAAAAACTGGCTCAAACTAACAAATTATTTTTAGTTGAGGTGCCTGGAGCTAAGCAACTCGAAGGAAATAAAGAAAATGAGCTACTTGTCTTCTAGTTAAAAAGGAGGTAGGTTCACATTTAACCGGTACTGAACTTTTCTGTAATCTGTCACTTTTCTGTAAACTTAGGAAGCTAAACAAAGATTTTCAATCTTACATCACCTCTCGGCCTTAAAACAAGCCAAGAAATTGATTTTACCTTCAAGCTCTAGAGCAAAAGAAATGTTTCCGTTTAACAAACCGACCTTGAGAAAAATCACTGGCCTCCTGACTGAGCACTGTTTTCTAAATACCACCTTAAAAAGATTGGAAAATTCCAAGATGATATAAATCGTTTTTGTCAGTTTGAGGCAGATTTGGCAGAACACATCCTGTGCAATTGCGTAGACGTTACTTGCCAAGGCTACCGTATCTCAAACAAGCAAATCTACTACCTGCGGATATTTGTAGTTTATCTCCCAGGAAAGTTTTCAGCTTTTTCAAAAATCTGGGACTCAGTTGGGATCCATAAGGCAAGGAAATGACAAAATAGATATTATAGGACGTATTGGTTTCATCCAACTTGTTTGTGTTCTCCCCCAAAAACAAGAAAAATAATAACAATACTTTCCATTTAAAAAAAATTCTAAGCATTAAAACGTTCATTAATATCCACACAAGCAATTAAAAAAAAATATATATCTATACATTTTTTTCGCACAGTTATTCTGACTTGGTGGTTGACTCGTTTATTGTCTAAAGTTTTGTTTCTAGTGAAAGATATTTATCATTTTTGTCTTTTGAATTAGTTTTCCACACTTACTAGAAATCTACGAAACCTGAAAAGAGAGAAAATTTACACTTTACATCATTTCCTTGTTAATAATATTTTCAGAATCACATTAATGGCGGTATTCTGAAGTTTCCATCGTAACACCCGTGAACTTAACACCAATGAAAATAACACTGCTCTATTAAATCAGATTTAACATCGCTGAAAAAATCAGTATTCTGAACAACCCGATGTAAAATCCAATGTTACAATTTGTTTCCAGCGTAGAATTAACACTGGGGCTAACTTCACGTTCGTTTTGACAGCCGTGTAAGAATTATGTTTTGTTGGGTTAACGTTTTTAAAACGGTTAAATAATTATTTATAAATTAGAAATAAAAACAGAAGACATTCAAAATGTAACTACTATTGCAGAAAAATCTAATTTGAAGGCTAAACCAAATGTTACTGCAGGATTAGGTACGGGTTATAATTATTAATGGAATTCCAGTGTTTGATATCATTCATATTACTACAAAACCTGTTTCTTTTGTTTTGAATTGTAAATCAACATGGGTTTTTACAATTCAGGTAATTTTAACACAGGTAATTTCGACCCTTTTTAATGAGAGTACTTTCTCAGAAAAATGTTCTAATCTGTAACATATGTAATCACAGGGATTGAGGGGTTGTTTAACCCCGGTAATTCCTACCAAAGATCTCTTACATAAATAGGATAGTTTGTAAAAATAGATCAGTCTCACCGTTGAGTTACCTGAATCCGGTATATATTGCAAAGTTCTAGAATTTAAAAAAATGAGTGAATCGCTTCAAAATGCATCGTTCGAACAGTACGTATTTTACATGTTAAAAGAAACTTAATGTTATTTTGGTAAAAATTCCATTCTGTACTTCGGTACTGAGTGGAATTTGAGCCGTTATTTTTTAAGCTTATAAAATAAATTTTCTTTTCTATATAGACAATCACGAAAGCGAAGTGATTTTAGTTGAAAATTTGTTCAAAATAAAATTTAACACCACTCTAATCTCAATTCCGTCGAGCTATTTGCTAGCGGTTAATCTAACAACTAAAATGTTAATTCACATCGACGAACGTTAACATAGCGACGTTTCAGAATACCGTTTTTCTAACATCGTTCAATTTCGGGCGATTCCGTCGATGTGCGACTTAACATCTAACTTCAGAATACCGCCATTAATTTAATTTATTGAACAAAATTTCCAGGCTGGTCTTATTATCCTCTCACAAAATAGAACCATATCCAAATAATGGCCACAATTTTAAACAATTAATAAAGTAAACGTATTTTTTATGGAAGTAACATTTATGGCAAAGTGTTATTCAAACACTTTTTGCCTCGCCCGTTTTTATTTGTGTAAATTATGTTTTTCACGTGCATTCGTTGACGTTTGTGTTTGATATTTGACGGAAAAATATAATTTCCTTGTTTGTGTTTCATAAATTGAATTTACTGTTTTTAAAATTTAAACAAATTTCTGTTCAAACGTGCGAGTAAAAAATCGACATTTTTCTTCATGACATGGTTAGAACAGAAAAAAACATATCGCTCATTTGCTGTAATACTGTCATAAATGGAGACTGGACTAATATACGAAATTACCGATTAAAAATCTAATTATTCAGTATCTATAAACACTTTTTAAAATGAAATATATACTACATGTTAATCAAGTAGATGCCTCTTTTATCTTTAAAATGTACACTCATGAATACTGAAGAAATAGATTTTCAAATGGTTATTGCGTTATAGCGCAAAATGAACGTTGTGGTTTGAATTCTTTATTTTAATTAATTTAATTTATTGAGAAATAGGGGATACAACAAACTTCAAAGTCCCAAAAGTGTCCCTACATTAAGTATACACAATAGAATCTACAAATGTAGAAAAAATAAAATAATATAAATATATATACATAAAATATCAACAATAAGCAAGAAATATATATTAAGAATAACAAAATAATAAGGTATACAACATATACAAATAAATACTTTTAAAGTAAATAAAACAAAAAAGGTAATTAAAAAACAAATAAAAAGGAAAATATGTGTGTACACATACAATGTATACACATATATATATATATAAAAAAAAAAAACATGTAACCAAATTTTACAAACTGTCACAAATCAGTTTTCGAAAATTGCCAGACAAATTATTTCTCAGTAGTAATTGATTAGAAAGAGTGACCATTCGATTCAGTGAACTCATCCTACAAGATTCCGTCCTAGCAGCATTTTCCCGAAAAAATAATTTCTTATTCTCATTCCAGGGGGTGGAACTTTGATATAAATATTAGATAGGATGACCGAATAATTTACGCCACCGTTCCATATGTTATGTAGAAATAATAAACTACGAATATCACGCCTGTCTTTATAAGATCTAATAGAATATCGCTCTAATATTGTTTTAGATGATTCATACATAGGGAAAAACCTGTAGTTCTGTATTCAACACTACGTAAAAATTTAGTCTGGACAACCTCTAACATCTTAATATATTTACTCTGAAACGGTGACCAAATCACACAAGCATATTCCAGCCTGCTACGTACCAATGAGTTAAATAAAATAATGTATGTTCGAGGTTGCCTGAAGTCTCTCGCCATTCTAAGTATAAAACCTGATGTTTTAAAACAGTTACGTACAGATGTCACTATATGACTGTTGAAATTTAACTGACAGTCAAAAATGACACCAAGATCTTTTATCGTATCTGTTCTTAAAATCACAGAGTCACCCATTTTATATTCGAATTTAATCGATGTTCGATTTTTAGTAAACGACATTACTTTACTTTTAGATGCATTAAACTGTAAGCCTGAGTCACAGCTCCAACGCAATAGCATTTTTAGGTCCTGTTCCAAATCATGGCAATCTGAAACATTGTTAATCTGCTTATATAGTTTAATGTCATCCGCAAATAACAGACAACTACCATGAGTTATTTGTTGTGGAACATCGTTAACTGCTAACAAAAATAGCAAGGGCCCAAGATTCGAGCCTTGTGGTACTCCAGATGGTGTTGAGTACTGACGTGACTGAGAGCCTGCGTATTCTACATTTATAACTTTTATATATATATATATTTTTTTTAATTTAGTATTTTGTAAAGAAAACTTAGGGAGTTTCAAATGGAACAATACACACTGGAACAACGAACCAAGATCATCGAACTATATTTTGAAAATCAACGGTCCATTATTTTTATTCGCGTGCATATCGTCGATATTTTAATGTGGGGATTGGACCATCAGAGCCAACAATAAACTGTTTGGTTGCAAATTTTCGACAACAAGAGACAGTAATGAACATTCCTGGTGCCGGAAGACGACGTACAGCGCACACGGATGAAAATATTGAACTTGTATGGGGGAGTATCCCGTAAAGTCCAGAAACATCAACAAGGAGACGTTCGACACAACTTAGGCTATCACGAAGGTTGCTGCAGGGAATTTTGGGTACATTACGCATGTTCCCATATAAAGTTCAGCTTGTGCAAGAATTCAAGCCGACAGACTACCAGCAACGGCTTGATTATGCCATTTTATTCCGACAAAAAGCAAAAGAAAATCCAGATGTTATTCACAACTTTATAATGAGCGATGAAACCCATTTCCAATTAAATGGCTTCGTAAACAAGCAAAACTGCACGATATGGGCTACGGATAATCCAAGAGAACTTCATCAACGACATATACACCCACCTAAATGTACTGTTTGGTGCGGTGTATCAAAAGGATCATTGGCCCATATTTATTTGAAAATAAAGATGGTGTCGCAGTTTCGATCAATAGTGCTCAGTATCAAATGATGTTGGAATATTTTTTAAGTTCAGCTGTGGTAAAGCTTCCAACCCTGTGGTTCCAACAAGATAGAGCCACAGCGCATACTGCGAGGAGCTCAATGGTTCTGTTAAGGGATATCTTTGGTAAACGCATTATTTCGCGCAGAAGCGATTTTAATTGGGCTCCGCGTTCACCGGATTTATTCGCTCCTGAAGGAGATATTTGAAAGAAAGAGTGTTAATAAGCCAAGAACCATCCCCCAATTAAAAGAAAACATTCACAATGAAATTGAGGCCATAACACCTGAAATTTTGAATGGTTTTGGAAAATATTTTGGAAAGAGCACGAATTTGCAAAGCAGAAAATGGCCACCACTTGCATGATATCATTTGACATAAATAACCCAAAAATATTCCCCATCAATATAATGAAAGAGAAAATAATATAATATATTTAAAAAAAAATAAATGTAAACATTATCGCTTAAATAAAAAAGTTATAAAGATTGAAACCACAATGTTCATTTTGCGCCACCCTGTATTTTTTAGGTTTAAACAATGCTAAATATTAAAACGAAACAATTAAATCAACTTCAATTCGATTTCCCAAGTATGTGAATGTCATTAAGTAACTGAAGAAATAATTAATAAATTAGTGGAGAACTTCAACAATGTTCCTAAAACTAAATCCTAAATTTCCTTTCTGTGAATCTACAAATATTGCTAAACATTTTAGTAATAATAACAACAGTTGTAACACAAAGGATTGATTGGTAATCCATATAAATAACAACAACAAAAAAACTAAACCCCTTAGTACATTTGTAAATTCACAAATACTTACATTCAGGAATAATGAATGAGCACGTAGAGTTATATAACAGCCCTATAATAAAGATCTAATTGTTACTTTAACTGTCAACCCCCTAAACTGCAATTATACCACTGTATAGACATTCATAAATGATTGATAGGCGTTTGAATTTCCCGCTCATTAGAGCTTTTATAGATAGGTACTTACTTTAGTGGCGCACATGGGAAAACTTACAAAGGCAAATTAATGAATCATGAACAAAGCAATTTATTAATAACATACATTTGCCATTGTTATTTCTTGCTTACTAATGAAATAATGTACAAAGGGGCCAATAAAAAGTGCCTATTCTAATAAAAAACAAATTGTCAATCTTAGAAAACTGTCAAATTATATTCTTATGATCAATTGCATACGCCGCATTTTCGTAATGAGGAAATATTTGTCATGACGAATGAATATTGGAACTGGGTTAACTTTCGTTACAAAAAGACTGGATGAAACAGAATATGGAAGCAGTGGAACATAGCCAACTCCGCTGCACGTATTAGTCCACAAGGTGACGACCAAGACACTGACGCCAGATTCTTGTAAAGACTTCTCCAGGCTCCTCAACTCCCAGCTGGGTAGCCCCCGCCTTGGAGATAGGTCCAAGCCGATCCTGGCCAACACGGGGTGGACCGAAGACTTCCTCAATTCCATGGACAAATTCAAATCATATATTGTAAATGTGATATACATATTTAATAAATTGTATTGTTTAAACCATGAGTTGTCTCAATCAAACCGCCCACGTGACAATATGTTGAAATAAGTGAAAATGGCGAGTTCTGATTCATCAAAGATGAATTGTAACAGAATCACTATATTTAAAAATGGAACCAATAAGAAAAGGTATACATGCAATAAATAAAGAGAGACGTAAATATGGGGAATACCTTCACCTTTTTCCACAATTAAAAGATGATGCAAAAAAATTTATTTTATTTTTTTTCGGCGCTGAAAATAAGCAGCTTCAACTGCTTAAACGTTTCGGTAAGCGGGTAGCCGACACTGACCGGCGCCGACCAGTACACAGCGTGTGCGGTTATATTTGAAAACATACACAGATACTGCGGCAGATCAGCGCTTGTTGCCAGTAAAGTCGGTGCCGGCTTTCTGTATGTTTGCGGCCTTACTTATTTGACAGATAGCAATTGGTTAAGGCAAATAAAATAAGATCCTCGCTACAACTAATCAAGCTCGGTGTCCCCCAAGGTAGCATTTTAGGTCCAGTATTATGTATAATTTTTATTACTGATCTTCCAGCAAATATATGTAGATGCTTCAGAAATTATTATATTCGCCGAGGCACCACTTTTTTAAACACATCAAACTCAGTTAATGATACTTGAAATACTTGAATGAAAATTAGTAAATGACAAATTTTTCGTGCCGAAACATGGCAAAGGCTTCAACTGAACCGTAACAAAATGCAACAAATGATACAATATAATAGTTATAATTATAATACCAACACAGATACGGTTAAGTTTTTCAGGATGATAATCAATAGTAAACTGAAATAGAAAACAGTAAAATCGCCGTAAGAAAAATTCATAAAGACACAGAAATTAAATTAATATGGATTAAAGGACACTCCGATATACCGGACAACATGATAGCCGACAATAAGGTTAGAAAAGTTGCAAAACATGGCACACTCCGACACTTTCCGACTGAATATATGTCAACTATAACGAACAGCTGTTAGAGCGCATGGCAAATTAAATACACCCGGCAATTGAAAAAATAGGAGAATTTTATTATAACCTGCAAAAAATGATTAAGACACCCTGGTACAAAATCGTCTCATTTCCCAAAAAATACAGCTCTGCAATCTGCAGAATGCGCTTTAATCACACTCTCGCTCTTGTACATCTGTGCCAACTTAAAATAATTGATTCTAACACATGCACGCATTGTCAAAATACAGTTGCAGACACATATCATCTAATCTTATCCTGCCCAAATTTCCAGGCACAACAAACACAGTTTATAGAATCCCTAATTAAAAACAAAATAGTACCAACCAACATGTAACCACTAGAAACATTAACATATATAAAGCACTATGCGAATAATTAAAAACCAGGAAAATACAAATATAAATCACACTCATTAAATAACAACTCTGTTCGCTATTGTTAACCTTTCCAAGACCCCCCTCCAACAACAATGTTGTTACAACATATCTCCTAGCTGCGTCGGGTCTCGCCAGCGACCTCTCAGATCCCGTCAATCATCCTTCCCAAACTCCTACTCATATACATAAAACAAAATAACAAAATAGCTCCAGACCAATTGCCTTAAATGCAAAGTTTCTTTAATAAACTGCCACCTCTCCTACGGTATTTTATTATGGGGCGCATGTCCAAATGCTATTGGGGTTTTGCAAGCACAAAAAAGAACCTTGCTTGTTTTATGTAAGGTTCCTTCTCGTGAATTTTATAGGCCCCTCATTAAAAAGCAATAAATTTTAACTGCACCTTGTTCGTTTATATATTACTGCCTACTTTACGTCAAACAAAACATTAATAAATTTTGTACTGTATCAGATGGAAAATATCAAGAAACTAGATATTGTACCCATCTTAAAACTCCAAAATTCTGGAAAAAAGACTGGAAGTGGGAAAGAATTCACCTCTTTATTGGAGATAAATATTTTATAAGCTCCCAAAGCAAATGATAAATCATAATTTTCGTAATTTTAGGATAAGTATCAAATCGATGTTGCTTGAAAATCCATATTATTGTTTCAATAAATTTCTGGATAGAACATATTTAAATCGCTGATGGTCTTGAACTTAATAAGTAATTTCTTTATGTCATTTACAAGTCAATTTTGTATAAGTAATTTTCATAAATTATTTATTGTAATGCCTAGACACTTACAATAAATGTAATTCTCATTTCACGGAAATAATTACAATATCATTATTACTATAGGTACGTAAATTATCCAACACCTGGATGTCTACAAAACACTGAAATACGTGAAAATTCACACTTCTTATCATATTTTTATAAACAAAAGACGTAAAAATTGATTAATCGATAGTAATTTATTACCATATTATTACCAGAAAATATACTAATACATAATAAAACATAACAAATTATTTCATACATCATTAGAATCAATCAAAAGCAATTGTAAATGTAGTGTAACTAAAATTGTTATCGAAATACTTATTTCCAGCCAATAGAATATATTGTTACACACACTTAGAAGCACTCGAGCATTAATATCAACGCATAATTTTCCCTTCCATATAACACATCGATCACACACAAAATTTCAGTACTCTCTTAAATTGAAATAGATGAAAGTCGAATAATTTTTTGGATTAACTTTTAAGGAGTTTCAATTAGAGATAAATACCAGCATAGTCTTCAAAATATCAGAAGTCATAACATAGTGATAGACTATAACAAAAGAATAATGATACAACGCGTTTATAGATTACTTGTTGAGGTTTCCGAAATTAATATAGGTTTCATTGTCGACTTTACGATCATAGGTGATCGTCCATAATTCCTTAAATATTCCTTTTATTAAAAACTAGCTGCCCCGACCTGGTTCACTGGGGGAGAATTCTTTATTCTGTACTTCCATTTTCTTGGAACTTACAACATACATACTCGAAACTAGGCGGCCAGACAGAAGACTATAATCATTGAAAAGTCCAATATAAAACTGTACATGATTACTTATCTGGGAGCCTTTTTACAAAAAACTAGCTGGAGTACCCGTACTTCGTACTGTTTTGTAATGTATATTATGCTGTAACATAAATGATAAGTAAGATATTTCAATTAGAAGTAGAACAAGAACACTTGCTTCATATGGGACGGCACAACCCACATCGTAACTATGTTGTCAAAAATATTGCCCTTAAGGAGTTGGATGAACAGGTTGATCTTGAGGTCACAGTAACACAGGACTTGAGTTGGTCGCAGCAAGTTAATAAGATGGTAAAAAGAGCTAATTATGTGTCGTATCTATTTTCTAAGGCCTTTTTTCGTCCCTCCGCAGAGATGGTTCGCAAACTCCACACGAACTACGTGAGGCCACATCTGGAATTTACGGTTTCCGTATGGTCTCCGCACCTCAAGCGAGGCATTATAGCTCTTGAACAAGTCCAGCGGCGCTTCACCAGATTGGCACATGGTTTTTAGGGACTGTCATACGACGAAAGACTTGTGCAACTTAAACTCTCTACTCCTGAGAAAAGACGTTTACGTGGTGACTTTATAACTCTGTTCAAAATAGTGCGTGGCGATTTCCAGTGCGACTTGTCCAATCTATATACTTTCAACACCGACACGTCTAAGAGGATACGTCTAAGAGGACATAGTTTCAAACTAAATGGGACAAATTTAAGAAAAATGTGCGGGGTAATTTTTTGACAAACCGTGTAGTCAAAAAATTGGCCAGTTTGATTCAGTTTTTTGCCTCTCATTCCAAAACTTTTGCCCAAACTTCAAAATGAACCAAATTTTATTGATCTATGACCAAAAATACATATTTGTATCAATTTTCAATAAAATCAGACAATTTTTTTTTAGCTTACAATATTTTCAATTTTTTGCCATTTTCAAGGATTTGGATTACTGCCCGTACAAAACTTAGTAATTGGTTTATTAGAGCCCATTTTTTTTTTAGACCAAACAATGTAGTAGATTTTTAAAAAATCAAATCACAGATTTCTATCCCTAACCATTTTTTAGTAAGAATTTACTAATATTTCAAAAAATTTAAACAAATTAAAATATTCAAAAATTTTGTTTTTGTTTTAAAATATGGTTAAAAGTCAATTAGGAGCTCAAGATTTCAAAAATTTCAACCGCAGGTCTTTGAGATATGTTCATACTAAGATGATATTTTTTATAAACCACGCCATATTAAAATTTAATATAATTTTAAAATACCCAAAACAAATAACCCTCACATTTTTCCTAGACTAAATTAACTACGAGGAATCCAAAAATTCTAATCTCAGATCGTTTTCCCTAACAGTTTTTGAGTTGTGATTTTTTTAAATTAACTATTTTCACAAATAATGTAAATTATACCATTAAAAAAATTGTTATAATCTTATTACGCATTAAACGATAAAAGCTCCAAAATTTTTTAAGACTAAATAAACTACGAGAAACCCAAAAATTCTAATCGCAGGTTGCTCTCTTTAACCGTTTTTGAGTTTTGCTTTTTTTATTTCACCATTTTCACTAATAATGTAAATTATGCAAAAAAAAAACTGTCAAAAAATGCCAAAAAATACATATCATTTAATTCACATATCGTAATGATGAACCCTGGTTAACCCTCACGCCTAGTACCCGAACTCCTTTAGTCAGGAATCTCATTTCAGTTTAAAATCAGACTTTATATTATATCACAGGCTCGTTACCTTGTTACCAGTATACAAATAATAGTAGAAGCCTTTCTGGTAGACCAAAGCAGCTAGTTAGTTAAGAATTTTGTCGCACAACAAAAATGGATCTTTGCGCCTAAAAAACATACCAAAACAGTGATTGCAAGATACAGACATATTAACTGCTCAAATGCACCCGAATGAGGCGTGCACTGAAATGTAATCTGAAATTCAAAAAGCCAAACTTGTACAGGCGAAAAACGCTAAAAAAAATAAGGAGATTCTACTTATATAATTATTATATTATCTTTTTTTTTTACTTGATACCAGTTCATTGTTATTTTTTATTTAAATAACTGTCTTGTAATAAATAGCTAATTGAATAATACTCTTAAGAGAAAGCTTAGATGTTTTTTGATAAAATATATAGATGTCGGTAGAATGTTGTGGTTAGGTACTTGTATGTTCCTTCTAAAAGATGAACGAATAGCTTGGGGTTGTGGCGTTCACGCAAATACCACAAGGCAATACTTCAGTGTGCCACAATGACCAACACAGCGGGATACGGTAAACAATTAACAGGCTCACCAACTGTGAATCAACAAAACGTATTATACTTGGGTGACGTTACAGAGCTTTTGAGAGCGACGCAGCATGAAGTGTTAAATGCAGAGAACTGCCAACGTGCACAGCAAGCCGTTTAATATTCGCTGTATTGTTCGGCCATTTGCAGGACATGCCCTTTGATGTGGCACCGTGTATTGCACAAGCCTATAACGTTCTGTTCAAGCAATTATTGAAATATCAGTATAGGATCAGCTTTTATTATGAGATGCTCTCTATAATATATTGCTCCCTGATTACCGTCATATCAACTGAGGAATATGCTCACAACAGAAATTAATAATGTTGGGTCAAAACACTGAATACGCTGAATTAATTAGATTTAATTAAGTAGCTCCACTACATTCTGCATTGTTTCCGAATCTAATAACGATCAGCTTTTACACAATTTTAATTTAGTCTCAATAACCCATTCCCATGACAAAAGTACAAATACTTCAGAAAGCACAACATTTATCAGACCAGAAGATTCTTTTTTATGTTATTTCAAATATTAAAGTAGATTTTGTAATTCAATTTTAACGATAGGCTTGAGCAAAGAACAGCATATTGTGTGAAATTTTATGACGCTTCAAAGACTGCGACAGAAAGATTAAAATTTTTAAAATAATTTTGGAGAATATGTTCTGATTCGAACTATGTGTTTTAAGTCGTTCGGGCGTATTAAAGAAAATATAAATTCAAAGTTGATGAGTGACTGGGCTTACCCAATCTTTAAATTCTAAAACCAATGAAAGAGTTATCCAAGTTCGGGATTAATTCATTCTTATCGACAACTGATTAGTGAAGACGGTGTAGAAGAAGTATGGATATCACACGGGTCTTGATAATTCATTTTGACCAATGCCCATTGTAAATAATTACAAATCGTCTCTTGTTCTAGTAACTTCAGGAGTGCCATAAGGTTCACACCTTGGACCTCTCTTGTATTCCATTTTTATTAATGATATTTATAAATGTTTTATCTGTTCTAATTTTTTTTTTTAATGGGTGTTTTTTTTAGAGGTATAGAACTTTAAATTGCAATAAAACAACGATGGATTATTCGATTGACATGAATTTTTTTTTATTCGAAAGATAATCTTGTGGCATTACATTTTAAATAGGATTTCTGGCATATGACCGCCACGGCTGGCTCGGATGTAGTCCAATCTGGACGTCCAATTTTCGATGACTTTTTCCAACATTTGTGGCCGTATATCGGCAATAACACGGCGAATGTTGTCTTCCAAATGGTCAAGCGTTTGTGGCTTATCCGCATAGACCAATGACTTTACATAGCCCCACAGAAAGTAGTCCAGCGGTGTTAAATCACAAGATCTTGGAGGCCAATTCACAGGTCCAAAACGTGAAATTAGGCGGTCACCAAACGTGTCTTTCAATAAATCGATTGTGGCACGAGCTGTGTGACATGTTGCGCCGTCTTGTTGGTATGATTTAATGTAATGCCACAAGATTATCTTTCGAATAAAAAAAAATTCATGTCAATCGAATAATCCATCGTTGTTTTATTGCAATTTAAAGTTCTATACCTCTAAAAAAAACACCCGTTATATACGGACGATTTGAAAATATATAAATGCATTACTAATTTATATATAACTTAAACAAAAATTTACAAAACTTACAAAAATTTAAACTTTATCTTCGAAAGTCATAAATGGATTTAAACTTGTTCTTGTCGATATTAAATTATGTATTATTCTCTTATTTTGTTTTTATACAGTATCTCTGTAAACTATTTTTGTAATCTGTGGAAGCCAGTCATTGGTTTTAAAAAAATAAATAAATAAATAAATATTGTTGAGCACTGTTTTCAACTTCAAGATGATAGATAGGTTAAGTATCTGCTGTAACCAAAACAAAATGGTATTAAATTTCAAATAATGTAACTACATTACTTTCAGTCGAAGTGAATCCAAAAATTTAATTCAATTTGACTTTTCAATACTTGGAAATTTGTTGAAACAGGTCTTTGATGTGAAAGATCTTGGAGTGATTCTGGACTCTAAACTTATCTTTAACAAGCATATTATATTATATTGTACATAAAACCCTCAGAACCTTGCATTTTTGTTTCGAGTTACTATAGAATTTACAGAACCACGTCCTTTAGTCACATTATATAATGGATTAGTCAGAAGTCATCTAAAAATCGCTAGTTGTATTTGGAACCTTCAGTATAAAACATACATTGGATCTTTAGAAACGATACAAAAAAATATATTAATCGTCTAAATTACAGAGTTAAATAAAAGAATTATTATGAAACTTATCAACTTAACTTAGATTTCTATAATATGACTAGTTTGGTTAACAGACGATTTTTGAATGATGCCATGATTGGTTATAAAATTGTTGATAATAATTTTGACGCACTCGAGTTGCTTATAAGTTACAATATTTATGAACATAAGATTATAAATCATATCTTGTTCCATACTTCAGCTTGCCTTACCAACTCTGTCGAAAATTCGATTAAAAAAAAAAGATTTTTCAAAAACAAAAATATTTTAGTTTATGCACGCATTCTTCTTAGAGTGCCATGCTCGATGCTCTGAACTGACCCCATCGTATTGAGCATATTCCGAGCGTTGGCCATTTTCCCGTATACATTTGTGTTGTGTGTGTTGCCTTTGTAGCACAATCGTATGAGACCTACAATTTATTATCGTGGAATCCGAACCACTAATTGTTTTGGAGAAATTTTACTACGGCTTTTACCTTGGTGGTTGCCCGATGCCTCCCGAGGAAGAAACGGTCGGAAAAATGTAAGGTGTTTTTGCCGGTACCGGGGAATCATCCCTGGCCCGCCGCTCAGTAGTCCACACACTAACTAACTGAGCTACGACCGTTCTCAGTATGCACGCATTAAGAGATTTTTTGATACTGCACTCAAAATGCTTAAAAAATATTTATTTTTTAGTAAATATAGTCGAACTTTTATAACTCGAAGTTCTATGAGTCTATTATTTCTACATCTAATTTATTCAAAAAATGTTGTGTTAAGATCGCATTTTACATAAAAATTGTTTCTGGATTTCGAAGTAAAATTTGGGATTTTTGAAGATTGTCAACTTCCATAACTCAAAATTCAATGCCGAAAAACGTAAAAAAAAAATCAGCCGTATGAATAAAGTTGAAGTAAATACTCATAAGTAGAAGGTAGAAGTAAAAGCATTTGCTTCGAGTAAAAGGTCGGAATAAAAGCATTTGCTTCTTTTTATATGAATAATGATCCTTTTACTTACAAGTCAATGTTCTTCCGGTGAGTAAAAGGTTAAGAGGATGTGTTTAGGTTGAAACCTGAAAATCAGTATTTATCAAAATCGTACTACTTTTTTTTTATTGCTGTCAACTTGAAATTAGTCTATAAACTTTATTAAAACTGTAATAGTGCTGTAATGAGGTCCATGTTTGACATTTCAGTTTATTTTTATTGGTGTAATTCAGGGCACTTTACACCTACACTTGTGAACATTTCACTGGCATCACAAATTGCCTATACATTTAGCATAGGTTTTCCTTTACGATTGACATATTCATCTCCATGGATCTTCGATTTTTCTATCCCTATATGTGTACAGTCAATGACACCAACTGTCGTTGGAAACCGGTATTTTCTTTGCCACAATTTTTTCGCCTCCACTAATAAATTTTGGGAAGTAAGAAATTTAATCCAGTTGCCAGCTTGTGCAATTATTTGATCAACAACACTGCTGACAGGCAGTGATACTGTGGATTGCTCAACCCCAAGTTCCTCACCGATACTTCTTTGAAATCCAAGATCAGCTAGATATCTCAACAAAAAAAAAAGTTACCTAAAAAGTATTAGCTAACCACTCGATATTCTTCTGTTCAAAACGAAACTAACTTTTATGTCACTAGAACGTGGTGAAGAACGATGCCTATAATGCTTCATATTTCTTAAATGCACAATATCCACCATGGCAATTAGTTCACTACAACAATTTTTCACAAATGAGTATATGAATATATAGATGCATGTTTTTCGAAGCATTTGCTTATAATTTAAAGTAAAAGGTCTGTTTTATTCATAATCATTTACTTCTGTCTTGAGCAAAAGATCAACAAAAAAGTATTTGCTTCTTACTCATAAGTAGAAGGTTCTGCTTGCATTTTTATTCATATTGTGTCGAGGATTTGCTTCAAAATTTGCAAGTAAAAGGTTATGCTTATTTTTATTCATACGACCCATTGTTTCACAAAGACTGACTTCAAAAAACACGGCGAAACCAACTGTATTGAAGAAGATGATACACCTCTGTCAGAATTGAAGCGTTTGACATATATAATCAACAAATCGTGGGTAATACAGGGTCTTACATGGTTTTTAAAAAATTATGTTATCCAGAATTTTGTTTTTTTTTTTTTTGTTTATCTTATGTATGTTATATATGTTTATATATACATCCATAATAAGATTTGTTGATTTTATGCAGTTACATATGTATTTATTGTCAGTAAATTCATTTGAAAACGTTTTTTTATTCATTTTCTAAGTATTTCTGTAACTCGAAATTTCTATATCTCGAATTATTTCAGTAAACTGTGATGATTCGAGTCAGGGAAGTTCGACAATATTTTATCCGCGATTTCTTAAACTCTTAACAATTTTCCTATATGTAATTCAAAGAATTTTACAAGAAAGCCAAATTTCAACTTTCTATGTTCAGCCATTTCTACAGACACAGTCAGAAGAGTGACGTTATAAGACGTTATCAGCACCATACCTATAAATCCATAAAAAAGGCAACACTTTCGGTGACATATTGTTAAATGTTAGAACCATCTACTTGTTTAAACTTGTACTTTCCTGTTCATTGTTGCATCACTTTACTGACTTTAATTCTTTCTCGATTTGATATGTTCTTTGATAACAAAGGATTTCAATTTATCTCATAACTGTAAACAAAGCACTAACACCAGAGTATGCTAACAGTTATTGCAACATGAAAGGGTTATATTTGCAATGGGGTTGGAAACACGATCAGAAGAAGCGACGTAAGAGGAACTATTAAGAGTCTTACAACATGTCTGTACAAGCAACGTGACTAATTCTAACAATACGCTATTTACACAGCTTTGTTACGTACTCTGATTCACGTGGTCTGGGCACAGCTAATTATTGTTTTGTACAAATAACACTAAATACTACTATTTACACCTCAGTTATTACAATATAGTTACACAGTTTGAATTTATAATATCAAAAAGCACAACCACATATAAATATCTGTTTAAATATAAAGTGGAACTTAATAGGTCAGTCGTCATTCTCTAGCCAGCTTCTTGAGGTTATATCGGTGTAAGAATGTTCAGAATAAGCCTATTAGATATTAACCGTAGTCAATTTAAATAATTACGTTGGTTAACAAAGATTTTGTCCCAAGAAAGCTCAAGGGTGTTGATGTACTTTTTTCGGTTAATTTCATCCAAGTTTTAAAATTACGCCCTTTTTAAGATTTTAAAGTACTCTCTCCAAAGGATCTCTCCTTTCCAAAATAGCTTATCTAAGTGCGAAATACGATTTTACAGCATTCAATTTTATTTTTCAAACGATCAGGAGTCTATATTATGCATATTAAGTGCTTAAAATATCTCAAAGTTAAAAATGTCAAATCTTTTTCCATTTGGGAAATCCAATTATTTTCTTTATTGGCAAGATTTAAACCAGTTGGGCACAGATTAATAACAGTTGAGTCAGGTTCTTCGTCTTATGAAGAATTTTATTAAAACAATGGATTGAAATGGACTTGGCTTTATATACTTACAAAAAAAAAATTCCCGAGGATCGGTGATGAAAAGATCAAAGAAGAGATCTTTGTAGGGAGGACCTCAAATAAAAGAACTGATTCAAGATGAGAATTTTGACGGTCAGTTGAGCCCGACTGAAAAAGCTGCATGGGAGTCTTTCAAGACAACTACCGACAAATAATGGATAATCTTTTAAATTCTTCCGAAACCATGAGTTGTAACATGTCTTTAAAATTCCATTTCTTGGATTCGCACCTGGATTTCTAGCAAATCTTGAATCGGTTCGCTATGTTCACCAGGGCAAATGGAATCCAAGTATACTGGTTAACTATTGCTGGACTCTTAAAAGGAATGTTTCTGAAGAAAACTTCAGCAGATTATCTATACTTCCACCTTTTAAGTGAGATAGGTTTTTACTATAAGTATCTATTGTTAATAAACGTAATATGGCACATTTTATGTGGGTGCCACACAAAATCCTTGCGTGATAAAGAAATATAAAAAACATATTTACAATTCAACACAAAAAAATACTATTAGTTTTACCAACTTTCACTTTTGAGACAAAGAATATGAATCATTTTGCTAACCAGTCTTATTGATATCCAGTTGTTTTTATAAGTTACAAATAAAATCAGTCAAAATAAAGCATTAAAACTTTGTCTTCTTGATTCAACACAGCTGTCAGGTATAGTTTAAAGATTTATTTAAAGATTTTTTTAAAAACTATTCAAATAATAAATTAATATAAACATGTAGATCCCATGTTATTCACTCACTTAGAGTACAACCACATGAAATTCAGTTGGAGTTGTCAGGTTATAACTAAGTAGAGAAGGTAGAAAATGACCACAACGTTAAACATACATATGTTACACGTAGACGTAACCATACGTAAACATACAGATACGTCATCAGTCGAAAAGGAATTCCATTAAGTTTTTGAGAATAACTAATAATAAAAGTCCATTACTATTTTTAATATATAAAATCTATACAATATAAAATCTTCTGTAAAAATAGAGCAAGTTGCATATGCAACTGTAGTTAACTTAGATAATTATAGGTAACTAGTTGTTTTCATAAGTTTCAAAAAAAGTCATTCATAATTTACAATATGCCGGAACAATCCAAACACAAGTTATTATCTCTGCGACATTGCTCTTGAACATGTCGAATCTTCAGTTGACCTGGGAATTACCATCACACCCACCTTAGAATGGTCCACATACGTCATCAACGTCGTTAGAAGAGCAAATAAATCCTTCTTCATTATTAAGCAATCGTTTCCTCACCTAACACCATGCTTATTTCGCCAAATGTATCTGTCCTATGTCCGCCCACTCCTGGAGTTTGCTTTTGTAGTCTGGTCCCCGTACCTTCAACGTGACATCCTGCTACTGGAAGGAATCCAGAGAAGTCTTTCAAGATGCCTCAGAGCTCTGCCATACGAAGAGCGGCTTGAGAGGCTAAATCTGCCCTCCTGCAGCCCGCAGAACTCGAGGTGACCTCATTCAGATGTACAGAGCGACAACTGGCAAGTTTTCTACGGACATGTCGCCTCTGTACTCCATCAACGCCGACCAACGATTTAGAGGCCACTCTCTGAAGCTCCGCCACGACAAGCACGGAAAGCAACTGCGACAAAATTTCCTGACTAAACGTGTTCGACCAATGGAACTCCTTACCCGACAGAGCCGTGTCAGCACCGTCCATCAATACCGTAAAAAGCTCGAATAGCCACAATATTGAGCTTATAAAGCTTTCTATTTTATATATTAATTTAAATATGTACTATTGTATTTTTGATTGTAATTTTACTCTTGAGCATAACAAGCATTTTAGCTTCTGCTCTTTGCATTGTAATAATAATAATAATAATAATAAATAATAATCTATATATAAAAATAAGTGATTAAAACGATGTATTAGTTAGTTCTTTGCGGAAATTTAAGCGGCATCTGATCCGGAAGGGTTTACCCTATTGCTAAGGGGCATTTTATTCATTTTGAGAAGTCGAGGTTACCTTGAGTTAAAGAAAAATATATATTTTAGGACGGTTCGTTTATGATTTTCTATATGTAAGTGCACAGTTATATATAGTACGCAGAAACTAGTGAATAATTTCACCCGTTACAAATAGAACTTTCAGCATGTAAAATGATATTAACGGCTTAAAATGGCTTTCCTAATAAAAAATTCTTCTGCAAAATTCAATTTACCAGCATTCTTTTTTTTCCAAACAATCAGGGATCCTATTTTATGTACAGTAAGTGCTGCAAATATCTTAAGGTCAAAATTATCAAGTTTTTATATCAAACCTTTGTGACATTTGAAGTGGCTTTTCCAGTGTGCCAAGGAATAAATTTGTTTTGGCATAAATTTTTGCATTATAGACAATTTTGCGGAGAATTTTCATTAAAAAATGTTTAAAAACTGTATTAATTTTTACAGATATACTCATTCTGAATCTAACGTGGTCCGTTATATTCTGCCCGTATAAAAGGACTTTTGCTAAATACTTTTCATAAAAAAAATAGAATGAACCTGGAAATCATTTAATAATCTATTTTGAGTTAAGGGAAAATATTTTATGGTCATACGGGCAATTTTAATGTTTGAAAAACGTATTGGTATCGAGAAATCAGTTTAATATTATATTATAGTTGATAGATAGGCATTTCTGATAAATGATTTGTATTAATTCTGTTGAAAATCTACTTTTAAAAAAAGACATTAATGAAATCTATAGAAGTAAGTAAGAATATTCGATATTTAGTAATTGCATAATTTGAATTGTATTTTGAAAATTTAGTATCAAACACGTATACTAAATTTAAAATAATTAATTCGTTTATATAAATGTTTATTATAAGGTAAAAGTAATTTTTATCATAGCATAAAGATTCGTTGATGGCAAAAAGGCCGATTTGATGACTGAGTTTGATAAAAACATGCATAAAACATGCATATTTTGACAATAACTTGCATAAAAAATTTCTAATAAATATGACATCTACATCAGCGCTATCTGTGAACGCAACAAGTAACTCCTAGGACAATTTATCGACTGTTTAGAATCTGGGCGGGAAGAAAATATTTCTTAGTAGTTATTATTATTATTTTATTTATTTAACATTGGCCTATTTCTGCAACGAGGCTAATCACCAATGCCAGGGGCGAGCTCCTTCACCTGGATGAAGGGTGAAAGATTGTGAAAATGGGAGTAATGTTATTATTCTCTCCCGAATAATATCATCAACGGGGACTTGAACGAGCAACCTAACAATTCAGACTTTTTTTACCAATCAGAGCTACTAAAAAATCTATGTCCCGCACCTTTTAACCCTAAGGGGTTAAATTAAAAATCTGAAAAAATTCTAAGCAATATATATTGCTATGAGCCGGAAACGTACGAGAGGATTTTTTTATCTGATTTAGTTTTTGTAAAATTACAGTTTTTGTGTTATTAAATTATTTTTTTAAATTAAATTTTATTGTTCGGATATAAAATAGAAGCTCTGTAAGTGCAGATTGAGGAACGGTAATTGATTTTAAAAATACATTTCATTTTGACTAAATTTTGCCAAGTATTAAGATTTTCGTTTAATATCGTAGCTAAAATTAAAAAATAAAATTTGTATATACATGGATACGTTTTGTTATGGGTAGAGAAGAGGTACGTAAATTTATTTTGCAAATATCCACTAGGAAAATCCAATAGGAAAATAAATAAATAATTGGCCGGTTACTGGGATTCCATTTCTAGTAGAGAATCTGTTAGTTTTTCATATAGTCGCAATATCAACAATGTCTCTGTAGGCGTTATGCTCTTGCATGACAAAAGATCGCCCGCAGTATTGCCAGGTCTGGATTTGAATGAAATTTTTGCAATTATACAAAAAAAAAAAATGTAGAAAAAATCTAACTGCAACCTTCTTGTTGTGCCTATTGCTTTAAAGGGTTTAAAATCAACACTTGTAATTATGTCATGTAGTGAAAGGCATTCATCGTTTAGCCTTCTAATAATCATTATTCACTAAGTAAATACCTACAAAACCCTGAAATGTGTGTAAATTCACACTTCACGTCAATTTTGTAATACTACTGCCCTAGTTTATGAATAAATATATATTATTATTATTGTTATTATTAGTAACACATGATCCATTCTGACCACCCTACAAACTCTAAACTAATTATTCAGTTTCAATTATTCAATAATTCATATAGAAATACAACGCTATTACCTCTCTAGCATATCTCATACCCCTTCCCCATCTATTTCAGGCACTCTTTGAAACTACATTTTCATTACAAAAAACACAAATAACCTTTGAAATTGTACCCTTGGTACGTCAATGGATAGATTAGTGCATAGTATATTTCTCCTGGTTCAGTAACATGATGTGAACGTATTTGAACAGCACTTGACCTATCTAACTAGTTCGTACACGTGGGTTGAACAGGTATCTAACACAAGAGGATTACATGTAGTGCCGTTGAATGTTGGGATTGGCATAAGTGTTGGGCCGCGTATAAACATATCATGTTATTTCAGAATCAAGTCGCTAACTCTACCGCCATTCAGTCAAAATAAATATATGAACTTCAACTAAATAAACTATTTAAATTATCCGAATATGGAAATAAATCATGGAACAAAGGAAATCAACAAATACCAGCCAATGATTTTATGTATCATATTAAAATGAAAACACGTATAGAATGGAAAAAATACTGGCAATCGACTACCACCTCATATTGATAAAAGAAGATACAAAACAGTGGAAATGCCAAAAAGATCATAAAGACCAAATAGTTTTAACCAGGATGGGTATTGGACACACGTTGTACACGCACAAACACATTTTTGGACATCAAGAATCAGCAGAATGCAACATCTGTAATAAAAAAATCAATGGTAAACATATACTGATAGACTGCGAAATGTATCACAAACAAAGGATGAAACATAACATACCAAGAACAATAAAGCAAGCTCTGAAGTATCAACATGAAGTTGAAGTAAGTATAATAAAATACCTCAAAGATTGCCACATCTATAACAAAACATAATGTAAAATAAATAATGTAATAATATAATAATTAAATGTACCGAGTGCCAATAAACTTAGTTGTTGAGGTTACCCAAGTTAAAAAAAAAAAAGGAAATGAGTATAATGCAACTGTTGACTACCTCTGTCTCAAATGAAGTTTCTGATTTTCGACAGTTTTGAGAAATAATGTTTTTGCAATTTCCTTACGAAATATTGACATTTCTTTATTATTTTGAATGTCGAATTTTGGCACCCATTTCCACACTTAAACCTTAATTTCCTAACTAGTTTGGAAATAAAGTAAACAAATGCATCTTTGTTGAAACTTATCTAGATTAATGACAGAACTGATTACAAAACAAACTGTTTTACCATGTTAACGAACTCTCAGATATCTGTCACTTCTCAAGTAATTCTTCAAAAGTAACTTCAAAAATAATTATCAAAACTTTTAATTTCTGATTGTTTTATATATTTTTAGACGAAATTACAAAAAGCCATATATTATATCACGCGTTACGAAATGGCAGGTGTTTACGCAAGACATGTCGAAACATGTCTGCAGTAAAAAAGCTGCTTCTTCCGTAACTTGTAATACAAATAACTACTTTATCAGTGTGGCACTCGCTCCAAGCCTAAGTAAGGTAGGGTGGCCAGACAGTCACATAAATGGTCTTCGCGACGGAGACCTCGAGGGATCACCAGCAGAAGGCTGGAATATAGAAATGAAAAAACGGTGATGTGACACGGAGACGCACCGAGTTTAGCACCTGGGGAAGACACGGACGATCTAGAGGAAAGGGAGAAGGGAATAAATACTCTTCTGCTCCTAGGGGCTGTTTTAGGGGACTAACACAAGGGAAATGGTAGACCTAGCTGGGGAGTAGACGGGTAAAATCCTAGGCCCACAAGTAATGACTATGGAGGAACCAAACCTAGAAAATCCCACGATGTCTCTGAAAACCCTAGCCAAGCGACAAACAATGCGGCAAACGTTGCTCGACTCGATGGATGTATCACAGAAATAAAATGCAGTACCACAAAAATAATATTATATAAAACTGACAATATAACAAACATTATTAATATTAAATACAAAGAAATACAGATGTTAAATTTAAATTCAAAATGAATCAGCACACGTGAACAAGAGATCAAGCGTGTGCAAACATAAAATAACAAGTTACGCGCTGCGGCGATAGCTTGCACAATAGAAATATAAGTTACAAAAAAATATTATATTAACAATAAATTTGAATGTATGTAAAATTGGAACACAATAGATGTTTTCCTAATAAATATGTAGAATATTTATTTCCAACTATACATATGTGGCACTCGTGTCCCAAAAAACAGGTTCCTGGATCCTTGGATGGTTCCTTGGAAGATGTACATACACAAAAATTTAAATGATGACACCAAGAGGGTGTAAAATCACTTAAACCGCGATAGAGATGCATTATTTAATTTAGAAACTGTAAATAATATTTCGGCTAGCAAAGTATTCACTGAACAGGTCAGTATCGGAATGGATTATGTGAAAAAGTAACGATGAATCCGGCAGGTAGCGGCACACAATATTTTTAAACACAAAAAAAATTATGTTTTAACTTAAATTATGTAATTTAATTTAATATTAATAGCGGCATTACGGGCGCGACAATCAGCCTAAATTGTTATATCAAAAATCTAATAAAAAAAAAAGTACTGAAAAAAAAGTCAAATCCACATTCTTCATAGATTTAGATAAAGCATTCGACCGAGTGAAAAAAGAAGACGTCTGGACGCCCATTTAAAAGAGAGGCATAATGAAAACATGGAACCTGACATTAATGTAAAAATTATTAGCAATATTAAAAGTTTATAAAAAAAATCAAGAACTATATCGGTACCAGAAATGAGGATCCAGATTTTTTACAACTGAAAACGGCTTCAGAATAAGATAGTGTTCTCGCTGGTACAAGAAGATGCCATAAAAAAGTAAAACAAAACATAAAATAATATTGTATGGGCTACTGGAAAATAGAAAACGTAAAAGTAGCAGAACTTTGCTATGCGGATCATAATAGCAAGAAATGAAGACCAAGTACAAAACACCCAACTAGTATAGCAAAAAAATTAATAAAATGAATATGAAAATTAGCAAAAAGATGACAAAAACAATGGTAATAAGCAGTAAATTAATACCACAAAAAATAAGATGACGAATCAATAGAACAGGTAGAAAAATTTAAATACCTAGGCACAGTTTTTTGGAAGATGGTAAAATAGATGAAGATATTATGGAATGAGTAGGCGCAACAAGAAGAATGTTAAACAGCATTGAAACATTCTTCCTAACTAAAAAAAGAAATATCAACAAACATCAAGGTTCAAAAAAGTACCAATTCTGACATATGCCTTCAAGTCCTGGACCCTCATACAGAAGCACAAATCCAAAATAAGAAGCTCTGAAATTAGATTTCTAAGAAAAATTAAAGGTGAAACAGAATTAGACAGAATGATAAATGAAGTATTTAGAGAAAGAGTAGACAAAAAGCCAATGGAGACCATAATAGAAAAAGGACAGCAAAGATGGCTGGGACATATACAGAATGACTAAAGAAAAAATAGTAAAAAGAATATTTGAAGCAAAAATAACGAAGAAAGTTAAACCAGGAAGACCGAGAAAAACTTTGTACCACGAAACAAAAGAAGATGAAAAAAGGTGTAAAGTGGGAAGAGGCAAATGCACAAAGGACAGAACACCATGGAAATAAATGTGGAGAACACCAGAAATATCTAAATCGCCTAAAGTTTTACATCTTACATCATCGTCAACGACCTACGCAATGTTTTTCTGCCTTCGGAAGCTGGAGGCCCAATCATCAACTTTATATTATTATTTTTTTTAAATTTCATAGCAATTACAATTTCATTAAAGTGATAAAAAAAATAATGTGTTGCTTTTTATATACTACCGTACGAACAAAAAAGAAAAAGGTTCAGCTAGTGGATATATTTCAAATTCACTTCCCGGCCCACCATCCTACCGAAGTTGCACACACCTGCGTAAATTTTTGGCGTCTTCCTCATAATTAATTTGCTTAATTTTGAAACCTATACTTACTGTCTAATGTACAACTCAACATTCTGATTCTTATAGAATATGAAGCATTCATAAAAATAACTCATAATTGAAATTTAATCTCGTAAATTGAACGTATCAAATCCCGTGTTCCAAAAAGTTGAAGCCGAGTTTTACGCACAATGCTATTGAATAAATCCGATCAAAAGAAAAGTTTATCCAATACTGTACATTATTAACAATAGTCTTAAATATACTGACATTTTTCCAATAGCAGAGAAAAAAAATCAGAGAACCACAAAGTACTTTTATTTTTAGGGTAACTTTAAAAGTTTGAGTTCAGTTCGAAGTAAATAATAAAAGAGTCGGGGCTTAAAATATTACCTCAAGTTTAGCTTTTTTTCTTTCAAATAAAATATCGGAAATACTACTCAATATTTTAACAAGTTGATTTCTTTTTTTAAAGAAACAAGTACAAAAATATAAAGTAAGTCAGGAAACCAAAAAAGTCTAAATGTGACGAAAAATAAAAAACCAAAGTTTGTTGTATTTAGTACTAAATAAATTTCTGTGAATAACTATTTTTTATAATTTGGCAAGAATTTGAAATTTTAGTTAAAATATAAGATGGTCTCACACTTGTTTTAAAAGTTTTTTTTTCACATTTTTTGCTATGGACTTTTTTAAAGTTTCTATAGAGAAAGTAGCACATAGTAGGTGTGGCTGTGGCTGGAACTAAAGAGTTGCGATCATAACTTATTTCCAGTGGCAAAAACACTGCAGATAAAATAAAACTAAATATAACACACGCCCGCAAATATTGAATTTAAAAATGGATTACATATAAAATCCAATTGTGTAAAACATAAATTAATACCATTTATTTATACTTTGATATCACGTAATTAATTTATCGGATGGTTGGAGAGAATTTTGAGATTAACGGTTTGAAAACAATATACAAAAATATTAGAACATATTATATATAAGTTCCTTCAACAATAACAGCAATTAGAACCAGTGAACAAGACCAGTGACAAGTGTAGGCCTGAGGAGCAAATTTTACCACCAAAAGTAATAAAATTTGTTGTCGAAGAGGAGAACAGTGTTCCAAAACAAACAGTGGGACACAAACTTTACAAAAATTTATTGTGCTACTTTCTTTATATAGGGATTTTGGACTTCTTTTTTGCAAAAAGAAAGGCAACTGGACACGACTGTAACATACCACTAGCGAAATGATTAAATACGCAGAAGAACACGAAAAAGAGAAACTTTTGAAAATTATGAATCTGGCGATAAAAACAAGTAGATCCCTTCTAGACTGATATTATAACACCCATATATAAGAAAGGCGACAGTAGAGAATGTTCAAATTACAGAGGAATAACCCTGCTTAGCGCAGTAGGAAAATTGTGCGCAAGAGTACTTGAACAAAGAATCAGAAACGAACTGGAAGTAACTCTGGAAGACTCGCAATATGGATTTAAGTCAAAGAGATGGGTGCAAGACCCAATATTCACGTTGCAGCAATTAAGTGAGAAAGCACTAAAAACTAATAGCAAAATCAAACTATGCTTCATAGACTTGGAGAAAGCTTTGGACCGAGTTAACAGAGAAGACGTCTGACCGACATTTAAAAACAGAGGCATTCATAAAAACAACAACAGCAATATTAAAAGTCTGTATAACGATAGCAAGAATTATGTCAGAACACGAAATGAAGTATCGAGTTTTTTTATAACTGAAAACGGACTCAGACAAGGATGTGTACTCAGTCCGCTACTGTTCTCACTGGTATTAGACGACGCCATAAAAGAAATAAGACAAAATATTAAAGAATACTCTGTGGGCTACTGGAAAATGGAAAATGTGAAAGTAGCAGAACTTTGCTATGCGGATGACATTGTTATAATAGGAACAAAGACGAATTACAAAACAACTTGAACCAATATAATAAAGAATTGAAGAAAATCAATATGAAAATTAACACACAAAAGACAAAAACAATAGTAATAAGCAGGGCATCACTAAGCAGTCAATCGAGTGGAGAACTGGCTTGCATCTTGTTTCCTTTGACTTCCAGAAAACATTCGACAGTCTTGCACACGATGCGATTTAGAGAGCCCGACGAAAAAGAAGGCTTCCACTTAAACTCATCAATCTTCACTAACCATCCAACATCTCTATGAAGTTGCCACCTGCCAAATCATATATAAAAGTATTCATGTATTTCATTATTCCTGTCGGCGCTGGTGTTAGGCAAGGGAGCATTTTTTCGCCCATCTTTTTTAACATCCTGTTGGAGGTTATAATGAAAAAATTATCAGCACTGGTGAAGGAATCCGATGAACTTATCTAGAAGATCTGGATTATGTCCATGATATCTGCTTTTGTCCCACACTTTTGACAGTATGAGTACGAAGCTGGACTCTCTCGTAAGGGATGTGCATTCTGCATTCTGAAAAAATTATCAGCACTGGTGAAGGAATCCGATGAACTTTTACCACCAATCTAGAAGATCTGGATTATGACCATGATATCTGATTTTGTCCCACACTTTTAACAGTATGAGTACCAAGCTGGACTCTCTCGTAAGGGATGTACATTCTGTAAGCCTCTCAAGTAACACTAAAAGGACGAAACCTATTCGGTTTGGCGCTTTTCACCAAGATAACTTTTTTTTTATCAATAACCAGCATATTGAAGACGTGGAAAATTTCTACTTGCCTCGGAAACATCGTCTCTAAAGTTGGAGACTCTGAAGAGGACGTTAAAATTCGAATTAATAAAGCCAAACATGTTACACAAAATTCCAAGTCCATAAAAATTAGAATATTAAATTTATATATCTTACGGAAAATTAGATGAACTGTCATTCATGGATTAAAAGTTTTCGTCAACACTTGCTTGCGAAGAATATTAGGCATATTTTGCTAAACACTATACTTTAACTCATATTTTGCCTGGTTACCTATTTTAAAAACTTAAAAGAGACTGTTCGAGCCTAAGAGCCTAATGTTTTCTACAATACCACACACGTACTATGTTATTTATATGAATAATATTATGTATCTAACATCAACGAAATCAATTGTATAATTTAATGTCAATATATAAAAAAAATAAATAAATTATAAAAATCACATTTTTTTCAAAGCAATATAAAGTCTAAATATCATACATATTTTTTGGTTACCGACGAGTTCATCGAAAATCAATTAATCGAAAATCAATTAATCGAAAATCAATTCATCGAAAATCAATTAATCGAAAATCACTTAATCGAAAATCAATTCATCGAAAATCAATTCATCGAAAATCAATTCATCGAAAATCAATTCATCGAATGATCAATTCATCGAATCGTCAATTCATCGAAAAAAAAATATTATGTAAATATTTGAGAGGAATGCCGAGGGGATCGGAAAGTCAAAAAAGCAGTGGTCAATAAAAGTAGACAGACTAAGAAATAATTGCATAAAATTTTATATATGGCTTAAAAAAAGGTAAATAAAGTGACATAGTGTTTGAATATAAATAAAGAATTATAATAAGAAAACTTATATAATAAAACAAATAAATTTTTTGTTTTTAAGGTTTAATAAGACAGGTTATGGGCAATTGCACGTAAATAATTTTTATAAATTCATACACAATGATACGCATTTTAATTGGGCTAATATGTGGGAAAATAAAGTACTATGCATCTAAAAACAAGGTAATTAGGTTAGGTTTAGTTAGTAAAAGTCTAAAACCGAGCGGAGCGAGTTACCCATCTTCTAGTTTAAGGACAAAGCACTATTTTAGGTTAGGTTAGGTTAGTAAGGGTTTTGTTAGAAGAAGCCGAGCGAAGCGAGCTACCTATTTTCTAGTTTAATGTCAAAACACTATCTTAGGTTAGGTTAGGTTAGTGAGGGTTTGGTTAGAAGAAGCCGAGCGAAGCGAGCTACCCATCATCTAGTTTAATGACAAAACAAACTCACACTAACATAACAATGCCACCTGTTTAGAATCACAAAAATAATTAATAGACTAAGTATGATAGTTATTTAATAAGTTTAGTCTGTCAACTTTTATTGGCTACTGCTTTTTTGGCTTTCCGATCCCCTCGGCATTCCTCTCAAATATTTGTTTTCGATGAATTGATCATTGGATGAATTGATTTTCGATGAATTGATTTTCGATGAATTGATTTTCGATGAATTGATTTTTGATGAATTGATTTTCGATGAACTTTCCGTGAATCATATTTTTTGGTCCTTCAAGCCAGATATAATCATACATGTTCTTTGTCCTTTAAAAAGCTGGAAAGAATCTTACATATTCTTCATCCTTCGATAAACTGGATAGAATCAACATATTCTTGGCCATTCATCACACATACAAGTAAAGTCTGATGGAATCTACTGTAGAAAATAAACTGCACAGCTACAGCGCATCCTCTACATACCTGCTCAAGCTTGTTAGCAGCAGTGAGAAGCCGAGAAGAAGTCGAACATTAAGCAAAAGGATCTTTTCTTATTTATTTCCTGGTGAGATTGTTCCTAGTTCATTAAACATTTTACAATGTCAACAGATGATACATTGAATATACATAAAGCAATTGAATTATAAACGCAGTGCATGCAAAACTCGTTTAACTCTGTTCAAAAGATTTGTCTGAAATAACATAAAAAAAAAGCGAATCGGATAAATTTAGCGAAATATAGTCTCGTGTAAACAGAGAGTTTCAAGAATAAAACATTTTAGAAAAATAATGCTACCAAAAATATTTTTTATAGAGTTTGTCATTCAAATAAAAAAAAATAAAAAAACTTATCCCCTCCTGTGCAGAACTGGTTGAAAGTATCTAATATTTAATTGAAGCTTATGATTAAAATATTATAAGGTCAAAAAAGAGAACTAATGTGATTGAGACCTAGAGTTAAGTCAATTGATTGGAACTGTAAAGAGATAAATGTTATCATTGAAATTAACCACTGCTCGAAATCTGCATTAAAAAGTTTTTTGATGTCCAAAATATCAAATATCAACAGAAGAATGAACATAAACCAGCTACAACATTTCATGCAAAAATAATTTAAAAATATTCAAACAAAATTAATTGAAATTGTAATTAAATATATCGATTATCGTTTAAATATTATAAGAGCGTAGTATTTAATTTCAATAATTTTGAGTTAACACGCATTTGTTTAACGTACGAAGTGAAATTAACAGCTCTACACAATGTACATAGGTATCATTGACATTTAATCACCAAAGGTTAAACCGATTTTAACAATATTTGCTGAATATGTTTGCCAACGATATGTTTATGGATGGCAGTGTATAACTAACAAAACGATATGGGATGATTAAAATTCGATATTCGATTTTAAACACTGTTACCAGAATATCAGATTCATTTACTCTATAAGCAAAGTTAAGATTTTTAGAATTAGGGTGTGTTTATGTTGCAGCAATTATAAAAAGCTGTGAGAGGGGCGATACTAGTATTGCTATTACTATTATATTTATCGACAACATTGTATTAACAAATACATAATGATCAGTCAAAAAATGATAGTGTTTATCTGACTATTAGTCAAATAAAGTCATATTGTCAAAATTAAAATTCAGAAATTCTTCATACAGTCGGATTGCTGATAGGTGACTGCTACATGTATGTATCAAGTAGTGCATTCATATAATAATCTAGTTACCATTTTTCAGCGATTTTAAAAATGTCGTTTGTTATTTTTCTTAGCTCTCAGTGTCTGTTAATAATATTAATTAATAGACCTTGCGGCCAATTATTAAATTCACAAACTTTAATTTTAAATCTGCTGGAATATTTTAATTCCGAAAAAGATGGGCCACTTATTTCTCTATCTTGTGTCCATCAAAGAGTAGCAGCTGCCTTAAAGATTTCGGAATCAACAATTCGTGGAATTATAACTTGTAATAAATTTGAACTTCTCACTAACAAAATCACGAGAAAACGTAGGAAATTAAAATCTGAACCAGTTTATTTTATTGATACATTGACAAAAACGTATGGTCATGAAGTACTAACATTACCTCCTTATCACTGCCAGTTTAACCCCATTGAACTAATTTGGGGTATAACAAAAAATTATTATGATAGACATATTGGTCAAAACGGATATAGTGATAACGAAGTTTTGAAAATATGGCAAGTAGCCTGTGATCAAATTAGTAGTGAAACTTGGGCAAAATCTGTTAAAAAATTCGAAAATTTAATAAATGAATGGTGGGAAAGGGAAAGGATTGTTGATGATATTAATCCAATAATAATAAATACAAGAAATGACAGCGATAGTTCAGATGACGACGATATCATGCATTACAGTGACTAATTTTTTTTAAATAAAAATAAACATTTCAAAACTTGTAGCAATATATTATATGAATAAATATATTTTTACTTAATATTTTATTACTTTGTACTTAGGAAAAACATAAAAATTTAATTTAATTAAACAACAAATTATAATCCAAAATTTACGTATGAGTATAAGTTTTTCCTTATTTATAATTATTACCGTAAAATTAATAATTTTGTTTGTTTGAGTACTGCTGTGAATTTATTTTCGTGCTCTAATTAGTAAAGATATCTACGAATCATGCCGTTTCTTTCTAATGGTTTGTTTTTTATTAAAATAATTTGGAAGGTTAGTTGTCAACTTGCGTCACTATACGTTACCATGGGTATGCAAATAAGTATAATGATGTAGACAGAGAAAGCATATAGTATTGTATATTGACACTTTTAGCAACGAACAGTCACCTATCAGCAATCCGACTATATGAATAAAAACTGGACTTATAATAAAAAGAATTAAGTTCGTTTGAAGCTTGCTGAAGGCAAAGCTTTGAAGAAATCTATCAACATATATTATAAAATTTTAATGCGTAATAATTATTACATTGTCTGAATTTTTGGTGTCCAGTATATGGGCTGTAAATATTCTTTATGTGTCTAGTGTCGTAATGTGGATATTCTCATGAGTTGTCAGATTATCACTATTATTGTGTACTCCTAGCAAGCATTGATAAATATAAATTGAAGGTAAAGTCATTATATTAAATTCAGCAAAGGAGAGTCTGCAGTAGCTCGATAGCTAACCCCTTAATGATTCTAAGAGCACTCCGCTGCTAAGAGAAGATTCTATTAGCCGAGGCAGAGTGGCCTCAGGCTAAGAAGATATGATATATGGGAATGAAGAAGAGTAATAAGTCAGAAGCAAAATTTTAGGTTTTACAGAATGTCTTAGGCTTCTGAGGAGAAATAGAGTTTTGCACAAATTATTGGACAAGTTGTGAGTGTGTAGATCCCATTTTAAGGATCAATCTGAACACCCAAGAATTGAACATCAGAGATATTGTCAAAGTTGTGTTTCTAAGAAGTTATTAGAAGTTTCTGTGTTTTGTTCACATTCAGGGATAGTTGATAGGCCAGGAACCAATGAGTTAGTTAGTTAAAATTTTTGGCGCACAGCAACAAAGACTATTTGTGCCTAGGAACCAATGATTTACATCGGCGGCTATGTTCGTGCTATTTCTCAATAGAGTGTCGAAGCATTCGGATCTATTAAGATATTGTCATCAACATAAAGTACCGAATTCACACTTATGTTTGCTGGAAGATCATTTATATAAATGATGAAAAGGATTGGGCTTATTACATATCCTTGAGGTACTCCACAGTGGACGCTTCTATATTGAGATTTTCTCGAGTTTAACGGCACATACTGGTTTCTACCTTTCAGATATGATTTATTTGAAGCGCAGCTATTTTCATTGTAAACTTTTAGCTTTTGCAAGAGTGAGCGACACAGTCAAAAGCTTTGCTTAAGTCTATAAATATGGAGAGACGAAAATGTTTCTCACTGAGACATTCTGTTACATAATCAATGAAAGATAGTATGGCATCAGTGGTTGACGTACCCTTACGGAAACTATATTGTAAACTATTAAAAAGGTTATTTCTTTCAAAAAAATGTACAATTAAAAGTTTTAAAATTTTCTAGAAATTACTGGCAAAACGGAGATAGTGCGATAGTTATTAAGGTCTTTTTTATCTCCTTTTTTGAATAAAGGTACTACAGATGCTAATTTAAGTATAACAAATCTATTTTTCATAAAAGTGTTTAAAGTCTAGCTGTGGTTGTAGCATAATTCAAGATGTTATGTGAAGTAAACCATTTCCAAAAATAAATAACAGAGATGAAGAATTACTATTATCTTCTAATGCTAAAAAATGGTATGTTCGAAAACATTTTCGAAAAAAAAATCAATATTTTGTACATCATATTAATACCAAACGATATAAATTTGAGTAGTCTCATCATTTTATACGATGAGTAAAGGAAATACCTATCCACAATTTTATTAACTATATTTTTTAAACGCAGTTGTAAATACTCTTGGTGCACCCTGCAATTTTACGTTTTTCAAATATTTTTGTTGTTGATATCGGAATTAGAAATATTTTTTTTGTTTATTCTTCTTCCTTGGGCATTGTGAATCAGGTTGACTTCTGGCCTCTTTCACATAAATTCTCCAATTTGATCTCTTAATTGTCAGCTTTTTCTTGTGTATACCTACCAATACTTGTTACTGACCTCTCCATCTCTTACAAAGTCTTTCCACTGGTCCATGGGTATTAAATCTTCCCTCTCATAACTCCTAAAAATTCTGTCCTTCCTCATCCTCATCAATATTAAGTTAATTAATATTAATCAACTGAGTTTTTGTTCAATTGAAAAAATTATATTATACGTATATTACATGACTTCTTTTTTTCATGTGAATTTTCCTCTTGCCCCACTTATTTCAAAAGTCAGGGGATGCAAGTGCACCTCATTGACCATTACGCAACTTGTTAAACGTTAAATCAAGCGTTAATAAATTGAGTACACTAGTACTGAGTGATTGCAGCCACTTCAATTTACTACATCATGATTAAAATATTTAAAAAAAATAAAATTAACGTTCGTGGTGACATGGTGACGTGGTGAAAATATCTAACAGGCTTCAAGATGGAAATTCGCAGTAGAATCGTTCCTGAACTGATACTGTTGGTGTCTTGTTTGACAGCCTGCCTATACTAGTCCGCCGTTCAGATTATGTTCACTTTTTCCATCTTAATTCGTTTATTCTGTTTTGTTGTCGTGAATGAATTTAACGCATGCATTCCCATTCGTGTGTGTTAGTATATTTCACGAATATACGGTGTGGACTTGTGAAATAGTTCGTGGCTGTCCAAACCCTCCCTTCCAGACCTGGTGTATTACGGAGCTAACAGCATCTCAAAGGGCACTTTGCTATGCGACGTTTCAACAACTAGGTAAGTCCATTAATCTGTTTAAAACCAATGCCATCTCCAGCATTCTACAATCACGTCAGATTACGCCCAATAAAGTCTATTAACTTTATTTCGCGTTTTATCCAGATCGTGAGTCCTGCCTAAGATCGTTACGAACGTGCTTCTCGAAGCAGGAACTTGGTCAATTCTTCCGCCTGGGAACATTGCAGGGCTCCACATTTAACAGTTTGTTGACTGAAACTATCCGCGAACATAAAAATATTAATGTATCGCACGCAATATTTTTCCGACAACAATTTCTTAATTGCTCAGAATACAGATGTCATACCGTTAGGATATATAGTTTAAAAATTGTCCAGGTCAGTTCCACGTATGCTACGTATGCTTTGTACGGTATGTTTGCTACGTTCGCTACACCAAGTGGCAACATTGGCTACGATTCGTACGAGAAACAGAGAAAAAGAACTAAATTTCTATTTCTATCGTCATCGTTCTTGTATATGATGTTAGCGGGTAGGTTGCCCTGAGATAGAGATGACAATAACGATAAGGTTTTGTTGTTAGATGCTTTCGTTAATAAATATGAAAGAAAATGGGTGCACGAATTTAATATGAAACGAAAGAAGTCTGGTTAATTTCGCCATCTAATAAAACAGTTGCGTGAAGATGAAGTAAAATTCAAAGAATATTTTCGAATGAGTAGGGCATGTTTCTTAATTCAGCGCTAGATCTAGCGCATAAAGGACAAATCTAGCAAACCGTTTCTTAATTCAGCGTAAAATTCTAGCAGGCTGTTTCTTATTACAGCACTAAATGTCCGCTAGGTACTAGCGCTAGACAACGAATCTAGCGGTTAATAAGGCTGCTAGCTGCTAGAGCTAGAGAGGTTAACATCACAATTTGACATTTGACGTAATAGTTTTGAGCTGTCACGCCCATGTAGTTTCATTTAATAAAATGTCATCTTTACTAACAACTACATAACCTCCTTGAAACCTAGCAACAATATAGCAAGTCGTTTCTTTATTTTTGAAATTTTGTATTTAGCGCATTAACCTAGCATCACAGCGAGCATCTAGCGCTAGAAGTTAGCACTAAATTGTTAGCTGAATTTAGAAACTTACCCGTACTAACCAGTTAAAGCAACTCTTGTCTTTTGTGCATGTTCGTTGTCAACGAAGCTTAAAATATAGCCACAAATAAAATAACACGGTCACGTATCTACATACATAAGCTGCTTTCCTTTAACAGGTTAAAATGCTTGGCTAAGCTAAGAAGTTAGTCAAATGTCTTAGCAAGGGAAAGGGGGGAGGAAAAAACTTAGCTTATCTTAGCCAGTGTCTTATAAATGGAACGATCTTACAACTTAGATTAACTTAGCTTAGCTTAGATTTCTTAAGTAAAGTGGTAAAAGGAAAACTCCTATTATGTACGCAGTTTGGTGTGAATTCTTACGTTGCTTACAGAGAAAACAATTTTCCCACGCGTCGCAAATATATCGTACATTGCTTACGTAGCTCTGTGTAACCCACAAAATGGTGGATAAAACTGCATCATAATGGGTTCAGTCGTACTCGAATTTTAAGTTAATATGGTTCAAGACATAAAGGTAGACATACATATTTAGTTAGTTAAGATATTTGTCGAACACCAACGATGGCTAATTGTGTGTAACATTACTCATCACTACCTATATATACATATTTAGAGATATATTTAGTATATATAATTATTAAATCTTTTAGCCATCTTAACACTTGTCCGATATTAGGATGTGTTGTTGGATTATAACAGGAAATACTAGTGGCAAGTTTATATTCGTAATCTTGTTACTTTATTAAAAATAAAAGCAACATAAACGATGAAATAGTAACGAGACACGCTGTTATCATTTGGGTACAATATACAAAAAAACCGTAAAGTAGAGAACATATTGTGTGCATGGAGTGTTCTGTGTATCGTTGTCCAGTTGAATATGCAACGAAACGGTTCGCATACCGCATTCCTTTCCGCCTAATGAATGTTATACACGAGGACAACCCTATAATTAGCATAGGACTGCCGGTTAAAGCCGAACGTCCCGGTCTCGTGTCACTCCCAGGGCTGTGTGCTAAACTTTAGAATTTTAGATCACAAGGAAGTTACAATTTAATTCATTAATATCGTTAACTTATATAGAAAGGTCAGTGTTCATGTGAATGGTTATGGCGACTGTTGTCATTTCAATTAAACACGAAAATAAAATTATATGAGAATAGATTGCCGATATTGCTCTTTTTAAAACATTTAAAAGATTTTTCAAAAAGTTTTCATTCTTTTGCTATAAATTTAAAGGAGATATATTTAAGGATTATTTAGCAATAATATTCATGTATTATTTTTGTTTTCTTTAATAGAGAATTATATGTTTGGGGCGCATTTTTAAATACCTTCAAGCAGTGCGATTTCAGACACATATATAAAAATCGTATCCCACATTTCTTAAATCACATCTTGTATAAATTAGATGGCAGAATAAAAAGAGTCGTATTAAAAATCAAACAATTTCCAAATCTGGCAATAAGTTCCCTCCTGAAAACTACAGACCCATTAGTCTAACCTCCATCGTGTTGCTGCAAAATTACGGAAAGAACCATTGTAAACGACATGCTAAAATTCATAGAGGAAAACAACATAATATCTCAACATCAGCTTGGTTTTCTTCCTGGTAGATCTGTCGTAACATATCTGCTATTTTTTGTCAATAATTGGACTGTATCCTTAGATAACTCAGAACCAGTTGACGTAGTGTACTTGGATTTTTCTAAGGCTCTCGACAACGTACCGTGCAGACGTCTTCTGCTCAAACTGGATCACTTGGGTGTGCGTGGTAAGCTATTAGCATGAATAAAGTACTTTTGATCGGAAAGGTAATTTAGAGTAGGGGATGATTTATCTAGAGAGTTCCTTGTAGTAAGTGGAGTGCCTCAAGGTTCCAGCCTATATTGTTTCTTTTATAGTTGTTTGATATTCCATCCATTGTATCCCCTAGCCTATCCTGTTATGCTGATGACTCCAAAATATCTGTCAATCCCTTAACTCATCACCGCCAACTTCAAAACGATTCAAATAATATCTAGAAATGGTCTACAGATTGGCTTATTCCACTGAATGCAATCAAAAATCCTGCATCTAGGTAACAAAAACCCGCGACTCTCATATTGCATAGACAACATTGTTATTCCAACTACGGTTGCACAAGTAGACCTAGAAATTACAATAACCAGTGACTTAAATTGGTCTACTCAAATCATTAAAGTCTACCAGAGGGCCAACAGGATGATATTTTTATTTCGAAAAGCTTTTTTACATCCATCGTCTACATTAAACAAGAAACTTTACACCACGTATATTCGACCACATTTCGAATTAGCCGTTTCGGTATGGAGTCCACATCTGAAGAAAGACATCAAGCTATTGCAAAGCGTTCAACGACGAGCCACAAAACTCTGCTATCCCGGAATATCGAATGTCCCATATGAAGAAAGGCTGAATAACCTACAGTTGGCCACTCTTGAAAAGAGACGGGAAAAAGGTGATTTGATACCAACATTTCGTGTCCTTACAGACATATTTTCCATTAAGAGATCACTTCTTTATAAAAAACATCGACCAGCGTCTTGTTACGGCCTATTCTAGCTGACAACACTGCTTATAAAACTAACTTACACTGACCTACCTTAACGTACAAAAACTTATGCTATTCTCACTAAAGGATACAGTATTGTGTATTTGTGCGAAACAACTGACTAGCCTCCTGACAATCTACTTAAAAGTAGCCGTTCTTGCTACAGAAATATAAATTAACATCTGAATTCTCGTATTCTGTCAAAAACTTTTAGGTTATGTCATTTTGACACATGGGAATAATCACATTCTTTTGCATTTTGGAGTATGAATACTTCATTAGAACCTGGAAATTACAGACTATTAGCGTGTATTACGTATATAAGGAACATACTTACAACTTGTAATAAAATACAATGTTGACATTCGTGATTTTTAACGCCGATAAGACAGAAAGTTGTCATTTTTGATAACAGTCTGAGTCACGTGGTTTTGCCCACGTGAGTCTAGTGTCTATTAGACAGTTATAGTGGTGAAGGGGGGGCATATATAATGGAATGTTAAATGCCATTTTGTCTCTTCAATGTCGTAATTCAAGAAGTATAGAGGTTCCCTAAGGGGTGGAGACTCAGTAACACGTGCCAAATTTTATTCCACAAGTTTTTGTGAAATTATTATGAAGATAATGCTGGTTCACCTGTGGATTCGCTAAGCGGAAAAGGCACGTGATACATCATGTTTTGGGAATGCAAAACGCGACTTACGTCGGAATTAGGAGTTTTCTACCCCTAGATGGCGATTGAATTACGACGTGTCGCCACTAAAACACCGAGGTATGTTTCTTTTATACAGTATTACCCGCTAATCAGTTTTGAATAATCTAGTGTTCTAATGTAAGGTATTTCTCTGTATTTTGTAAATCTAGTGGCAACATGGAAGGGCCTAAATTGAGTATTCTTTCTCGAGCGAGGATCCTGCTTTCGAGATTATACTGTCCCCCACATGTAAGGGTTGAAGAGCCGATTTTGGAGCGATCTGTGGAAGATGTAGCGTGAAAATTATTGTATCAATTGAGACCTGTTGCTACAGGGTGTTGCGAGAATTACTGTGTTTCAGCTGAGTATACTTTGGAAATGTTTGAAATTTTGTAACAGAAGCGACTCTGCCCTATTAACGTATTGGAATTCCCGTTTGGGGATGTTTTTTTGTGATTCTTAACGTTAATAGTGTAGGGCTGCGTCTGGTACACCCTTATGAGTTATGGCCATGATTATTAAGTGTGTGTTATTATTTGTACTGTATTATTAGCTGAAATGCATTGAGGTTTCTCAAGTTTGGTTGTATCTTGAGATATTTTTGAGTTATTGAGATATGTTTTTGGATTTATTGAGTACGCTGTTGCGTGTACGGTTGGGCGTGTCGCCACCGTATTTATTTTTGGAGGTACAATAATTTTTGGTTCACGAATCGCTCATTTTAAATTTTTGCCGCGTAATGTAAATTCAGTCTGTCTGTATAGTATTTTCCTTGATAACTGGAGGTTGTGAATTAGCTTTCAAACACGCAGGTTACTCCTTACTTTGAATACTTACTGGTCAAGTATTCGTGTTACTTGCTGTTCACGTTATCGAGGATCGGGTTTGTATTATATGGGGAGGAATTAACGTTAACTTCAATCGGGCAGAACCTCAGCCACAAGCATTGTTTTTTTTATTTATTTTTTTTGACCAGTCTTCCTTAATTTTTTTTTTTGTCTCGATAATTTTTTTAAATTTTGATCATTTCCGTTGAGTCAGTGGGTAGGGTGGTGCGTCATTTTTTTGGGCATCTCGCGGAGATTTTTTTGTTGACGTATCACGGGTTTTTAAGAGTAAAAGGGGATATATGGAGTCAGTCTCTTGACAACGATGGATTCTTGAATCAACGCGACTTCGTTGCCAATAGACTGATTGGGATTTCAATAGTTTTAAGGAGAGAGAATTGTAGTAAAAATTTAAATCGGGGTTTCGAATAAGCGCTGGCTTCCCGATTCTAAAACTCTTCCGGATTTTTCCTAACGGTATTGCCAACCGGAATACCGTTACCATTTTTCAACGTAATTATTCACTGTAGTATAATTCCTGTGCAAAAGTTCACGCAGCCCTAGGGCAGTTGTAGCATAAGTAATCCAATCACATGTTACTGGGTAGTTATACCGTATTACAAGTAATTCAGTTTGTCAATTTAAATTGTAATTAATTACCGGTTAAAGATTCAGTTGTTTAATTTCCTTTGGCCATTTGTGAGTACTTAGTTTTCTAAATTTTGGATTTAACTTAGATATTTTGCTCGTAGATTAAATAATTTATTTTTTTGTATTAACTTTGTCGTACTCCGAACTAAAAAGGGAATATTTAACTAGTCATTGATCTTGTAATTCTTAATATTTTGGTTATAAAATTTTGTTTATTGAGTATTCGCTTTGCGAATAATAATATTTATTTGGTTAATAGATTTTGCATATTGAGTATTCATTTAGTGAATAATTTATTTTGTTTATAGATTTTGCGTATTGAGTATTCATTTAGTGGATAATTTATTTTGTTTATAGATTTTGCGTATTCAATATTCGTTTAACGAATAGTATTTATTTTGTTATTACTATTTGTTAGTTACTGATTTTTTGTTAATAAATTTGGTTATTGAAAATTTTGGTGTTTCTATTACGAGAACTCTATTCCTTCCCCTGGGGTTTTATTTTTCTTCCAGAATTTAGGGCAATAGAAGCGAAGTGACTGGCGCCGTATAAATTTTAGGCCGCACATCGACATTGATAATTACAGGACCACCCTGCATGGTCACATCTACCTCTAGACTGGGCTGGCGGCCTTCTACCTTGCCCTGGACAGCTGATAGCCACTGGAGTCACTTCACAGTGGTTACGGATTTCATATTTTTCCCCATTTAGGTTTTTAGCGACCGATCAGAGAGCTGAGCGGACGCTGGCGTATGCCAACTATATAACGCTGGAGTCTGGCCGTAATATACGTTATAGTCTTCGCGGGCATCCTTTGAAGTTGTCCCAGCAGAAGTATTGAATGACAACTAGGGAATATTTCCTTCCGAACCGTGTATTCCAGACGTGGAACTCCTTGCCAGCGGATGTCGTCTCTTCCTCTTCCATCAATATATTTAAAAATAGACTAGATATAATTTTCTCAAGTCATTAATTTGTCTTTGTTCTTTGTTGTGAAATTGATTTTTGTTTGTTTAGTTCTAAGTTGTATTTAGTTATAATGTATGTACCTTTTGTTTACTTAAATTTTTGAGCATTACAAGCTTAGGCTTCTGCTCTGTTATTTATGTATAATAATAATTATAATAATAAAAAATAAAATATCCGGGTACCCGGGGAAAAAACCTCTAGGGTTTAAGTCAGTATGTTCGTGTGGTCTTTCTTCTGTACTAAACTGCGCTCTATTTTCGGATTTGCGGCGTCGGCTTATGAGCTTTCTGTAAGCCCTGCACCTTTCCGCATTGTATGTGACACAATTTTGGATTCCTCGGGGTTCAATCTATTCCATTTCGAAGCACAAGTTTTCGCACTAATGCACACATAATCACAACTCTGTTCCGATTGAACTGAAATTTCATCTTTAAATAGCTCTCGATGAAACGAACAAGTTCTCACACTATGGACATTCGAAGAGCAGAAGACCGGAGTTATTTGTCTCGCGAATGGTAATATAAATAATCGCGAAAAAACATCCAAATGATTTTAACAATACCTATAGTGGGTCCGGGAAGTAAGCTCGAAGTGCTCCGAGTCAATCTGTTTAACTCCAGTTCAAGGAAACGCATTTAGGTCTTTTCTCGAACGCTCTGGAGTTAAACAGACTCGGAGCACTTCGAGCTTGCTTCCCAAACCCACTCATAGCATTATGGCACCAATATTTTCGTAATATTATGTCCAGTTCTAAAACATTTGCCACAACATATTTAAGAACAGAGCGACTGCAAACAGATATATAATAGCACAGTTTACCAACATTTCCTTAATTTATAAGTTACCACATTTTTCCCCATTTAGGTTTTTAGCGACCGATCAGAGAGCTGAGCGGACGCTGGCGCATGCCAACTATATAACGCTGGAGTCTGGCCGTAATAAACGTTGTACAACAAACGAAAAAATCCTATAAATTTTAATGTGTTTATAATTATTGGCTATTGATAGTTTGGAACAACCATTTTTTGTATAACTAAACTTTAACACTGTCGACAAACTATTAAATACTCCTGTGTACGAGTAAGTAAAAATTATAAATGGGTAACAAATTTGAAAAGATAAATTCAACAACATTAGTAATAATCTAGTATCAAGGTCGGCAAATGGCATCCGTTAAAGGATTTTATGCGTCCCACCAATAAGAGTAACGTTTACTTTATTATCGTAGCCAATACATTACTACCACACTGGTTTAGACTTCTTAGATACTATGCCGATGTTAATATGTGTCAACCGTGGTAAATAAGAACTTTATATAGTAAAAAATAGAATTTATAAAAGTATGACTAATAAATTTTGTTAATAAATGTCCCCGCGGTGTAAAAATAAAGTAATAGTTAATGAATGCGGCGAAAAATATTGCGAATCTTTGGTCTAGTGCCTACATTAAAAGATACTGTACTTGTTGATAATGGAACGCCACTTAATACACGTGTACCTTATGAAAAAAATTCCATTCCGGCCACAGCAGTGGGTGAAACGCGGCAGACTCAAATTGTCGTAAAAAATAGCGCGCCAATTACGATAATGATAAATAATTTTCAATAAATAAATACATCTTTGTAGAATGAACCTTTAGCTACAATTTTCCGCTTCGTACGTGAACATCAGTCACTTAGAAGATATCATCCATTATTCATTTGACACAAAATAGTATACTGTGCAACTATCGTGGAATGCCATATATTCCGCATAAGAATGAAGTTTGCAAACAAGCCGCAGGCGAGTGAAGCAAATCATTCGAGTGCAGAATATGCATTCTGCACGTGTTGCTCACTATAATTTTCCTCCAATTACCATTTTTCAACAAATAAATAATCTAGAAAATACAATATAAATATGGATGACAACCATTAATTCGCGCGCAGCCAGTGCGGGAATGAAAATTCTCGGAAACTGCACATGCGTATTGGTGCGAATTTATTCATTTTGCACACTGCACATGCGCAATTTGGGCAATTTAAATTAACGCATGGACTGTGCGCGCATGAGAGTAAGATGCGAAATTGAGCTAATTTCCTGTCAACTAACAGTAACGAAATAAGACAGCTCCATAGTAATCATAGTAAAGAGATTTTCTACTGAAGTTCTACTTGAATTTTGTAGGAAATAGGTCGATTTGTTTCCGGAATATTACTTTTTGGATGGCTTTAAAAAGTTAAATAAACGCTGGGCGAAGTGTATCGAGCTAAAAGGACACTATGTTGAGAAAGAGAAATGGATCAACGCAAAATAATGTATTGGTCTATTATTTTATAAGGATTTATTCCTTCTCTACCCTCGTAACTTGAGTTTGTAGATTAACAAAATGGTAAAATATTCCCATTGTGGCCGATTTTTGTAGTTGTGACTCACATTTTGGCCGCCATATTAAGTTCGGTACCCGCTAGGGACAAGTTCCGGCCATATTATTGGAGCCGAGGATATGCCCTACAAACTTAAGAAGAAGCCTATTGTAAGTCATCTGTTCGCATTCTTCTTATAACGCTACTGTTAACTATGGACAGTTACATATAAATGTAAAGAAACAAGAGCAACTACGTAAATTACAAAGATATTTCTAATATGAAGAGTATAACTTAAAAAATTGGTTCCCTTGTGGTGCGCAAGTATAAAAAGATTGGGTATCACTGGCTTAGAGGCTGCTGTAGCAATTATTTCTGAAGAATATAGATAACTCTTACAAAATGATGAAAAACAATAAAAAAATTCGTGGTAACTAAAAAAGATTACTTTTTCTTTCGATTTTCAACTCTTGTTCTGATTGTTTGATCCTCAGGGTAAAGAATAGTTTGAATTTTGTATTTTGGTACCAAAATAATTCTTAAAAATCTTAATTAAGTGTAAATAAATTTTGCTGCTAGAAAATTCTGCGTTTTCTGTGAAGAGCCCGAATACGTTACAATAATATGCTAGTAACAGTACGTATAACCTCCAGAAATTAAGTTTCTTTTACAAAACTAAAGATCTGAAATAAAAATTGTCATACAAACTATAATTATAATACAACTAGGTTATTACCCGTCAACAATGACGAATTTATAATATAAAAATTTCAAATTTTTGTATATCAGGTTATCACCAGTTAGCCAATCACGGGAGAGGGTGTCACCTGTCAGCCAATCAAGAGACAGGGTATCCCCAGTTAGCCAATCACAAGCACTTAAGGAAAAATTGACGTCACAATGTTACCCACACTACATAAAGACACTTGCTGATTATTATTGTACGATTAGTTATCTATACAATCAAATTATGCATAGAATTTTTATCTATAGGATATATTTAATTGTAGGTAAAATTGTTGTAAAAATGTTATTTTTCAATAACATAACAGATATCAGACAACCATTTTTTTAAATATATTAGTGGTTTTCAAGTAATTTTTATATTTATATACATTTGTATAGAAATATTCAAATAATACGTCATCAATTTTTCGTGGTGATTGTTTATAGTTTAAAACCTTTAAGATATTATACTTTATGAAAATAGAATCCCACTTGGTTCACGTGTTCTTTATAAAAATTAAATCATAACTACAACCAGCACCTATTATATTGAGAACAACACCAGATGCATGATGGCGGCAAAAATAGAGTACCAAGTAAAAAAAGTAGTTTTCACTGTAGAACAAAACAGCTACAAATATATTTGTAGTAGAAAGATTTAGCTACAATTTGCCGCATCGTAAGCAAATATGCATAGATTGGTTTACAAAATAGCGTGTATAATGAGTGTACAATTCGTTTATTTGCAATACATACAAGAGTTTTTTTTTACAATGTAAAATATCCTATTAGATAAAAATTCGATGCAAATTTTGAGGTGTAGATTGATATTAATTTTATTTCAGATTATACGCTTTGTATAACAAACTTGTGAGAACGGTTGTGCCCCTCATTAATCCAGAATTTTGTTTTCAGTCAAACCACGCAGATGATAATATCTTAGAAATATTGTTATATAAAATTCTTGACGCACAGCAACAATAGCTATTTGTGCTTTATGATCAAAAATACATGAGGAAGAGGCAGATTTAATAACTTATAAAAGAGATCTTAGAAGAACCGAAAACAACTGGACATCCATGAACACTAAATTGTTATTGAGTTAGCTAATGTCATTGTCAAAAATTTATCAAAAACGAACACAAAGAGTGTATCACTTTATAATAAACTTATCCCAATAACCTAACTGTCAAAATACTAGTATTGATTGATATCGAATAAATCTTAGTGGAACAGATCAAATCTTTGTTTCATTTCTTTATTATATCTTGTTTCCAAGTGAAATTTCGGATACTTCTGTACAACATATGATATATAAATTCAACGTATGTAGGTAAAATTATATAATACATTCAGGCATTGGAGATGAGAAGACATTCCAATGTAACACCCTTATTATTTCAATTCAGTATTACTTTTAAAACATAGCATTAATTATTAGGCCCGATATAAGGAGGTTGAAGAGGGATAAAATTCCTTGGGTTGTAGTCGAAGGAGCCAGGGAAGGTTTCAATACATCGCTCTTATATTTAATTCCGGGCTTGATATTGGCTCTAGATGCCCATATTATCTTTAGCAACAGTACGACTTGCCTGAATTTATAATAGAAGGGCTGCTACCAGAAACCTAGCCAATATTTTCTATTTTTGGTAGAGCGTTATTAAAACCGTTTAGCATATTTAATGTAGGGTGACCATTCGTCCTGCATTTTACGGGACTGTCCCGCATTAAGATGCGTCCCGCAAAAGGCCCGCATTTTAACATTTTGTTCTGCATTGTCCCGCATTTGGATTTGGGAGGTGAGGACCTTCTTTTTGCTATTCACTTGGATTTGGGAGGTGAAGACCTTTTTTTTGCTCTTCACTTGGATTTTGGGAGATGAGGACCTTTTTTTTGCTCCATCCTGCATTGCCTTCTTAAGAAAATGGTCACCCTAATTTAATGCATATCAACAATCGTTAATTGGTATATTCATCGCTAGATATGTCCACAGGCTCATTATAACTTGCAACTTGTAAACGATCTAACTGTGTTTATAGCAGTTATTACTTGCCTTAATCTCATTCGGATCCTCAATCTACAATTGGACGAACAATTAAATACATTCACTACCAGTAAGACGGCGCATCCACTCATAGAGCACCTCGGAAAAATGCTAGAGTACCTCAATTCTTTATTATTGCCAAAAAACGAAAGCTTTTGAATTATGCGTCGCGCTTTTTCTGACTTACTGTGCTGAGACCCTAACTCAAACAAAAGCTTCAGCTAAAAAACTTCAAATAACTCAAAGAGCCATAGAGCGAATCATGTTGGACATCACCTTAAGAGACAGAATACCTAATGCAGAACCCTTTCGCATACCTTCGAATACCCTTCGCAGCAAAACCAAAGTAACTGACATCCTTGTGAAAATAACTACAATGAAATGGAGATGGGTAGGACCCCTTGCCATAATAAAAGATTGACGCTGGAATAAACGTATACTCCAATGGAGACCTTGGGCAGATAGACGGAGTCAAGGAAGACCACCTACTCGCTGGGTTGATGACATTAAACGCATCGCTACGAATTGGATGCACGAAGCCCAACACCGAACAAGATGGGAAATACTAAGAGAAGCCTATATCCAGCAGTGGATCGAAACAGCTAATTGATGATGATGAAAAGCTCAATTCCAGTTTCGATGAATTGGTCAAAGTGAGCTGAGAGCACTTCTTAATTATTTCTTATGGGGATTCGTTTAAATTAGCGTGTACGTACAACTCTTACTTGAAGATGAGCACCGCAGTTGCAGAAGTGACGCAAGAGTTGGAAAGAAACTGAAAACAGATGGGACATTTACCACATTATGGAAGTTACATCGAACCATATCTTTACGAAGTAAAACTTGAATTACTTTGCCACATTCTTACACTTCAGAATATTATATACGTCCCTTGAATAAATATTTATACTCTTTACAAATTTGTAAGTCCATTTAGTTACATTTCTAAAACATTTCTTTTTGTCATTTGGCGAATAGCCCAAGTTTACACTCTGTAATTCAAATACTAAATAAATAAAACATTATTATCAGGAACTGGATGTAATTTCAGGTATTCATCCTTTAGAATATCGCAGTATTGGTGTTGGTTTCGGAACACGACCCACGTTTGGGGGTGGCGTGACAATGTCGCCGTGTCGCTTGCTGTTACGATTGTCTGTATTATCAGAGCTCGCACTCCGACACTCTGCACTCCAGGGAGGATTTTCCCGGCTTTCTGTTTTAATTAGGGATAGTGAAGATTAATTATGGTTATGGAATTCAGTATTAGTTGTTAAATGTTATTAAATATTTGGTATGTCATGATTCTGTAAGCTCCATGTGAATGTGTTTAACGCCAATTGATTTTAATTTGAAGATTTTAGTTTCATTTAATTTTAGCTATGGGACCAACAAAACTTTACAATATACTAGTTTGGTTTTATAGTGAATATATAGGAGAAATAGGTTTTGATTTGGTGTAAAACCCTGTTTCTTCATAACAAAAGATGGATAAGTGCTCCCAGATATTTGGAAATGAACATTTAGTTGCATGAAGGTAATGTATTATTGAATCGGAAATACAGATTCAACTGGAGAAAAAGATTAAAATTTATTAAAAGAAAAATAATCTGTCTCTTAGTAAGCGTTAGAAAGACACTTACGCAGACATGTGTATTAATAAAACTTGAAACCCCAATATTACGTAAAATCAAAGAAAATTATAAAAACTTTATTAATCGAATAATTATTAGACATATTTCTACCATATGTGAAATACAATCTCTGTCTAGAATATGAACATTATAGTATTTATTAGTTTTCTAGAGAAATTATACAAACAAAATTATAAGACAAATATTAAATTGTTGAAATGAAGGGTTTGAAATTAAGAAAAAAGTAGATCTTTCCTTACAAAGTTATTTCAATTTTTAGAATAAAATTTTGAAGTAAGGATCTAGTTTTTTCTAAGATATTATAAGAACCTACATATCGATTTTTAACCTCGTGTTAAGACAAGTGTCCAAGGTGTAATATGATTTTAGATAGACAAAGTTTTAACTCGGAGGAATTCAAATTTAAATCCTCATGGAGAGTTCTTCTCTAAAACTATTAATCACATACTCTTTTTAATTATACTTTTTTTATTATTAAGTTTATTTATTTCATCCCAATACAGCTTGATAATTTAGGAAAAAAAAATATTCTTGAATAACTCCTACTCTACACCATAAGTGGATAATTTACTGTATCATGTTTTTATTTCTGGCTACGTGAATCGCATACACATATTGTAATTCACGAATCGTAGTGGTCAAAACCATTCGATCAATAATCGTGGAGGCTAAACTAAGTGGAGTAAAGCACAACCTTCCAATCGGCAATGTAGTCTGAATTTTGTACATCAAGGTAGATTTATTCGATCGTTACACGTGGATGGGGTCTAATGCAGTGGCGCTGCGTAGATGTCAGCCGTCCATGTGCAGTCATAAGTTTGCCCTTTAGTAGAATCGAACCCAAATGCCGAAGGTGTGCAAACATTCATAATACTACCCAATTCTAGTAGAATTAATAGGATTCTGATCGTCGAACAATCAATAGAATAGCGGTCCATATTTTATCTGGTTTTTATTGACATTCTGAAAGCTTTCGACAAAGTTTAACATTCTGTTATCTGGAGCGCTCTTAAAAGTAGACGAATCCCAGAAAAAATAGTATCAGTATTATCAAACTTTTTTATTAAGATGCATTCCGTCGAATAATCCACAGAGATCAGTAATTCTTGTTTGCGCTGGTGTTAATCAGGGTTGCATATTGTCACCTATTCTATTCAACATCGTGTTGGATGATGTTATCAGGAAAGTTACTGCGGACAACAGTGGGATTTGGTAGACAATGATGCGTTATTTACAAGTCCTCGATTACGCGGATGACATTTTGTCTCCCACACATTTGGAAACATGTAGAACAAGCTTTTGGAAATGGTTAGAGAAACCAAAACTGTCGGCCTAGAAACTAATATTAAAAAGACAAAACCTATAAGGATAGCTACGATCATTACCGATAATTTTATTATCAATGGGCAAAACATAGAAGGCGTCGACAACTTTACGTATCTCGGTATTATTGTCTCCTAAATGGTGGAGTAGAAGAGAATATGAAAATTAGAATAAACAAAACAAGTCTATGGTTTACTCAAAAACATCTCTCTGCACAATATGCCATAACTACGAAAATCAGAACTTTGAAGTCAAATTTTAAATAAAGAACGGCTTTTGATAAATAGCTGTTAACGCAGATTAATACGTATATTTTGGACCGAAGTAGTTATGGGACCGATTTGGCTTGGGAACTTATAGTAGACCGTAGATCAGGTGATTATATCAGGTACTGATATAATCACCTGATCTGGTCACCTGATAAAATCAGGTCACCTGATTACACACCTGTAATTAACACCTGATAAGATGTCGGCAACATCAAAGGATACCGCACTGATAAGGAAATTCCCACGGTCTACAAAAAGTTTCCAAGCCAAGTCGTCCCCATACCTACTGACAGAAAAAATCGCAAATGTTGATCAGTTTAACAACACCAGGGTCAAGTTTAAGGTTAACGAAATAAAGTAGTGAAAATGTAGATAGATTACGTACACCCTGTGAAGATGTACTACCTGCTTCAGCAAAGTTAGTCATTGGACACCTCAAGGAAGCCGTGAGTGAAGCACGCTTGCTGTCTCTTGACAGAATTAAACAGTAGCAAGTCGTGTGGCGAACTCAAATATCTAGCTCACAATAGGCATAACTTGCGAAGCTTCATAGAGGCCCTATGCTTTTGTTAGGAGCGTCAGAAACCATATATATTATCATTAATATTAATGATAATATTATTTGTAAGTTTAGTTAGAACTGACGCCGTTTCTCCTACCCTGGAGTTTCTAATATTTTCTATACATCTGCTCTTATGATACCAGATTTCTCCTAGCTTTAGTTTCAACTAGTACGTTAATATTACATAAAGTCCAAAAGGATTTTATCAGGTTGTATTATTTTTGCATAAATAATAATATATCGCTTAATTTAGACAAATATTTGATGAACTTTATTCAATTTCAACCACCATTTAAATGGTGTACGTATCATTAAAAAAGATTTTACTCGTGACTTGGTGAAAAATTTTGATTCCAAACTTTTATTCACACATTGTTACTATAGTTAGATAAGTATATAAACTCTCGGGTTATATTATAAAAGTATCAAAATTGTTCTAAAAAAGATTTATTTATTACTTTATATACTTCAATTATTCGGCCATTTAAGTTATCCAGTACAGAATTAAACCCGATTTAAAAAAAAAAAAAAACGTTAAATAGAATTGGTATGAAAAAGATTTGTATAATTATTTCACTACAATCTTAATTTCAATGTTAATAGTTACATTGACAATCTAAAATATTAAGGATTAAATACTTTCGAAAGTAGCAGACTGAAAGTAAATGTGTTAAACAATATATGTAACAAATTAATTGATGCAGTATCTATCATTCAATATTTTGAATTACATATTCTTGCCAAAGCAAACAGATCACATAACTTGATTCCAATACTGAAATACTAACTCAAATTGTTTTAAAAAATCACCAATAAATAGAACGATACATAACTAACTTCAGCAATTATAATAATTTTCAGCAATTGGATATTTTCTAGTTTGTACAAACTATCTTATTTTACCGTCTGTATAATAAGATGTCCTTGTTGATTTTTGGCGAATTATAAGAAAGAAAAAGAAAAAATAAAAATAATTTAAAAAATTACTGAAAATATTATTACGCTACTACCTAATAATTGACAATATCCATTGTTATCAATTATTGCTTAGCATATTTTCGGTACACTTTCTAGCAGCTTTTCAGCATACGATTTTGGGAGTGATCTCCATTCTGTCATTTACTAATGAAGTATTACTAGGTTTAGAAGCCCGTGAATACTGTCTGTCCACGTTTTTAGATTTAAGTAAGGCGTTCGACTGCGTGTCACATGAAATTTTACTGACTAAACTAACCAAATATGGCTTTGATCAAAACAGTTGTACACTTTTGAAATCATATCTAACTAATAGATTGCAGTATGTTAAGTTTAAATACATAGATTCAACACCCTTACCTATTACCTGTGGAGTTCCACAAGGATCTATTTTAGGACCTCTTTTATTTTTAATTTTCGTTAATGACTTTCCTTCATGTGTTAAAGACTGCTCCCATTTTATGTACGCTGATGACACCACGTTGTTAATCAGATCAAAATCTCAAAATGATCTTTTTTTATAAAATGACAAGTTAATTCATGATTCACATATCTGGTTTTCATCAAACAAGCTATGCTTGAACATGGATAAAACAAATAAATTATTAATTACTTTAAAGAATTCTGAATTTACTAATCCGGAGTCAGTAAAATTTCTAGGCATTCATATAGACCCCACGTTGACCTGGAACCATCATGTACAAAATCTGGCAACTAAACTATGTAGAACAATATATTTTATTCGAAACCTCGTTGACTGTGTAGCTGTCAATGTTTTAAAAATGTTCTACTATGCTCTTTTCCAATCGCACATTTCTTACGCCCTGCTTGCTTGGGGACATAGTGCCTCAGCAAAACGAATTTTTGCCTTACAAAGACGAGTTGTTAGAATCATTTCTGGAACAACTTACAGAGCGGATTGTAAGCATGCTTTCCGAGATTTAAAAATTATGACTTTGCCATCGCTTTATATTTTCCAGTGTTTAATTTTCGGACACAAAAATAAGGAACATTACAAAACTGTGGAAGAAGTACATACGTACGACACTCGTACTAAAACTAATTTCTATTTAGGTTTTACAAGATTGATGAAAACCAGAAATTGTAACTTCTTTGCAATTAAATTTTTAAATATATTGCCCGATAATGTTAAATCTTTAACCTTAAATAATTTTCAGGTTAAAGTCAAGGATTTCTTGGAATCTAATCCATTTTATACATTTGAAGAGTTTTTAAATTTTGATACAAATACTGTGAATTGGAACTGTTGACTCCAAGTATTTTATATTTTTTATTTTATGTATTTTTTTCTATTTTATTCTTATTTTATAATATTTTACATTGCTCTAGTTTCACTAGCTATAAGTTACTATTTATATATTGTACCTGACTGACGAAAAACATGCTCTGTATGTGTAATTTTTGTCAATAATTATATTATTATTATTATTATTATTATATATCTGCCGTATTTGACGAGTTAGCTGAGTTAGTTTTTTGTTCGAAGCTTATATTTCATGTACCCCTAAACATTTTCAATAGGATTTGCATCGGGCATCAGAGAAAACCACATCACTTCAATCGCGGTCTAAATTTTCCTAGGCCCAAGCGAGTCGTTTTTCAACATGTTTCACCAATAACAATGGTTTTTGTTTGGTGCTCCTGAATTTAATACCATTTTCAATTAAACGACTTCTCAGCGTCATTAGTCTTAACTTAATGTTCTTTTTCAACAAAATTGCCTGATATTTACGTAAAGATAACATAGGATTATCATTAAAAACGTTAAAAATCGGATTATCTTGTTTTTTAGTGGTCACTTTCTTTGATCCACATTTAGGCAACATTCTAATTAATTTTATACCGTTTCACCCAAACTCCACAAAGTCCACTGACTTGTGCATATATTTTGCTGTACTTGAAAAGGACATTTTTTGCCCTTTTGGGTGGGTACATAAACATACCGTTTCTAAACGTTTTGCATAAATAGCACCCATTATTACACAACCACACTACTGAAAGACAAACACTAACTGAACAATTTTTATTATAGGGCGTATTAGGTCTTGATGTTCTTAACATGTTGGAACCTGTTTTTTATTTGCGCATATGCCTGATCCTGAGTCATACGCAAGTACACTACCGACAGAAAGTTTCAGGCAGGTTATGAATTTATGCTTTCAAGATATAAATATATTTAAATTGTTTATTTTCTTGACTTCAATGAGTGTCTTTATGTTTTAATTTATGATTCTAATATATCAGTAACAAGTTTAGACCAGTCCAGCATATATCAATCAACAATAGGCATTAACTTATTTATTTATAAAATAAACATTTGTACATTTATACTTGAGTATTCAATTAGATAACAAAAACTGTACCATTAGTGTGTTTTACTTCGGTTATAATTAATTTAGTTTAAAAAAAATCTTTTTTTTAGTTAAAAACAAATTATTTTTTATTAAAAAAATAATATAACTTTTTGTAAGTGAAATTTTATTTAACAATTAAAAATGGGTAAGCGAGGAGAATTAAGCACTGCCGAAAGAGAAAGAATTCTCGTTTACCACAAAGAAGGTTATTCGCAAGTCCAAATTGCAAAAAAACTTAAAATTTCAAGATGTTGTGTGCAAAGGTCATTGCAGCGATACGGAAAGAAATAAACGATAAGAAAATGGTGCCCATGCAAGTAAAAAACGCACTGGGAGACCTGGAAAAACTAGTAAATTACAGGATAGAGAAATAAAAAAGATTTCCCTGTCAAATAGAAGGTACACCGCCGAAAAAATCAAATCTGTGTACAATCAGTTCAATGATGTTAAGATTAGCACTTCCACTGTCAAAGATCGACTGAAGCAATTCGGCTTACATGGGCGTGTAGCCGCTCGTAATCCCTTATTAAGACCAGTTAATAAGACAAAAAGGTTAAACTGGGCTAGAAAATATAAAAATTGGTCAATCGAACAATGGAAGAACTTCCTTTGGATAGATGAGTCAAAATTTGAACTTTTTGGTTCAAAACGCCGTGTTTTCGTTCGAAGATATGCGGGAGAAAAGTATTCTGAAGAATGTTTGGTACCAACAGTAAAACATGGGGGTGGATCTGTTACTGTTTGGGGATGTTTTGGTGGAGAAAACGTTGGATTTTTACATAGAATCGAGGGAATAATGACAAAAGAAATTTATAAAGACATTTTAGAGCATCAAGTACTACCATCTGGTGAGAGATTATTTTCCAATCAGTATGTTTTTATGCATGATAATGATCCAAAACATACCAGAAAAATCTGTAAAAACTATTTAAAAGAACTTGAAAGTCTTCAAGTTCTAAAAATAATGGAATGGCCACCACAGTCACCAGATCTTAATCCGATCGAGTTACTATGGGAAGAACTTGACAGAAATGTACGAAAACAGCAGACGTCTTCTATAGAAAACCTTTGGCACATGTTGCAAGTAAAATGGAACGCAATACAACCCGAAACACTGCGTAGATTCATTAATCGTATGCCGAAGATCTGTGCAGCCGTAATAAAGAATCTAGGAAGTTATTTTGATGAAGCAAAAATTTAAGCAAAATGTATTTTTAATTTGAAATTGTTGATAAAACATGTTAAATTCATGTAACCATAATAATTAAAGTGCAAATTTTACTTGAAAAGGTTTATTTATTTAGATATTTCTAAAAATTCAGTACCTGCCTCAAACTTTCTGTCGGTAGGTATGTCTTATTATACAAACTATATGTATTATTCTCAGATTGCTACCTATGATAATACTGATAACCAATGGAAAGTCATTTTTATAATCCTTGGTAGTGGAATAATAATAATAATAATAAGTAGTGAAATAACTCTCGGAGGTATAAGTTTATTCCGATGTTCACTTCTACAATGCATTTTTTTATTGTCGGATAGTTATTCATGGTTTTAATAAAAATAAAAAATTAAAAAATGGTATTGTTCAATATTAATTGACATATCAGAAAAGACAATTATAAAATGACATTATTGCTAGTAACAATATCTTTAGGCCATATTTGGGCAAATATTGGGAGATAATGCCAAAATATTCGACTCAAATAATTGCTATATTGTGGTTCATACTTATACAATGCAATATCCTGTTATCTGCGGAGACTACGTTCCACTAATATGCCGCGGATTACTTAACCACAGAAAATTAGATAACCATATATATAATAATATAATAATAATAATAATACATATATTTACGTCCTTCATATTATACATACAAAATTACATAAACAATTTCGTTCACATATAGGCTGTGGCTTTCTTTATAATTAAATTTTTAAAAATACCACACAGTAAACAAAATAAAGGTGAACAAAAATTATTTTTTTATAAAATATATATTTTATCATTATCTAATTTAAAAATAATGATAACACTCTTTTTTTAATTTAATTTGTACCTAAATTTAGCATTTTTTATAAGTTTTACCTGGCTTAATTGTTTACACAAATTCTTAGACCATGTTGAGATATAATACATATACTTATTATTTTGTTCTTATGGAATTCTTGAAAATTATTAAAAACTTGAGGTATATGGTAATAAAAACATAATATATAACAAATCGGATAGTCCACCCGGACAATAATAAACTTTCACAAACCACCTGTTGCGAAAATTTCTTTGAAAGTAGTTTTTTACGGATTTTAAAAGGTACTTTATAGTCAACAATTGTAAGAAATCAGATAATAAAATAAAATTAGAAACCTTGCATTAACAACACGTAACTTATTGTTCAAGGAGACTTTGGTCAAAGTTATTATCTAATAACTTTGACAATTCCTTGAACAATCTTTTTACCCTTCTTACTAGAAATTCCTTATAAAAACACCTGTGTCTCTAAAGACGAGGTCAGAAAGTATCCAGTCCGATTAGCGTAAACATCTAAGAATTCTTAGAGGTACTGTGTCGGCATTCTGGTGGTCTATCTGATTCTATTTGTTTTAAACTGTTCATTATTTTAATACCCATATTATTAACCTTCAAACTTACTTTTGTAAATAGTATATTATAACAAATAAAATTAATTAATTTTAAACAGTCTTACTTAATGTGTGTAAACATTCACCTTTCAGAACTTGGTAAGTGAACAGCTAAGATCCAGACTAATAACAAGATGCCTGATCAGTCGGTTGGTAAGTACTAGTACACAATATCGTAATGATGAACCCTGGATAACACTCGCGCCTAGTACCCGAGCTCCTTTAGTCAGGAATCTCATTTCAGTTTGAGATCAGACTTTATATAATATCACAGGATTGCTACCTAGTTGATAATAAATGGTACAATATTAAAGAAACGTATCAAGGGCTCACTATAAATATATACAGCGCAATATATATGTACATATATGAAAACAGGCATTTAGATTACATAGCGCCGAAGGGGTGACATTAGGTAATCAGATGCGAGGCGCTTAATTTGCTAGGAGTACATTCCAGCAACAATCGGCTGCTAATATTATTTGCTATTAACAAATAAATAAAACTCTAATTTCATAACCGCGTAGAACCAAAATCTCGGAATATACATGGATAACGAAGAATTACTGTACCATTATTAATTATTCTTTCGAATAGCATGATGCATAAATTTTAGAGATTTTCAGATAGCGTCTAGCGCCTTCTTACATGACTAAACAATTACTTTTTACAGTAGCCACGACCGTCGGTTTTACATGCCCTTTGCCACATCCCCCATATTTCCGAATATAAATTCAGAGATACAGATACTCATTGTAAAGAAGGCTGAGTGGAGCATACGGTTTCAACAGCCAAGATTTTTTCTTTGAAAATTATTTTTGCCCGTACTAGTGATAGGTCTCATAATCCTACACTTTCGAAGCAATTAGAGTGACAACTACGCTGCTGCAACTACCATTATATACTTATAATGCAAAATTCAAACAAAACGTTTTATGTGATATCATACGTCATATCAAAAATTTTCACCGTTGGTGGGTAACACATATTTATTCATCAATCAGAGTGACAGAATAACTTATACTGCCACTTATCTGAAGTGCCGTTGACCGAATAAGATAAACTGGTGTTTATCCTATCAGAGCTTTATCCGAGCATTGTAAAATTGATTTTGCGATTTTATACTGAGAATTGCGTTATCCGAGGTTTGTCCATTAATTGTAAAAGCGGTCCTTGATTGGAAAAACTTATTATTCTTTCAAATTTAAGCCCGGTATTTCCGCCTTGCAGTTATCTATAAGAATAACTATCAATGGGGTAGTATTATCCTCTTGATATTCACTAGGATAAATTGCTTTCTGTATTTACAACTCTAGTTGTCACGTAAATAACTATTCTGATTGATAATAATATTTTACTATGTTTTTTTTTTTTTATATTGTTATTAGCAGCGTTGTGATAAAGAAAGAGATACATATACGCGACTCGTACGAATAAAAGTAAGATAGGTACAACTGTCAAAATAAGTGACAATTGTCAAAATTTTGTATAGAAAAATGTGGGATAAACGCCCAAGAAGTGCAAATTTCAACATTTTCGAAACAAAGCAACTAGTAAATCTTGTGTTAAAATGTAAAAATGTTATAGAAAATAAAGCCACTGACACTATAAATCTAAAAGATAAACAGGGGGCCTGAAAAAAAATGTTCAATGCATCCTGCGGACAGAATAGAAATGCAAAATACGACGGATTAAAGAAAAAACATTAAAAAATTTGGTTGAGTATTTGGTGGAATATTTAGTGGAACAGGATATTAAATGCATTTTTCGCTAAGCGAAATCGATTAATAAATTCTTGCTTGTCCCACTGGTCCATATGATTTGGTCTAACACGAACTATGTATGGACGTTCTAAATACTCTACAATTTTTTCATCATCGTCTGCTAACAAATCTTCAAAATCAGAATCGACGATTTTCTTCTTTAATAATAAATAAAAATTAACTTAAAATAATCGACAATATTTTTTTATTTCAGTGTAAATAAAAGTGGATTACTAAATTATTTTAAATTTATTTTCATATAGGTAATAATAAAATATAATGTAATTATATAATGTATATAAATACTGTAACAGGATGCCACTGTGCTCAGTTTTGTTAGTGCGAAGGTATGATGGTTGCTATGGTTACGAGGTTGTTGATTGTGCGTTGAGTGTTAAAACGTCAAAAAATACAAAACTATTTTAACTTTTATATTGTACTAGCAGTGTACCCGATGCTTCGCTTCCCGAAAAAATACAGCCGTAGCCGGTTTAGACCGGGCCCATGTCAGAATGGGTTCAAATTAGATTTGGTGTAAATAGTTTTAGTATGGTCTAATTATATATTTTTTTTTACTCTACCATTGTATAAATATGTGCTTGTTCACAAATAATTTAAGTGAGAAAATTCTTTAGCGTTTTCAAGGCGAAATGTCATATTTCTGGAGGCCACAAACTGTTTTAAAGATGCCTATACTAATTCTCCCATCGGAGTGTCTCCCGAACTCCGTAATATCCTGTGAAATCTTAAAATTTTGGTAAAATAGTAGACAGAGTAGGTATTATTTTTTCTGTTGTATACAGGTCTAATATAGTTTTCTTTAAAACTCCTTTATCAAAATCGTCTATATTTCTTTTCGTACGATCCTTTTGTACACTTTTTCTAGGTGGAGAAAATTTTGAGGGTTCACCTTGTTAGATTTTTTTTTTTTTGAAGTTCTTGTTACGCCTGTTGCAGCAGCCACTCAAGCAAAAACCGATTTGAAAGGAATAATAGGTTCCCCAGCCTCATAAAAGTCAAAATATAAGAAACTATTTCGCGACTTTGGCTAGTAATAGCGCGACCATTTAACTTACTTTTAAAAGGCATATTTACTATTGCTAGATTTTCTACCGACTGTACTCAGAGCGATGTTGCCCGCACGAACTACCGAGATTAAATGCGTCCCCACTCCTACATATTTGAGCCATTTATGATTTTGACCGAACACTCCCGATCTCAATATAATTGTACAACCAACTATTGAAGGGAAATTTCCGTTTTCTCACTGACGGTTTAATAGATATTCCAATGGTCGAATATAATTAAAAACAAAATTATTAATTTATCGTTTCTGATGGGACTTTTTTGAAATTTTCGATTTTAATAGTTATGATGAAGGCAATCCCTACCTGTATGCAAAATTTCAACTCGGTAGCATATCTGGAAGTGGGTTAGAATTTCCGGACATAGCCACAAATATTCTCTTTTATATATAAAGATTATAATTAACTTAAATTTAACAAAGTTGTTACTATATGACGTGGATAGTGTGGTGTTATTAATTAGGTAGTTTGTTCTACTCCTAAAGAAATCTTAATAAATATATTTTTTGCAATAAAATGCTACAATTTGTATATAAAGTGCAGGTATGTCTAATATGTACATAATACCTGTTATATTATATATTTTACTTATATCTGCTTATGTTATGTACATATATTTATCAATAAAATGTTTTTTTTTACACCTATCTGTCAAAATCTGTAATTTTTATCCAATGGGTAACATTTATCAGTCGATAATCCAGTAACTCTATAGATAAATAATTGTAAATACGCAAAAAAATCGTTTTCTTCCTGGATAACTACTTATCCCTTTGATAGTCAATTTTATCTATGGTTGGAAATATCGCGCCTTAATAGGATTGAAAGGTATTAACTCCTAGATTGGCCTCAATCCAATAATTATGGTGGAAGCCTATATTATTGAGCAACTGTTGGCTATCCATGTAATTAAAATAAAATAAAAAATTACGTCAAATTATCTTCTATTATTAAATAAATATATATATGAATACTAAATCATTAATATTTTAAGCAAAAAGCGTCCGTTGTTGTGGATGCAGAATATATTGAATTCTCTAGCAGACAGGATGTTTAATATCTACAAACAGGAAATTTAATTTTCATGGTGCAAACTCACATTTACATTAAATCGAAAATGAATTTTGGCCAAATATAATCACATTAATACATATTTTCAAATAATAAAAATTTAAGCGAACGTTGTTAACTGGCTTTTAGATGAACCAACATTTATTAGATAATACCAAAAATTTCTGTAATTATTTATTGTTGGTACCTTGTTAGACACTTTATCTGTGAACGAATCTAATGTAGTATTAGTGAAATGTTTGTATTGAACGATACACGTCATACAAGTGCGGTACTGTCCTCAGGCAATTTGTTTTTAACCTGCGTGACAAATTAATGAAGTTCTTCCATAGCTGCCTAATCTCCTACTTTGCTTGGTACTTTTAATAAGAAATGGCCAAATAATCTTAGATAATTTAGTCTCAAAATTAATTTTTCATAATGAAATCATAAAAAAGTTATTTCCTATAATAATAGTCACATATCATTGAGTACTAATTCAAAGTCTTCATGTTATTTTTTGCTTTGATTATTTCTGTTTACTTTGTTTTGTTTACTTTGTCTGTAGTTATTTATTGTTAGCCGCAAGGCTTTTTAGTAAAATTATTATAAATTCCCAAAACCTCACAACAAATCTCAATACATAAAAAAAAATAATAATAACATTTTTGAACGGTACAAAAAATTCAGTATATTTCTAAAAATATACTGGTCAAAAATTCTTGTAAATTTATTCCAGTCTACATTAATGTGATTTGCTATAAGCTGTTCACTTTTGTAAGGACACACTAGATCTGGTTATTTTGGTTACTTTTGTAGTGTATTACTGACTTTAAATGTCAATTAAAAATATTCCTTAGGTTGATAAGGTTATGATCATTATAATTAAGATATTCTCTTTTCAATATGACATATATAAAATGAATCCACATTTTAAAAAAGTGTCATTTTTTAATACCAACATGATATACAGTTTCAAAGGTGCAAACTATTGAAAACAAAATTCCCTCTTAGTTTGTTCTTACAAAAGTGAACTGCTTATAAGAATATTTTCAAACCTTTAGATCAGTGGTCGCCAAATTTTTTGATCGCGTACAGAAGAGGAAAATTTACTTGTTGGTTGGTATTTGTATGGGTAAGTAAAGTTCTTTGTAAATCCAAAAAATCGTGGAAATAAAAAAAAAAGCGGCCAGGCGTAAAAATATAACTATCCCTTAACGGTAGATAAAAATCAACAAAATAGCTCTGTAGGAAAGATTATGTTCATTTCGTCTCCAAAGGGTGACTAAGTCAAATTTGTTAAAAATGGAAATTTTAAGAAAACCCAAAATTGTTGTATAATAATTTTGGGTTTTCTTATGTAGTAGTACATAACAGCCTGATTCTGTAAAAAGTTACTACGTTAGCTGCTACTGAGTAACGTTGCTACGAAATAACTTTTATAGTAACTTTCTTATCAATCGCCAAACAATTGGTATTCTCCAAGCATAAGCACAAGCAACGTTCTTATAACAAGTTATATTTAGTAACGTTGCTACAAAGAATCGTGAAGCTAGAAGCAGATTACGTTTTGCGCAGGCGAGGTATTCGTTTTTAATTGAGTTTGACAGCTATGTTGTGAGTTTCTGAGGTTAAACGAAAAATGTTTTATAAACAAAATCAGAAAAAGAATTGCAAACAGATGGAAATTCTGTTGAATTTCCTGGAAAATAACCCGGTCATGGTCGGTGATACGAGTGTTTAAAAAATAATTGACAGGAACGAGTGGTGGTGCTGTGGTGATGTGCTATGTGGTTACTGTTTTCTATGTGGTGGTGCAAGTTATAGTCCAAATTTAAATGAATTGCGTGAAATACAGTTAAAGAAGTTCGGATAGCCATTGAACAGGCGCGCACTTAAAACATTGATCTGGGAAAAGTCCATTACGAAAAAATATCTGTAATATAATACAAATGTATTGTTGTGTTTTTATGGAGAGGAGTGGGTTTATATATTAATTTAATTTTGATTATAAATTAATTTTTATTAATATACTCGTCGACCACTCCATTGTGTGCTCGCCTCCCATTAACAGTCGTAGGTAATTCATTTAAAAAATATTGTACTGTTATACTATTATAAAAAAAATGTAAATAAACAAAAAAAAATAGAAATTGAACCAGAGTCAAATAAGGAACTCGAAGAATTTCCAAAGACCGGTAATGTAATTGTCTAAAGACTATGTCCTAAAAGTATTTTAAATAAAATTATTTACACAGCATATTGCTTATGATTTATATTTCCCGTATGTGCTATACAGAAAATAAAATAAAAATCCTTCTATAATTATTGTCTCTAAGTTGCTTCATTGTCAAATGTTTGAAATAAATCATTATTAAACAGAAAAATTTCTCACGATTTTTTGAAATTACTAAATATAGCAACTGCTTTCTATTAGTTGTTATCCATAATAACTTTCTAAGCAACTAGTTACTAATTTCATAGTAACTTTTTTCTTACAGAATACGGATTTCGCGAAAGTTGCTAAAAAAGTTACTGACCTTGTATTTAGAAACTTTTATTGAAACTTTTTCGTGGTAACTTGCTTACAGAATTGGGCCGATTGTCTGTATAATTAGACGTCTTTGTTGATTTTTGGCGAACTATAAGAAAAAAAAGGAAAAACTAAAAAAAAATTAAAAATTAACAGTTAACATTATTATGCTACTACCTAATAATTGGTCCAATCTCCATTATTATCAATTATTGATTGTCGTCTTTTCGGTACACTTTCTACCGGCTTTTCGGCATACTTCGGCAGTGATTACCATATCTGCCGTATTTGACGAGTTAGCTGATCCAAATTTTGAAAGTTTTTTGCTGGAAGCTTATATTTCATGTACCCCCATATCCATCCAGCCATAAAAATTAGATTCATCAAACACATCACTCCAATCGCGATCTAAAATTTCCTTGGCCCAAGCGAGTCGGTTTTCGACATGTTTCACCGATAACGGTTTTTGTTTGGTGCTCTTGAATTTAATACCATTTTCAAATAAACGACTTCTCAGGGTTATCAGACTTACCTTAATGTTCTTTTTTAAGAATATTGTCTGATATTTACATAAAGATAACATGCTAACGTTTCAACCAATACTTCACAAAGTCAACTGACTTATGCATATATTTTGCTGCACTTGAAAAGGACATTTTGGCCCTTTTGGGTGGGTACATAAAAATACCGCTTCAAAACGTTTTGCATAAATAGCACTCATTATTACATAACAGCCCTAACACTAACTAAACGATTTTTATTATAGGTCTTAATGTTTTTGTCATGTTTGAACCTGTTTATTATTTGTGTACATGCCTGATCGTGAGTCATAATCATTTATGTCTTGTTGTATAGACTGTACATATTTACGAACACCGCTACCATCAGACTTTTGGTGTCTACCAGGTCTACAAGTATGAAATGAGGATTTTTTTAAAACTTGCCGCGCAAACAGAGTGTATAGTTAACACAAATGGCGTTTTATTAAGTTATCATTAAGTGTCAAATGCGTATAGGTTATAATTTGAAAAGTGATCATATAGTTTTGTTTTACTGTGTTAAAAAGTCAAATTGTGTGCCAAATAAAGAGCATTCGCGGACAGTACTACTGTTTTGTTTTTATTTGAAAAAAACTGCTGCTGAATCATACCGACTGCTTCGAGAAGCTTATGGTGAATATGCTCCATCGCAAGATACGTGTGAACGATGGTTTTGGCGTTTCAAAAGTGGTGACTTTGATTTTACAGACAAAGAACATGGAAAACCTCCAAAAAAATATGAAGATACAAAATTGAAAACATTGCTACAGGAAGACTATAGTCAATCACAAAAACAACTAGCAGAGCAGTTAGGCGTTAGTCAACAAGCTGTTTCAAATCGCCTACGAGAGATGGGTAAGATCCAGAAAGTCGGCAGATGGGTTCCACATGCATTGAATGAGAGGCAGATGGAAAAACGCAAAAACACTTGTGAAATTTTGCTTGCACGATACAAAAGAAAGTCTTTTTTGCATCGTATCATTACTGGCGATGAAAAATGGATTTATTTTGAAAATCATAAACGTAAAAATCATGGGTGAACCCAGGCTCACCATCCACATCGACTGCAAGACCGAATAGCTTTGGCAAAAAGACAATGCTCTGTACTTGGTGGGACCAAAAGGGTGTGGTCTATTATGAATTGTTAAAACCTGGTGAAACAGTTAATACCCAACGCTACCAACAACAACTGATCGAATTGAACCATTCGCTGCTCATAAAATGCCCAGAATACGAAAGAAGACAGCACAAGGTATTCTCTCTTCACGATAACGCTCCAACACATAAGCCAAAGCAGTTTGCAACACATTGGAGGCACTCAAGTGGGAAGTGCTACCCCATGCCGCTTACTCACCAGACTTGGCCCCTTCAGATTACCACTTGTTCGCATCGATGGGTCACGCACTTGCCGAGCAGCACTTTTTTTTATATGAAAATGTGAAAGAATGGCTAGATGAATGGCTAGATGAATGGCTAGATGAAGCTAGTTTGCGGGGAAAGGGGAAGAGTTCTACTGGCGAGGTATTTACAAATTGCCTGAAAGATGGGAAAAATGTATAACTTCTAATGGAGCATACTTTGAATAAAAAACTTTTACTATTCTTTTGAGTATAATGTGTTTTATTTAAAAAAAATCCGCATTTCATACTTGTAGACCTGGTATAAATTTTACGGATTTAGGTATAGCTTATAAGTTTACAAAAGCACTCAGAATTGGTCATTCCCCGTAAATGCCCTGTAAATCTTACAGGGTCGCTACGGGTTACAAAGAATTGCGCCATAAATAGACTGTAGTTTAATATTTTGTTATTAGTAATAAAAAATGTCGTCTTCCTTGATTGTTACAACGTAACAGTATTTTTCTGTTGGATGATGATCTATGAAGTTTTAAATTAATTCATAATCCTATTATAATATTTCAATTTCCTAAATATCGGTCAAACGTGACTAAAATATTATTTCAAAGATTATAGAAAATGTTAATTTTGAAATATTCCGTACTATTAGGTGTGCACTAAAGTCTTTCTATTTTCAGCGCAGTTATAGTTATTTAAAATTCAAATAAAATCTCGCCTTTTTGCATTTTTGACAGGTAAAGGTTGGCACGCATATGAAACGTCATTTGTCATGAAACATAACCTCATGATAATGCTAATGAAAAGATTTATTTTACATGTCATGGTATATCTGTGAACACGCTACAGAAATAAGTAGTAGGATGGACTGTGCCCATAATGACGATTTTAATGCTGGGCGTATTACGTCATTCGTAACGATCCGTAAATTGTTAAGTATTTATTTGTTCCTGCCTACTCTGAAACTGAACATTTCAAATTATTTTTAAAATGTTATTATAGATGTAGCGCCCACCTACGATTGGTCGTAACCGTATGTCACGACAGAGCTACACAGTGGTTGACGATTTTTAACTCGAAGGACCGATAAATAGTTGGTAGCGCAGCGCGCGGTAAATGGAGTGGTATATCGTATCGTGGACGTACGCGCAGTGAGTTAAGTAGCCGCGATTTCGACCTTAAGAAAAGAGGGGGATTTTAACTCTTCTGCTTCTAGGGGCTGTTCTAGGAGACTAGCACGAAAGGAGTAGTTAGCCCTAGCTGGGGAAAGAAGGGTAAAATCCAAGCCCGCAAATAAGGTGAAAGGGGGAGTGGAAGCTCGATGTTTACCTCGGTGACCCCTACCGACGATGTAACACAAAACATATTCGTGGACTCAACTCACTGGAGTAAAGTACACCTGGCTAGATATGGTGCGACGCAAAATGGCCAGTGTAGTTGTTCGGACACAATACAATAATATTTATTGCACAAATCTTATAATTAACACTAGCAATATTAATATACAAGTGTAGTGAAAACCAGCCTTTAGTGCAATATTTAAATTTAAATTTATTTAGTAGCAAGCATGAAGCAGACATTATTTCAGTTGTATTTCATTATTTTATATTTTTAGGTTTCAAACATATAAGTAAAATCGAAAATTATAAATTACAAATCAAAAGTAAAAAATCGAAAAAAGTTGCAAGACTACGGCATACTTAATTTCATTTAAATGTTATAACTGAAAAAGCACGTACTATAATTAATTTCTTAACTTCGTGAGGAACTAAATAAAAATTGTATTTTTTTAAGTTATCACGAGCTCACGTTTTAACGATTGAAGCTGGCTTTTAGTAAAGAAATTTTTTCCTAGTGTTACCTAGTGTATTGTTATCTAGTGTACAAGGGTACAGTTGGCCAAGGCCAAAGGATGGAGCTGAATCCACCTAAAGATACGCGCATAGTGAAAGCTGGTTGCTGGTGGAATATCAAAATTGAACCTGCTTGCTTGTTCGTGCTGATAAAGGGATAATGAGAAACCAGCGTCAGCCTTTACTATGCGCGGTATTTTGATAACACATAGGATATTCCTGCTCGCAGGTTGACCCTCGCTAGCGCTGGTAGCCAGTTAGCAGCATCCAGCTTACACTATGCGCGTACCCCTTGTGTGTGGTCGTAGCGGCGGCTATTGCATGGGGCATATTCGTGTCCCACACTAGCTCCATCTATACCATCGGGCGTAGTAAGTCGGAAACTGTGAAGGACCTCCAGACACCCCGGTGCCTTCGACATCAGTTCTCAGCAACCGGGGCAGACAAACTGACATTGCACTACTTGTCGAGCTGGTGGACAGCACTCATGCGTGCGTCCCTAGAGCGCGACCGGATATTTTAACACACTCGGAACATATCTTTCGCCTGTACTATGGTTTTCAATTCCCTGCCTCTTGCCGAGGGGTGATAGACTGGACAAAAGGATGCTCGAAAGACCCTGCAACAGCTCTGCGGATGTCTGGATGTTTAGTAAGGCTGAACTAGCTTGTCTAGTGAAAAGTAAGTCCCTTAGTTTTGCGGGCATAGAGGCTAACATGATTTATAGTCGGTAGGCCTTCTGAATAATCCAACACTACCAGCGTACTGGTGCTTATAAAATGTTTCCAGTGCATAAAAAATATTATCACAATTATGATATAATTGTATGCTAATGTCCCAATTCTTTGAGCGGCCTTTAGGCGGTGTAGGTCGCGGTTGCTGACTTGCGGTTTTGGGAATTAAAGAATGTGCAGAGTGTTGCGTGTTTGTCAACATAAGTTTTGAACTACTTTCTAATGTGTTGGTAAACATTATTCAATTGTGCCGACTATGGTATTTAATTGCTGTCAACAATTACACAAATGAATATTGTTTCCAAAACAATTGAGGTAGGACTTGACGTCATAGTATCCTGGTTAACAGTTATAAAATGGTTTTAGGGAATTGAGTCGTTAGTCAGTGATTCATTGCGTCAGTTATTCAGTAGTTATTCATTGAGTCAGTTATTCAGTAGTTATTCATTCGATCATTTTTGTGAGCACGCTACCCAAGGACCAGCCCAGCTGTTCAAGTCACCAACCCGAGATGTGGGTGCCGTCTACAGGGCTACTCCATGTGTTCGCCTCGTGCGGATACCTGGGGTGGTTCGGCCGATCCTGGAGAAGCCGGGGCAAGAACGGGACTTACATCAGCTACTAACAGACAACACCAGCAGCCATTCTGACAGTTAATTGTATTCTGATGTAAAATTATTATTATATAATAAATTTTGTAGAAAAGATTTCCGTTCTTGAATCCACCCCGTGACAATATTCGCAGTCGGCATTGTAGCTATTACTTGCTAAGCACCCGTTAAAAAGTCTAAAGTTATTTCTTGTGTCTTGAATTTCACTATAACATAATATTATAACAAGATTTAAATTTAGAAGGATATATCTACGCATAATTTTGAACTAGATAAGCATATTACATTAAGAACCCCTTCTTTCAAATACTAATTTGTAGAAGATTTAAATCAAACATGGTTGTGACATTAAAATTAATATAATTAAATCAATAAAATAAATAAAATAGAATTCCATCGTTATTCCATTTCGCACATTTGATATTGCGAACCAATATTTGAAATAGAAATATTTGAAAAGAAAAATAACTTGAAATGAAAAATTTTTCAAAAATAGTTAAGAAAACTGTTTACAGAAGGAACTGCGAATTGGATAAAAAGCAATGACAGTAAGAAACGACTGAAATCCTGTTGAAAATCGTTTTATTCAGAAGTCACACTGATGGTTATTGTTGAATTCGAGCCTCCAGTAAAGGCTTCTATATTAATTCACCAAATTTAAGAACAGTCTCCGGAAGTGCAACTGACGAAACTAGAGGTAAAGAACAGGATGTACTTGAATAGTAACACCCCAGAAACCGTCTCAGAAACATAATTCGATTTGGCGACCAACAACATATAGTCAAACAAACAATCAGAGCCGGTTTCTGAAAGCTTAGTTAACTATATCCACATGGTTAGAAATTGGTTGCTATGGTTACTTATGGGATTGTTATATTGTAACCGAGTTTAATCTTTTGATTAAATTCGGTTGGTTAAAGCATTCAGAAACCGGCCCTTAGTTGGCATGTTTTCGCTTCAAAATGCTTTTGGCGCACTCACATTTTTTTCACCATGTAAATCGCTAATATTCTAGTAGCTCAAAATTTTTATACTGTACTAAATGTGTCTACACTACCCACTCTTCATAAATGGCAGGTTGCTAAAGAACGAGTTAAGTGTTTAAACTCGCCTAGTTCGAGTTAAAACATACAAACATAGATAAATTGAAAATGGAAAAAATAATACCGGTTTTTAAAAAAGGTAACAGTAACGATTCCAATAACTATCGTCCAATCGCCATCACACCGACCTTCTCTAAAATAATAGAAAAGGCTATAACGAATAGGCTTGTAAAGATATAAAATAATATTTTACTGTGAACTAATTTGGATTCAGGGCAAACCAGTGCACATCTAAAGCTGCTATAGTTTTATTAAATAAAATAATGGTGAATATTGAAAAAGGTTTGCACGTTGCAGGATCGTTTTATGATTTGAGCAAAGCGTTCGACTACGTGTGCCCATTCAAACTAGGTGTTAAACTCCAATATTATGGTGTTAGAGGAAAAAATTTAGAGCTTATAATGGACTTTCTATCGAATAGGCAGCAATGTGTTCACTTCAATTTAGCTGGTCGCCGGCAATGAATATAGACATGGGAATTGAACAAGGTACTATCCTTGGCCCTTTCTTATTTTTAACTTACATTAACGACCTGCCGGACAACATGGCAGCCATGACTGTACTCTTTGCCGACGACTCGTCCTTTATTGATGAAGGGGTGAATGTGAACAATGTCAAAAGGGCACTAAGTGACACTCAGTCCCAGGCCTTACAGTGGTTCACAAGTAAAGGCTGAAGTTTAAATACTGAAAAAACAAAAACAGTAGTTTTTAGTCTAAACAGACATTTGGACAATACTGAACTTCACTCAGATGCCACTGTAAGGTTCCTTGGGTTCCACTTGGATGCCTGACTGACTTGGCAAGAGCACATAAAACAAGTGACCAAAAAACTCAATAGTGTTTTTTATGTTAAAACGACCGATGCTAACGGTGTCAACGGAGATTGTCAGAATTGCGTACTTCTCGTTTTATCAATCTGCCATTAGCTATGGCATTGAGATGTGGGGTGCGTCAACTGGCTGGCAAAACAATTTTATAATTCAAAAACGAGCCATCAGGACTTTAGCCCAAGTTTCGCCGCGCACATCATGTAAGCAAATTTTCAAGGAATACAAAATTCTGACAGTCCCGTTTCTGTATATATTACATATACTAATGTATATAAAGACCAATGAAAACGACATACTAAGGCACAGTCAGATTCATATGCACAATAATAAGAACAGAGAACATTTTACCATTACTAGGCTCAGATATAGTGCATCTAGAAATCTACACTTAATTGCAGGTATCGGTCTCTATAATGCCCTGCCAGATGTGCTCAGCAATAGCTGCAATGTCAAATTCAAAAGAGGCCTAAAAAACATACTGCTTGAAGGAGCATTTTATAGCGTCTCTTAATTTGTAGAAACGATTAGTGTCGTAAAAATTTTAAACATATTATTGTTTGTATTGACGTAAGTTACTGTATACTAAATGTACAATTAGTTTCAATAAAATGATGTGGTTTGATATATTTTAACTCTGGTTGGGAATAACTCCAGTTTAAAAATTTAGCAATCGGCCATAAGTATATTAATTACATAACATAAATATTTGGGAGTCATTATGGATCATCAACTACAAATCATATGAAAGTTGCCTATGGAAATGAGCTTTCCTCGCTTTGAAAACCTTGTACATAAATCGGACAAGAAATGATGATCACTTCTCGTGATCGCTGAAGACGGAAACAGATCGTTGAGCAGTTTCCGAAATGTCCGAAAGTACTTTATATAACGCATGAAGTATTATATCTTTTTGATACTAATACTCATTTTATTGTACTATTCTAGCCTAGTACTATCAGCAATGGAAAACTTCCAAAATAATGGTGTCCGTATCATTATATTCGTTATAGAAAAACAATGTATTTAAAAAATTATTTAAGATTCCTTTATTGGCGAAGAAGAATTGAAATTTTGAAGGGCTCAAAACACTTCAGTAGTTAAATATGGAAAAACGCAGTAAATTACATTAGCTCAAGCGCTCATTGAAGTAATACTGATAGTGATAACATTATTTTGGTTAAGCTCTGCTTAATAAATTGTCAAGGATATTTTTATTTAACGCTACGTACAACCCCTAGAGATTATTAGTTTCTTATACAAAACTAACAATCAGAAATAAAATTAGTGACTATCTATAAATCAAATTTTGCACAGAATTTTTGTCTAAATAGGATATTTTTGATTTTAGAAAAAATTATTGTAAAAATGTTATTGCTCAATAACTTAATAATAGGTATCACACAACAATGTTCTGTAATTTTTTAAATATATTTGTGGGTTTCAAATAATTTTTATATTTATATAGTTTTATGTAGAAATGTTCAAATAATACGTCAACATTTTTTTAGACATGATTATAGTTTAGAACCTTCGTCGAAAAATATACTTGATGATAATGAAATGCCACTTGGCACAAGTATTCTTTACATAAAGTAAATCATTTTTATCCGCAGCAGCTATATTAAGAACCGCGGCAGATTCTAGATGGCAGCAAAAGTAGATTACCAAGTACACTATAAGTAATTTTCACAATAGAACAAAATATCTTCGAACATTTTTGTAGAATGAAGCTTTAGCTACAATTTGCCGCATAGAACACAAATATGCGTCGAATGGTTAAAAAGATGGCGTCTATAACGCAATTTATTTATTTACAATTACAGTTCTTTTACAATTAAAAATATCATATTAGATAGATAAAATTTCGCTGAAAATTTTGATGTATAGATTGTTACTAATTTTACTTCAGATTGTTAGTTTTGTATAAGAAACTATACCATTTTGCGCACCCTAAGTTACGCTTTTCGTTTTTTTGTATTTTTATATATCGAATATTTACTTCCTGCTCATTAAATTATGTTGCTTTTTTTTGCCTATCCAAAAATTCTTCGTAATATGTTTCTTTCGAAAAAGACATGTGCACTGTTTTGAAAGTATTATTCTACGACACATGTATGGGGGTATCTATCTGTGTGATGACTAGCATCTAGAATAATAGGTATATCTCATGAATGTTTTTTCAAAAACATTCAATTCACGTCAAGCTTAGTAAATAATATATAATAAAATTACAAACTTGCAATATTACACACAGTTGCTAAAACTAGTATCAACCGTAAGATTTTCGACATTTGTTTGTGCAGTGTCCTGTCCAATGTTCCTACACTATACATAATAGGTCTGTTCGTAGAGCTATTTCTAACAGTTAATTATAGCCGAACGCAAACGCCGAGTTCATAGGAGTGCGTTTAAATAACTCTATGGTTACCTATGGTACACTGTTAGAAATGGCCTTACGAACAGAATAACTAAGTGACCTTGAAGTGTGCAAGTGATTCAATAAATTACGGAAAAGGTCCCCAGTTCTATGGATCCGATTCACCAATCAAAAGCTTCCAAATATTTGAAATTGTCCAGCTACCGCGGAAAGTCGGATTGGGGTAAACATCCGGCAGGAAGAACTGATTTCATTTTCTAGTATATCGCAATTCTTCTTGATGTATAACGTCACTGTGTTATTTATGGGTAACTCTATTTTATAAAACAAATACAAAAACAATCAATCATTAAAATAAAATTAATTTTCTTCCCGTCTGAGCATAAAGTTTAAAACGGTAGAGCAGATGACTGTCCGGCTGTTGGACAAGCGTATCCGTTAAGCGAAAAACGGAGTACTTATCAATAAACTAGCAAATTTTTGTAGGTGCGAATGAAATACCACGTAAAAGTTGACAAACCGTGTCGAAAAAAAGAATGCAAAAGGACTTCCAATTGCCTTTTCACATCTGGCGAAATATAATTGCGGCATTGTAAGAAAAATCAAAAATTATTTAAGAATAAGTGGGAAGTAGGACAATCACATAAAAAATCGACTGTCACACCAAAAAACAGGACGTCGGGTCCTGTTTTTGTGAGCATTATTCTCTTCACATCCCAGAAAATTGAACCCATAATCTTTTCTGCAGACAAAATGGACTAGACCTCTTTGGCATTGAATAATCAGTATTGTTTGTGATGTTTTGTTACTGAAGAAACCTTCTTCATCATGAAAATCCACTTCCACATACCCCAGCTTAGACTATCGAGTTCTTGACCGTTTCAGGAGTGGAAGAAATGACATATCCGACTTACAGTCTTTACTTGACGCCTTAAGACCTCTTTCTTTTTATAAAGGATAAAATGTGCCGGTTCAAATTTAAAAGGTGTGAAGCAGCGATTTAAGCCTACGAAAATCTAATTTCTAAGATGACACTTGAACGATAGGCCCAGTGTTCTTAGGATTGGTTTCACCGGATGGAAAATTGCATTGCACATGAAAGTGAATATTTTAAAAAACAATACATATATTTAAATAGACAAATTTTGTTGTTTTCTCCATTATCCGCATAACTTAAGTAGCAAACTTCGTATTTATAAATTATTTTATACAAGTTTAATGAACTCCAGTCTTAAATATTTTATTTTTCAAATTTATCAGAACACATTTTAAACACAATGTAATAAAAAAAGTCTATATACTAGCGCCACTCTAATTTTTTCGAGAACTAATGGTATCATGTTAACTTTTTTCTCCGGTTGATAAATTTAGGTGGCAGTTCACTGTTAAAACTAAACCGGCGGCATTATACGATCTAAAAAATATATATTGTGGTGGCGAGGGGATTTAGACTCTAAACTCTAAAAAATAACCTGACAGTGAGGTATGCTTTAAACACTGGGTAATTGGAGCGAACCAGTTTAGGATATGTGCCATAAAATACCACACTTGCTTCGCATCGTTCAACTTCTAACACGTTACCGACCATAAATTATTTAATTTGGTTTCGAGGAAAGACAATGGAGCTATAAAAATATTTTTACTGTAATTTATCAACATGTCAATAAATTATTAAAATTAATACCTCGAGAAAATATAAATAGACTTTCCTGTAAATTTTGCAAACCCAACTTTATTGTTTAAGTTATTAATTTCATTCTTAAAACATAAGTTGTGACAAGTTTCAGCATGTTTCTTATTAACTTGATTTATGAATTATTCGCATATTTACGTTATACAGTTACTCATAAAATTGAGCATACAAGAATTTGACAAAGATAATTTTTAGTAAAACGTGACTATTAAACAGATTTTTTTAAAACTAATTAATTTTTATTTATAAAATACACCTTGCAGATCCAAAATTATTACAAATAGTATAAAGTATAGTAATATTTGTTAAAAATTTGTATATGCATTTGCGCGAAAACTTGTTCTTCAAAACCAAAATGTTGCAATATATGCGTCAAAAATACAAGCAGAAATCGATCTTACGATCAAAATCGAATAGATCGTACCCTAAGAAATCCAATGCAGAAAGCTTCAGGGCTAACAGAATGCGCATGAAAACTGACGCCTCAAAGCCAAAAATTGAGCGCAGTATAGTAAAGATAGAGGACCATGGGGACGTGTTCATTTAAATTATAGCGATTTACTACAACCTACCCCAATTTTTCTGGTTAATATTATCTAAAAGATTAAAATAAAAAAATAAAAAAATATGAAAATTCATACTTATATCGGACATACGACATTGGACCCCAAGTTACTCTCACTAAACAATCTTGTATTTCCCATTTAAACGAAAGCCTCTGTAACGTAAAGAGTTAAAGTAAGACTGCCGAAGCAGTACACAATCAATTTACTGCACCAGAAATCGTTCTTGCTGGAAAAATATTGACTTGGTCGGTTATCCCTTCCAAAAAATACGAACTAAAGAAGATAGATAATTATCCTACCTGCACCATTAGAGATATTCCTACGATTCCCTGAGATTTGTGCTGTGCTTCGGACATGTTGTGATACAGTTCTTTGTTGAAACCATATAACTGTATCTGAAAACAAAAACAGGAATAATTAAACACATTTTCAAAATTGTTTATCTATTATCATCAAAATCCCTGGATAAAGAACGTTTGTTTACACTGTAAGTTTTTATTTAGTAAACTTAGTTAGTTAAAATGTTTGGTGCTCAGAAGTGCTAGCTAGTTGTGCTTCACATAGCCCATATTTTTAAGCAGAATATTACTTATAAGTAAGAATGAATAAAACAATAAATAACAGTAATTTAAATATTGTTGTATGATACAATCAGTGATCGTTGGGTAGCCATATTAAAGACGTAGTTTCTGAAATTTCTCAATTGACAATCAGGATTTCTGAGTTTTTAAATGAAATTTACGATTTATGTAATGATAAATCTATGTAGTTGTAGATAAAATATTGTACTTGACGTATAATGGCTATATTAGCCACATACATTAGCTGTTGGCTAGATAGACTCCATTATATGCTTGTTAGATGAAATTCTATTTTTAACATTTATAGCTTAAAACAACGTAAATAGAACATTACTGATAACAATTGGAGCGTTTGAATGATAATTTGATACGAAAACGATCATCAATTGCTGTTTGGACAACGCACATAGACGATTATTAGGTACTCCAAGTACAACGGACCAAGGAACTACTACTGCACTTTGCCGCTTTGCTTTCGCTTGGGGTAATTAAGCATCCTGTTGCACATGCTTTAGCTGCTTAGCTATAGCTGCACTTGCACGCTGCCGTCCAGGAAGTCCTACTCACTAGGAACTCTCCTAGTGCACTTTCACTGCGCGCTGGTAACTGCACGTTACGCTCCGCACCTATCTCTTTAGGGCTCTTCACCTCGTCTAAGAGGACGTCTTTCGCATAGGGATCCTCTTCACACTATTTTATATGAGCCTCAATGGGAACCTATCTCTCCCAAGGCTAACGTATCCTCTTTTGTATCAAGACTGGCGTACATGCCGCTTCAGTCAAGAGTCTAGAATACCTCACCTTCCCGTGATAGTAACTGTGTCACCCCATCATCTATTATCAGCCCGCGTTAAATATACAGTCCACTTTCGATCTATGACTAGCGAAACCAGAAGACATTGTTCATCGCGTTTTTCCACCCAATAAGCGCTTCAGTCGCAACAATTGCATTAAATCGCCAGAAAGTGATTTTTCTCCATGACAATGCTCGTCCCCATATTGCTGTAGCCGTGAAACAAACACCGCTGGAGCTCGAATTGAAGAGTCTCCTGCACCCAGCATATTCTCCGGACCTGGTCCCAAGAGATTACTATCTATTCCGATCGATACAACACGCTTTCGAAGGTAAACATTCCCATAACTACGGCGAAGAAAAATGGGAAAAAGTCATAGCTTGAGAAAAAGTCGAGGACAAATACTTAATATTCACGTATTTTGTTATTAAAATAATTCCTCAAAAAACACAAGAAAACGGCGACTTTCAATGCAATCTCCTAATAAATCAAGTTCGAATTGTTTTGCAGATGATAGGGTGATAGTAAAAATATATTTTCCGAATGTTCTCGCTTTGATACCATAACGTAAAAAATAGAATTCAATTACCAAAAACGAAGTCAATTGTCTTAGGTTTTTATTGCATTTCACAATCTCTCGGGTAGGTTTCAAAAAGATACGTCAAAAAAGGGCATCGCTTTGGAGTCTAAATGACTTGTTGGAAGAGTGTCCAGCGAGCATGTTGTGCCCCTACCACTCAGCATGTCTAAAAGTGGCACGTCTGCAGCCTCACTCCATACCTCGAACGTTGTGAAACGTCGAAAACATGGCTTTTATATTTATAAATAACATGGATCAGTACATTAAATCTTAAGGATAAAGAACTGGTAGAATGTCACAAAACAGAGATTGGAGTAGCGAACTGTCTGAAATATTGAGTCCAACTATTTCAGTTTCAAAATAAATTATCCTTCCTATTTCACTTTCAGCAATTTAGTACTCTCTTTTGTCTTTTAAATTCTACATAAAATAAATGTCATAAAAGTCGTATGTGCCATGTTGTCGAGTAAATTATTTTACTCATAAAACTTGTTGCTCATTTGATTTTAAAACCCCGATCTGGAGAAGTAGACGTGTTCAAAATATTCATTTAAGAGCTCGTGAATGAGAGTTGGCGGATTATATTAAAATATTCCTCGGGGACTTTCCGATGTTAATTTATTCAAGCTTACAAACTCGACTCGAGCAAATTGAATCCTACAGATATCCACAATTTATTACTTTATTTTCAGTTTTCCTATTACACATTTTATTGATGTTTTTAAACATAGACCTCAAGATTCATGAACGAGGTACAGCTTTATAATGAAAAATAAATGAACGAAACAATTTGTGTTTCTAAATGTAAAAATTGTTTATAACATTTTTAATAGGGTTCAGTTAAAGGTAGGGTCGTGCAAAAAAAAAAAAAAATGTAACCTCGGTGCAAGGGTTCGGTTAGGATCTTTTTTTTACAAAATAAGATTTTAGTAACAGTTAAAAAGAAAACTCTCCATAATAAAAAAAAAAAATCAAAATTTTGATAGTTAATATATATTTTTTTTTAATTCTTCAAAACCTAACTAATAGAATTAAGTAACCAATAATTTACAATATTAAAAACTGTTGTTTATAACAGTTTCGTCCGAATATTATTTTCTTGCCTACAATCCGACTATATACGAGGACCAGATGTACCTTCTATTATAAAACAAAATTTTAAAAAGTTTACAATAATAATGTTTTCGTTCCTAATTAATATTCAGCAATAAAAAACGTTCATACGTTTTTATTTTTATTTTGCTACTTGCTATTTTTTGACTTTACCTTTTAATTTACTATTCATTTTCTTAATGTTAATAAAATATCATGCCATTACTTTTCTTATTAACAAAACTTAAAAAAAATATTTTCAAAAATAAAAATCCCTACTCCTATCAGTTCAAAAATCTGGCTATGCCTCTGCATCTGAATGCAAATAAGTTACGGGTGTTCCCCGACAGCGACGGGCTTCGTTACTTGTGAATTTGAAAGAAGTAATAAACTGCATTCTTTAAATTATAAAATGCTATTCATAATTTTAATTTATAATAAAATTAATTAATGAATTCATGTAATTCGTGTTACGGCGGATTGCACGCGTGCCGGTGGTCGCACCGCGCTTCTTTCACTTTATTAAGACCGCATGATTCGTGCCGACACCTGAAAACCGCTAATTACCTTAACCCGCGCATTTGTAACTAGGTTTTGCAAATGACCCTATCAATGGGCGGAGTTTAATATTGTCATTGGCTGAAATTGTTCCACTTCCCGAATTTCACCCTTATTACGCAGTTAGCAGGTATAAATACTTGCTTCAAACCTGCAGCAGCTACCAGTTTCACCTGGTCAGTATAACGCTCTATGCTTGAGTTCCAGCGACGGCTCGCTTTACGCTGAGTCGCTACTTGTCTCGTTTTACGCTGAGTCGCCACACGGCTCGCTTTACGCTGAGCCGCTACAAACTCGCTTAACGCTGAGTCGCCACACGGCCCGCTTTACGCTGAGTCGCCACACGGCTCTCTTTACGCTGAGACGCCACAAACACGCTTTACGCTGAGTGCACAACTCGCTCTACGTTGAGTTCACAACTCGCTCTACGTTGAGTTCGCCACCAAGCCCGCTTTACGATAAGCCCACAAACTCGTTTGCGCTGAGTTCTCCACTACGACCCGCTTTACGCTCGAGTTGCTATCGCCCGCTATACGCTGAGCTGCGTTCGCTTCACGCGGACCCCAACGTCCCTCCCCCAAGCCTTCAGCTCTTCTTGAGTCCTCAACACTCCACTAGCCTTCTCTCAAAAGCGCCCCCGCCAACGCATCCTAACCCACACAGTCACCATTGCTCGGACGAGCATGGAATGCAGGACTGCACAGGATCAGCGCTTCACCCATTCCGTCACCGAATCCACATCGAGATGTTCGGCATGACAAACCACAACCAAAGGACACTTGTTCGTCCACTAACGTCCATCACGGACCTCACTAGGACGCTCACCGTCCATCTTACATTATTGCCGCGACGCCCAGAACCATGTTGGACGCTCGCCGCCCACAACGACACTCGCCGTCCTTTCATAATCCTACTCACAATCCTAGTCCTAAACTATGCATTGTTTTATATTGTTAACATGTTTATTTCACATATTTTACACTTTTGTTATGTTTATTTATATTCCTATTAAATAAATATCTAAATTAACTTTGTTGTTTATCATTTAGAACATCCCTAAGGGTAACACAATCTCAATTTCAGACTCTTCAAGCCCAGGTGGCATATTGGGAACCCAGCTCGTGAGCTAGCCTGGGTGCATTGTTCAGGATAGTTACCTGGGGCACTTCTCCTGGGGTACTACCTCATGCAACATTCGGCCCAGATAAACCTGTTTTATTTTTGACTGGTCCGCATCCCATTAATTCATCAATTATACGAGGAGAAGTCAGATATTAGGTCACAAAATCAAATTGTAAAGTTGAAAATAGCAGTGAGCTATTTTCAAAAAAGTCATTAGGTGGCAGCACAATCCAGCTTGATAACACTTACGTGACAGTTGCCGTTTGCGTGCGCAGGCAGAGTAAAATTGGCGATCGTGCTTGAAGAGTACACTACAGAAGAGTTAAGTGTTGTTGGGCTTTTTTTGTGGGACGTTCTGCAAAGGATATTCATAAGGAAATGTATCCTGTTTACAGTGAAGAGTGTTTGTTACGTAAAGCAGTGTACAAATGGTTCGAGAAATTCTCTCAACGGCGGTTAAAAGTTGTGGACAAACACTGAACTGGGCCCCGATCAGATGGCGAATGATGCAACAATTCGACGGGTGGACAAGATGGTTCGAGCAACAGACGGGTTACAATAGACAGCATAGCAACTGCAATAGGATGTTCTCATGGTTTGGTCTACAAAGAAGCATCTTGGCGTCAAACGTTTCGCGGGTGATAACAATGTTGAACGAGAGGTACGCATGAGACTGTAGCCTAAAGACATTTATACAGCAGGCATTGGGGCATTGATAAAGCGATGGGGTAAAAGTATTCATGTTGGTGGCGACTTTGTTGAAAAATAAAACTTGTTTTCGGCTAAGTATTTCTTTGAGTATTTTTTTAAATCCTGTTGTGAATTAATTACTGACTTTCCCTCGTATTCCTACGGACATAATTCATCAAAAATATATTTCATTGATTTGCTCTTTACTGTTTTTTTATACAGAAGGACACTAGACTAAAATGTCAAATTAAATTTATAACATACATAAGAACCTATAACTTTTTTATTGTTATTTGTCTTGAATATTTAAAAAAAAAATGTATTTATGCTCAAAATAATATAAGAGGGCTATTTTTTTTATCAAGTTCCGTTAGGTTGGCAATGGAAACCTAGTTATCAATGTTAAGCGGCGTTTGCGCAATAATGTTAAGCAAATTTATCTGTCAGTACCTCTCAACTGGTTCGGCCATTACGTACCATAGTTTTGATGTGAGAGTAATTTTATCATAGCTACTGCAATCAGATCCCGCCGCATGCGAGATTCGCTCTGTGATCCGTTTTCTACAAGCAAAAGGAAACAATGCGGCAGTGCGTTTTCTGTATGAGGAAAACATCATGAGTGATAATGCATTGTCCATCTTCATGACAATGCACGTCCTTATGCCGTAACACAAAAAAATGAACAGTTCAAAACTTTCGGACAGGAGATATTCGAGCCAACGGAGTGGCCGAGCGCATTAAGTCGTGCGGTTTTAGACTGTTAGAAACATGCGGGACTGGGCGGCCGGTGGTTCGAGCCTGCTTCGTTGGTGATATTATTCGGGCGAGAATAATATGTTTACATTACTCTCATTTTCACAATCATTCACCCCTCATCCACGTCTAGGAGCTCGCCCCCTGGCATCGACGATTAGCCTCGTTGCAGAAGAAAAGGCCGATGTAAAATTAATAATATAATAATAATAATAATAATAGGAGATATTCAGCCACCCGCCCTACAGCCCGGATTTGGCACCAAGCGAGTTCCATTTGTTCACTAGGATGAAAGTGTGGTTGGGTTAGAAAATATTCAGCACTAATGAGGTGCTGAAAAGCAGTGTGCAAGATTGACTGAGAACCCAGGTGGCAACATTGAATGAGTAGGGTACACAATAACGACTAGGTGGCGACTACTTTGAGAAATAGTTTAGATATATGATTAACTCTTGTGTATATTAAAACCTTATTTGTTTCTGTTAACTCACCGGAACTTGAAAAAAAAATAGCTCTCGTATTTACTGAAATTGCTCGCCGCTTAACCATCAAAATTAACAAAATAAACCATAGTTCTAGTGTCACTATAAAATAACTATCATAGCAATGTTTTTATAAACGTGTGTTAAATTAAATACAAGGTCTTTATGGAAGTCACAAGATATAATCAAAATGCTTTGGCGAGCCGATGATTACCGATAAAACGATAACCGACGGAAACTTAAGATTCTTCATTTTTCGGGAGGTTCCGAAACAATTTTTATTTTTCGGTTAAGGTATTGTAATTTCAGTGGAGTTCTCGGGGGTTCACGATTCGGTTCCAATTCGATTTTCCGGCTCCAGTTAAAGACCAGGACTATCCTGGGTCTCCAATCTAAAAAAATGGTGCAACAAAAAGCAACGAGCAAGATGCAGATTGCCATTATGATAAGATAACTTTAGGAATGAATAAAAATACAGAAATATAAACCAATCTCCCATGTATTAAAAACGTTACTGTCAAAAAAAATGGAATTTGAAATAAAAAATAACAAAATTTTCTTTGTAATACAATAAAAGGATAAATAAATATTCTACGTATGTTAGAAAACAGACTAAAGGTCTTTTATAAAACTGACAACTCGAGGAAAACTAGACTGAGTTAAGCGAGAGCTATATTTAACTCTACTTTGGGTGCAAATATTAAAGTTGCAAAAATATTGTTTGTTTTTATTATACTTTAATTTGCCATTTTCATACCGTTATTTTTGGCAGCAATATCACTACTTCGAGGACATAAGGTGACAAGTTTTAAAACGGCGCTAATCCTATCTCATCAATACCTTCGTTATCTAGTCAGTTCGTTACAATGAAGTTTGAGGCATGAAGTTCACAGTTACAGAGGTAGCACTGTTATGGCATTGGGTGGGATAATCATTGGAGGTAGAACTGATCTCGTTTTTCCCAATAGATTTTTAACAGTACAACAATATTTGGATAATATTCTTCAACCTATTGTGCGTCCATTTCGTGGTGCTATTGGTGATCAGTTTCATCTTGCCCAGGATAATACTCGGCCATATGTTTCGCGAATTATAACGAAATGACTAGAAACGAAAACTTCTGCTGGTGGTCCTTCGAGGGCTCCACCGCGAAGACCATTTGTATGACTATCTGGCCACCCTACCTTAGTTAGGCTGAGAGCGGACGCCACAGATAGAATGCAATAAACGTACAAAAGAAACCATAGGCTATTTATTTTCTTATATATTTTTATCTTCCTACACTTTTCCGATGTGTGTATTTCACCTTATTTTGTTGGTTCGGTATCCCACCATTTCGTCAGCATTTAGTTAGTTAGCTAGTTAAAATTTATGGCGCATAGCCGTCAGCATTTACTTGATAAATAACCAACTCTAAATATATTTCTTTTTGTAATAAGAATAACAGAGTTCGACACGATTTTTTGCTAAAAACAAATTTTTACTGATTACTGTGTGTAATAAATATCTTATGAAAACCTATTTGAATTTTGCTCATCGCATAAAATTTAAAAAATATTGACATTTAATAGTTTAAGTACTATTACTGCCTGCTCGATTGAGTATCATTTCTTCGTAATCTTTTCTTGTATATTCCCATTCATGAATTGTTCTAAGGGTTCACCACATGAACCACATGAATATAATTTATAGGTCATATCTTACTCTTAAGTTTCAATTGTTTTAGGTCACGTTTTGTCGTTTGATGTGTTAGTCGCAATAAATTTTGAAAATATAAATACATAACATCCATATGTAGATCACAAATGGCCATCGTTGCTGTGCACCAGAAATTTTAACTTACTAGCAACCATATGTAGTTTGAAATATTGTAATAAAGTGTATTTTTATCTTTTATTTTCAACAATAAACAAACAAATGTTCTTTCATTTTCCTGGAAAAATGAAGGGTGACAAAAAAAAAACATATTAGAAGTCAACAGACCACAATTTAATGAAATTGGTTATTTTCATCTTCTGGATTGATTTCTTTTTTTTTATTATTGTTGAGGGCGCAATGTGAGGGCGCAGGAACACCGGTCAACAAAAAAAAAAACTTTTTGAAAGCATCAGAAATAAAAATTCGTTTTTCTAAATCAATTTTTTGCGCTGACTCATTTCAGTTTTTTTCCAGCACGTCTGGTTGTTGAGATATTATGAACTCATGTTTTAGTACATTCCATGTTTCTCAGTATCCAGCTATAATGTATTGTTTGATATCTATGCTGAACTGATTTCTTATTTCAAACACCACTAACATATTTATGATCTTTTTAATCAATAGAAATCAATGCAAAGTTGTTATCACACGAATCAATCAAAATCTCTGCGAATATGACTTTCTTTTGTATAATTTTTCTGGCTCATCTCGATAAAGCATCCAACAGTAGTCAGCCATCATGCTTTCGTTCCAAAATCCTTGATAACGGGTTTCCATCACTTGAATATCTTGGTGAAAGCGTTCACCTTGTTCATCCTCACGGCGTCCAAGTTTTCAGGAAAAAAAAATTAGATGCGAATGTACAAAATACATTTTCAATGACATAAGTTTTCTGAAACGAATCGAGTAGCCGTTGAACGCCACTTTCATATTCGGGCGATTTGAGATTTCCGAGAAAGTTCTCACAAACCCACATAAACGCTTTCCATGCCTCTTTTTCATCAGGATTAAGTGATTCTTCGAAAGGTTCGTCTTTTAAAACCGACTCGTCGGACGTCTCAGGTCCGACGAAGATACCTTCTTTAAGTTTCGCTGCACAAATCTTGGGAAATTTTTCAACAAAGTATTGAAACCCCGCCGGATCAGTTTTGCCCATCGCTTTCACAAAGTTTTTCATTAAACCAAGCTTGATGTGTAGCAGCGGCAGGAAAATTTTACGTGGATCAACCAGCGGAATATGGTGAACACTGCTTACACCGGGCTCGTATTCAGTTCTCAACATCCAATCACGATCATGTAGTGATCGTTCACTGCGCGACTATCCCACAAACAAAGGAAGCAGCAGAACTTTGTGATTTTGCGCTGAAAGAATATGTTATAGCTAAAATGACACACCGACATCTCAAGATCTAGACGTTTTGAAGATAAACTATATATAGATTTGGAATCAGCGTGAAAAACTAAATATAGTAGAACTAAAATTAAAGCTGATGTAATGATCCGGTTGTTATGCATATGTTTAAATATCTCGTATTCTAGGCATTCTGACAAAAAAACATCGAAGTTAAAAATAAAATTTACCCACTTAAGTCAACTCATTTCACTTAAAAACGGCATAACGGTCGAAATACTAGTTTATAGTGAATCTTATTGAAAAGTTAATCAGTATTTGTTTGAATTTTTCTAAATAAAAGTAAATACGAAATAATAATTATCCGTGTAGAAATATTAAACGTATCCCGAATTAAAAACATTATTAATAAAACACAATTTTTGGTTTCTAAATACCGTTTCGAAATCCGATTAGTTTATGTAATCGGTAGAGAGAATAAAAAATAATAACGTAGCGATCAAAGCGGTGAATCAGCCTTTAAATAACCAATTTCATCGGACGAGAACAAAGAATAGCGGTTCACAGTTTAGGGAGATCGGATAATTAGTAGCTTTTATCGACAACGCTGGGGTGAATTATATAATAATTAATTCTATCGGCAATTTTTTATTAACTGTTTATAAACGTGGGTTGAATGTGGGTATTAAAAAAAGTACGAAATATTTAAAAGGTGTATTTTTATTTCGAAAACAATTAAGGGAAAATGTACACTCAACTACTTTATATTTCATTAGAAGTATAGAGGATTTCTTTTGTAATACAACTCTGAATCTCTATTTCTCAAAATAAATTGAATTTTTTAGAAGAACTTGTTTTATTATATTTAATTTTTACGTTATCAACAAAAGAGCAGTATCAAAACTAAGTTTAAATATTTTTCTCTACTTCTGCTGAAAAAACTGTACTATATTTTACTTGTTTGTGTATAAAATGCCTGTTTACGGTAAGAGTTTTAAGAAGTAAAAAGCTTGAAAAAAGTTCCATAATATGTCATTTCTTGTAACAATACTAATGGGGTTTACACAAATACTTCCACGGCTGCAAGCACGCACGTCATGGACGTCATGTTATAGACAAGACTTTAGCATTCAATGTTTTGAAGCCAAAACCACGTGGTGACGAAAGGAATATTTGCCACTGAGAGTATAGCAGGTCTAATATACATTTATTTCTTGCAATTCTTGTCGGCAAACTATTGAAGAAATAATAATTCATCTTATAATAGTCAACTTCGTCACTGGAGGTATTGTTGGCTTCACATCCAGGCGCATGCTCTCAGTCTGTGTTATATGACTTAATTGTTGTAGGTACAGTTCGAAGAAGAATCATAGAGTTCTTTGAAAACAATTCAAATCAATTTGCAATTTGTTATCTTAAATATTGTGAAATATATAAATATGGAATTACAAGAAGATTCAGATATTGAAATATGCACTCAAGAAGATATAACAGCAATGGCAAATGAGGCAGAGCAAAACTCATTGCCTCAAAAATTTAAAGATGGTTATTTAAAAGGTTTAGTTTACAGTTTATTTTTTGTTGTTTCAATTAGAGACAGCCGAAGAAAAAATATTGTATAGAATGAAAGATCTTCTAAAAGATAGACAAAGAAAAGTTCTGCAAGAAGACGTTGTACGTGACGGATTAGGAAAATAAAGTGATTTGCATATTTAAAAAATGACAAATAAATTATAATAATTAAAATAAAAAACTGTATACTCTCCTCCAAACAATACGGTGTCAAATCTGAGAAATCAACCACCAACGCTCTCCTAGATTTTATGGAATACGTCACATTTTGCTTTGAAAAAGGACTCTACTGCTCAGGTAGCTTTCTTGACCTGAGCAAAGTCTTATGCGTTAATTACGATATTTTAACAAAAAAGGTACTATATAGTACCTTTATAGTCATACCAGAGAAGGTACTATATAGTCATACCAGAAAAACAGGAAAAAATTTGTACACGCAGGACACGAGACCTCCCAGACATTGTATGTAAAACACGGAGTCCCACAAGGGTCAGTTCTGGGCCCTGTTCTATTCCTACTATACATCAATGATCTACCCTTCGATAACATTGAGATAAACACCATCCTCTTTGCAGACGACACTACGGTACTTGATAGCAACAAATCCCTACGTCACTTATAAATAATAAAGAATTATCCATGTCCTACTACCATAACTGGTTTCTGGCAAATAAAATAACCTTGAATACGAACAAAACCCAACTTATGGTCTTCTCTACTAGAAATCTACAGAACACCAACAATTGTAGTCTCGGTATCCTTTCTATGTCTAGAAATAAACAGCAAGCTGACTTGGGATCAGCATTCTAACAAAGTAGCCAAGAAACTTTGTTCGTCTATTTACTGCCTAAATAATTTAAATTGGTGTGCGTCTAAGGCAGTTCAAAGAACCTACTACTTTGTCTCTATTTAAACTCAATTGACTTATGCCATTCTAATTTGGGGTCATTCCAGCCATGTGGGACGGCTATTTTCTCTACAACGTAGAGCTGTCAGGATTATGGGAAATATCCAACACCGGTGCGACTGCAAGAAAGCATTTGTGGAGTTGGGTTTATTAACGTTACCTTTCCTGTATATTCACCACTGCATCCTCTACGTTCATGAAAACCAAACCAAATTCTTAGTCCAAAGTTCTGTCCATAGACACGACACTAGAAATAAAAACGAGATACGTCCAGACTTCAGAAGACTTGGAATGTCCAGGTATAGTACCAATTTCTTCGCGATTTAATTTTATAATGTGCTTCCTCCAGCCATCAAAAGTCTCAACATTGTAAATTTCAAAAAAATAACCAAGAGATATTTAATATGCAGGGCCTTCTACTCCACTGATGAGTATCTGATAAACGATTGACTTGAAGGAGGTTCTATGATCACTCAGTTTGTCCAGCTAAATATCATGTACCTATTTATGACATTTGTAAACATATTGCACATTTATAACCTATATATAAAATATAATATGCATCTTGTAATGTCCCCTACATATTTTGGCACATAATAAGTATTATTATTATTATAAATAAAATAATGTTAAGCTATTTTTGCTAATAAACATTCATTTAAATTAGATTTTATCTTTATTTATTTAATAATCGATTTTTCGTATTTTAGCTCATTAAAATTTTAAAGACGTTCTTAAATTCAATATTTGGGGCCTCAAGTGGGTCGAAAAATTAGGTTGCAAAGAGGATAATGTTTTTTTTTTTTTGTTTTTATTATCCCAAAATTATATTATTGTGACAAACACGTTTTGAATGTTACCTTCTCAAATTAGCACTATAAACATCTAATATTTTATTTATTTATTGTTGTTTTGAAACAACAATCAACCGCAAAAATTCTTTAAAACTAGTTTTGAGATTGTCCTCGTATTTTTGTCGCAGATAACCTTGAATTAATTTTTATAATGTGCCCAATATTGCATATAATGAACGACAAACAGCTGTATATTCGACATTACCTTCAGTACAAGTTCCAAAAAGGCAAGAACGTCGTAACAGCATAAGAATCTATTTGGCACATTTGTAATGAATATGTTATGTCTCACAATATTTTAAAATATTGGTTTCGACATGTTGTAGTCTGTAATTAGGTACTAATTAAAAAGAACACCAAATCCGATATCCGTTTCGCAAAAAAATGGGTATGTAGCATGATGATAACTAATAGAACATATAAATAAGAACAAATAAATTTACTGTTATATCATCTTGTTATGCAAGACAAAAATGGAAATGAACCTATCATTTCGAAAAGCTAAGTGATGACAGTTGGGTAAAACAATTCACGAAATGGAATCGCAAGTCAAATGTTGAAAACCGGTAAAATTGGAAAGAACTGGAAGAAACATTTACCTAGCGGTAGAGAAATAACCATTATTATAATCCGGAATTTGCATAATTACGTAGCTAGTGCACTAGAATACAAGATTTTTACTGAAAATTAAAAACAGAGACAGTAATATAAACATGGTTCTGTAATCCGTATTGTTTTGTGATGTATACCGACCAAGGTGTTGTTGAAAAAGGAAACGAATTTTGGGCAGCAATTGAACCGGCGATGAGACAGGGTTGTTTTATTTCACTAATTAAAAGAGCGCCCATCTAATAGAACGCCCAAAGCACTGAGGACCAATTACAAAGCATCTCCTTCAGCAAGTTATTGCTACTATGTTAATAGAAACGAGATTTATTCTTCTTGTTGTTTTTAAGAATCGTAGAACAACTATAAATGCGAATATTTTGCAACATTAATGCCACTAATACAATAATAATTCGAAGAAAGAGGCCAGTGATATTTTATGCACAATAATACGACACACGGAATACTCATCAATGGACTTTCAGAAGTCTATCCATTGACAAATTCTAGACCATCCAACTTGCAACGCGATCTTACTCCTTTAGAATTCCACCTATTTGAACCAGTGAAGAAGTTCTTACAGGATAATGGTATTTAGATAGATAGATAGATATAGTCTTTATTCGTGCCTTGCGGCTTTGAATGGAGTACAGTGGTAGTGGATAATGGTATTTAAATTTTAATAATTCAGTAGTACATAATGCTAGGTCTTTAACAAAACAAGAGATTGTTTTCCAACATACAGGAATTTTTAATCAACGAGGGATGTTTCCTAAATTCTGGGAATTGTGCTATAATTAAATTACGCAGAACTTATAGGCAATATTATTGGTGCCAGACAAGTCTTGACGTGTTTATGCAACTATCTAGTGCAATATTGTTCAGTCTGATTTATGTGTTCGACTGATATAGACGCGTTTTCAAAGCACTGTTTCTGTAACCATGGAAGACGCAGCAAAATCTCAAAGAGCAATAATTTTCTTTTTGTGGAAAGAAGGTTTGAAAACATCAGAAATTATTCAGCGTCTGCAAGGAGTATTTGGTGTCTGCAGAATCCAAAAGTACTGTTTATCGGTGGATCGATCGTTTAAAAACCGGTAGAACATCACTAGAAGACGATCTACGTAGTGGGCGCCCAAGAACGTCGGTAAATGAAAGAAACATTACTGCCGTCGAAGACCTACTGAAAGAGGACAGGCGAATGACTATTCGTTAAATTAGTGTGCGCCTAGGGATAGGTATACGACAAGTTCATGACATCTTGCATGATTGTTTGGGCGTTAGCAAGGTTTCGCCGCGCTGGGTGTCAAGGCAAAATTAGTTTATCGTTGGAATAAATGTATTCAGTTAAATGGAGATTATGTTGAAAAACTACATTGTAATATTGACGAAAATTAACAAAATAATAAAAATTATAGCTAAATTCTCAGAATTTTGGAAACATCCCTCGTAATTCCAGGCTAGTACTCTTATGCTCGTTTGAATAAAAGTCTTACTAGTTATAAGCTAAATCTAGATGTAAAACAAAAATATTCATTGCAGTATCACGATATAAGACTTAAATCTCTATTTAAAACGTAGATTTCGGCGTTCTAAGTTTTATTTCTAGTTTTAAGAGCTGTCAAAAGTAATTTAAATTAGAGTTATAATTTTATATTAAGAGAAATTGTATTTAAAAATCGGTTTACAATCAAATAATTTACTGGGGAAAAGAGAATAATTTAAAAGGAAACGTTTAATATGTTTTTAAGAATTGCCTTACCAATTTTATTTAACGAATTAATATTCAGATCGGATGACAATCAACCTATCAGGATATTTCGGCCAAGAATATTTAGACTGCTTAATCATCCATTTGAGATCTACGATGATGTAGATTTTAAAATACGATTTAGAATCAATAAAGAAACATTTGAATCCCTGTTACATAAATAGGGAACGAGTTTGAACCGGCTACAAATCGAACAAAACCAAATAGCAGCAAAATTACAGCTGCTTACAAAATTGCGATACTATGCTACGGGTGCAATTGAAGACAAAATTCGGGACAATCCCGAAAAATACGGGTCTGGTAGGCGTAATATATGAACTATACGAGATGTAGGGCTACTAATAAATTTCCTATAAAGTAAAAAGAAAATAATTCATAGTTAAAATCTGAGTATTCCGATATTTGTAAAAGATGTCTATAACTGTAAGCAGATTTTTTTCTTCAGTATTATTACTAATGGATTCAAATGCAAACTAAGCTTTAAATGAAAGAACGGGACATTTCCAGTAATGAAAATTCTCATTAATTTCCAAAACAATGAATCAAGAATTGAAGACAGTAGTAGTAGACTGTAAAAGAATAAAAATAAAGCGCTTAAAGAGATTCATGACAGAGATCGTTTTGATGGTTGAAACAAAAACACATCTTCAAATGAAAGAAATAGATTAAACGATTTTTAAGACACTTTACTTGAATCGATGCTGTGAAATAAATGATAGGATACTGCAGTCTCAACGAATATTAGACACAGAATGAAGTTAATTGAAAACGCCTTAGTTGGCTTGCATCATTATTGACGCTATAGCGTCTCCGTACGAGATATATCAGGTGATAGCAAAAATTCGTGCCCGATTTGAAATAAAATTAAATAAATCACATTTTCGTGGAAAAACATTTTTATTAATCAATAATGTACTCCACATCATTTTCTATAACTATCTCCAAACGTTTTACAAGTTTTTGAATTCATTCTTTGTAGAAACTGGGTGGTTTATCTTCAAAGAAAGTAGTAAGGTAGTTTTTGACTTCTTCCACAGAAACAAATTTTTTGCCATTCAAATTATTTTGAAGAGAACGAAACAGATGAAAATCTGAAGGGGCAAAGTCAGGGGAATACGACAGGTGCTGGAGGATTTCCCATTTTAACTCCCTAAGTTTTTGCAGTGTCTGTTGAGCGACAGGTGGTCTAGCGTTGTCGTGGTGAAATATGATGCCTTTTCGATTAACCAAACTTGGACGTTTTGCTTGGATTTTCACATTGAGTTGGGTGAGTTGCTCACAGTACTTCTCCGCAGTAATTGTTTTGCCACGTGGAAGAATCTCGGAATAAAGTATTCTTCTGCAATCCCAACAGACACATAACAACACTTTCATTGGATGCAATTCAGCTTTTGCCAAAGATTCTGCTCGTTCACTTCCATGCCTCCAGCTTCTTTTTCTTTTTATGTTGTGATACATAATCCATTTTTCATCTCCAGTTCTTACTCGATCCAAAAAAGGTTCATTTTATTGACGGGCAAGGAGAGAAACAGCAGTGGAAATACGTTTCAGTTTGTTCCGTTCTGTCAAAGTGTGCGGAACTTATATATCGAGTTTCGAAGTACACCAAAGTTTTTTTAAATGGCGAAATGCTGTCGATTTGTCAACATTTAACTTCTCAGCAATTTCTTCAGTCGAAATCCGTGGATGACTATTCACCAAGTCACGGATACAGTCATTATTACACGGGCACGAACTTTTGCAATCACCTGATATTTCCATTTTCATTTTTTGAACTTTGTCAACGGGTTGATTTAGACTTAACTCACATAAGTCATCATTCTTGAACTGTTAAGATTGTAACCAAATAGGGACATGTACAAACGGTTACAAAATTCGGGTGAACCGAAGATTACTTGCAGGACAATTAACTTCGTATGTCAATTAATGGAGAAAAAGTCTTAATGTAGAAAAGTAGTTGGTATAGTTTTAATTTATATTAATGTCAATATTTATATATTTAAACAAATAAACAAAATAACAACTATATTCGTCAAATTATTGCCACGTCTGATACGCCTAATAAACAGTGTTTGCGAAAGTTATATTAAATAACATAACAAAATTCCACAAACTCTGTTAAGTGGACATACTTATGTACGTTACAATCGGCAGAAGTGAGGAAGTAGTCTACGGACAATAACGTGGATGCATGTGCTCAGTAATCCTTGTTTTACCATGGAGTCAAATCAGGTCTGTTAAACTATAATAATAGTATATTTATTAGTAAGTAAAATGATAGAAACTCAATGATCTTAAGAGGTAGAAAAGAAGAACTACTGGCATAAAAATATATCTTTAATCTTGGAAATAAAACAAGTTTAAAATTGCGAGACTAAATAATACCTTAAAATTTGGCAATTAACTTTTAACCCGTTCTGTCGTGTTTGAAATTCGATGAAGGGTGGAAGCATAAGCTGTTGCGTCGATATTCACCTCATAATTAGCTGGTGGATTGCGGTTTCCTGTACCTTGTCACTCCACCAACAAGTATCTACTTCCTGCAATATCGATTTGCAATAAATCAACCGTGGCTGCACCAATAACTTCTATACCCCAATTTATACCTAATACAAAACTGCACACTTCATCATTAATTATCACAAACAATAATAAAAAAAAAACTTCACACACGGATATTGAACTGTAAATTTAACTTGAATTTTTAATATTCGTATTAACTTCTATTTATAATTTCGACTGTGTTCACATCGAAGCCATTTTAACAGCGCTCAGGGAAACATGGATACCGCAGAAGATAATAGATTAAGTGTGCTAATAGAAGAAGTTGTATCGGAACTGTGATTGCACAGTGTTGAATAATGGAACAAAAAGTGACATATTTCTCATACAAGGAGGCGTAAAGCTGGGCTGCCCACTTAGTTAGTTTTGACAACACGGATAATGTCAAATTTCTTGGTATACATATGGACTCTAATCTTACATGGAACCTCCATGTTAACATCCTTTCCAGCAGATTGTGTTCCATAACCTTTCTTTTACGGAACCTCTATAATTCTGTTAGTGGGGATGTTCTTATGGTGGCATACAATGCACTGTTCCACAGCCAGATTTAATATGACATCTTAGAATGGGGACATTCTACAGCAACTAAAAGAGTTTTCTCATTGCAGAGGCGTGCTATCCGAGTACTTGCATCCATTCCTTATAGATCTGACTGTAGAAACTCATTTAAAATCTTAAAAATTATGACGCTGCCATCTATCTACATTTATTATACTCTCTTATAGCTACTACTACCTTCTCAGAAGTTCACAACTACAACACAAGAAACAAATCAAATATTTATCTCAATTTCTTGAGACTGCCGAAATCAAGAAATGCTGTTAACTACTACTCCATTAAATTTATGAATAAAGTACCGGTTAACATCAAACAATTGGCCTTGAACAAATTTAAAAATGTCATGAAGGACTATTTTATTAAAAATCCATTTTACTGCATAGAGGAATTCTTACATCACAGTTTTGTAAAGTTATAAAATAACAAATCTTTTAATGTATTTTTAATGTAATCAATGTAATTTCTGACTATATAATACTAAGAAAAGTATATTATACTAAATTAATATACACTTATACCTCGCTATACGGCCGCTCTTTATACGGCTTTTCGCTATAACGGCCTTCTTTAATTATGGCACTTTTTCGATATACGGCCCAAAATGTTTCGTTAAACGGCCAAAAAAATAATAAATGTGAAAAAAATATGGCCAGAAAGAATAATAACTAATGATCCTTAAGTTGATTCTATTTCTGAACTTCGACAAACCATATTGAATCTGGTGACAATGATCTTGGTTTTGAGAATTCGGAATTGATTCGTTATACGGCTTTTCGCTTTGCGGCCAACTTTTCCGGAACGTATCTAGGCCGTAAAGCGAGGTATGAGTGTATTGTAATATTGACTGACTTAAAACACTGAGTCTGTAATTGGGTCAATAAACTTATTATTATTATTATTATTACACTTTTCTTATTTACTCCGGTTTTGGACTCGGTTATGAAGAATGTAGCATCTGCCCCGTGTGGCATACGTTGGACCCATCCCTCTAGGCTCGAAGATTTAGATTACGCGGGTAATATTTTTCTTGTTAAGCAATCTTTCGTTGATATACAAGCAAAACTTGGTCGGCCTTCGTAGCGTAGAGGTAGCGCTCCTGCCTCACGAGCCAAAGGTCCGGGTTCAAATCCCGGTGAGAGCAAGGATGTTTGTCAGCCACAGTGTAATTTGGACATTTATTCCAATTCTGTGGTTAAAAAAAAAAAAGTTCTTGAATACAGAAGTAAAGAAAATTGGCCTGCGTATTAACTATAGCAAAACAGAATCGCTGTGATTAATTACACCCAACCAGAATTCATTTATTGTTGAAGATTTTCCTGTAAAAGAAACTGATAAATACATCTACAGTTGCAGTGTAAATAACGGTCAGGAAAGAGCTTTGGTTGAAGTTGAAAACCATTTACAGAAAACCGGGCATGCTTTTGGCACACTCAGGGAAGTCTGAAAGTTATACTCTATCTCTAAATTGCTACGGATATGAAATAGAGGGTGACAAATCAGATAACCTCTTGGTAACAGGTTTTCACAAACAAGTGTCTGGGCAAAATCTTCAACATTCTTTGGCTAAATACAATCTCAAATACAGATTATGAAGTTTACCGAGCCAAGACAGAAATATTGACCAGGAAAAAGAAGTAGATAGGACACTTACTGAGGAAGCCTGACAATACCATCTTCAAACAGGCACTTGAATTGAATCCTCAAGGAACTCGCAGCAAAGATAAACCTGGTGCTTCTATAAAGAAATTGAACGGATTGGAAAATCTTAGCCGGAAATTAAAGCCTGCAAAGAATAGAACCAGATGTCGATGCTTCGTAGAGGCTCTTTGCTCAACCTAAAAACTACAATAAGTTCTATATATTAACTTCTATGATAGGAATCCCTTGGTAAGATCTTCTACACATTAGTTTGTCCAAGAATATACAAGGTTTTAGTGGCCAAACAGCAGCTGCAGCCAAAATACGCCCCTACATATAAAATAGACTAGAAATGTGCTGAGTAGAGAATTTATTTTCACAGTTTAGAATTTTGTAGGAATCTAGTTAGTGAACGAGAATCCGAATACTGGGTGTTTGGGACAGAACATTAGACATTAATCGCACCAAAATTCAGAATATTTAGAAAATAATTTTTGTTCTTGTTTTCCTCTTATTGCTTTTGTTGCTTTTAATAACAGTAATCAGGGATTGTGTACGGAAGAAATCTAAACGAAATAACAGAATTAACTGAAAATTTTTAAAAACGGAAACCGGAACGATATTTTGTTTTTATTTCAAGAACGAAAATGAAATTAAACCGATAGATTCAGTTGTAGGTTCTTGTTCAAACATTTTGAATAACAGGAAAAGATAATAAAACACTCGATTAGTTTTAAAGAATAAAACAAGTTTATTTGATACGTATTTCGGCTTATGAAGCCATCTTCAGAAATACTCTAAAAACTGAATATATAAAAATGAAATTGATAATTTTTAATACCGGTTAATACTGAAGAACGTTACTTCAGTTTATAGACAAATTAATATAGATGATAAGAGAAAGCCGGTTTTCGTTTGTTAGTTAGTTCCAAAAAAATTTGGCGAACAGCAACAAAGGCTATTTGCGCCTGGTTTTCGTATATCTAACACACTCTTATAATAACTTATTTCTACTTTTTAAAATGTTATTTAATTTTTTGGGTTAAAATACATAATTTCTTTATTTTGAAATTTGGTTTTTTTCCCAGTTTTTGATCAAGTTTTTGTCAATTGTAGCCTGTTCGTAGGATTAGTGCCTGGATGAGTGAATTAATAAAAAAATTCTGTTTCTGAAATTTAGTGAATGAATCCAAAGCAGCAGTGATTTTTTTTTTTTTGTACGCTTTCATGTATGCCGTGTTGCATATGTGAACATTACAACAAGTAAAAACATATAAAAGTAAATAAATGTCAAACGTGGTTGAACATAAATATTTCTATCGAACACATTAAAAAATGTAAAGAAAATATTAGTAAATAATATGGTACTTGCTTAATAATCGTTCTTAAAATACACTTTTCCATAGATGTTTTCCATATTGGTTATATACGTCAAATGACGACTCTGAAAATAATATCCACAATTCGTGATAAAAAAAACTCGATTTCACTGCCTTGGTACACAAATTATTTTTGTCAAATACCCATTTTTTGTCTGTATCAGGAAATAATAAATTAAAGAGAAAATTGCGGATTACAAAATATCCTGACGCATATAAATTTAGCTTATTAAAAAATTTATATAATTTTGAAAGATAAATTTATTAAATTAATACGATATATAAAAAACAGTTTGCCATGAGAAAAATAAAATAAATAAAAATAAATATTTGTCTTAAAAATTTGTTAAAATTCTTGCATATTTGAGCGACAGTATTACTGGCACCAATAAATCTGTATATGTGTAAATCTATTTTAAGATTATTAGAGAAATTACCGAAATATCGTGAATTTTCCCTTTTTAGACAATTTTTGGAATAAAATGGAAAAACAGAATTCATATGTAAAAACAGTTTTATTTTTTAATTGTTAATTATATTTACTGGTTATGCTATAGTAAAATCGTTTTAATCAGTATTTTACTTCGGTTGTAACTAGTTTCAGAGAAACATTATATAGGAGAGAACGAAAAGAACTTTATTTATATATTTTTGTTTTCGTTCTTCACTGAAAAGTAGTAACCATGATGGTAAGTGAGGTAAATATGGAATATTGACCATCCATCCCGAATGTCGCGAGACATCCAGACTTCGGCACTCTATAGAAGTGTTCCGAAATATTGCTAGGCAAGACGGCCATGTATCCCAAATTTCTATAAAATTTAAAATAAATCATGTATACTAGATAGTAGATTTTAGTAAAATTCATTAACTATAAAAATGTGAATGTGTATAGGTAGATTAAATAAAATAAGTCTTCATTGGCATCTATATTTTTTTATATTTAACTTAATATTGTCACAAAGGTAATCCTAGGTCAAGACTGCGACACTTAAGTGGGAAACAGAATGCAACGAGTTTGACGGCGCGTTGACGCCGTTCGTACGGCACTATCTGTCAGAAGAAAGTTAAAACCAAGCTGTCGTACGCAAGTGCACAGAATGGACAACGTCCTACCGCGTTCGAACGCCGTTGATACTGAATGTTCGTCAACTTCCAACTTTTGACGCCGTTGAACGTTGACGCAGAACACCTAACCTCAGTTTTTACTGAACGGTAAAGTGTTTGTATGTATAAATAACTTGCATACAACATAAATAACATCACACACAAGTCTTCATCATCCATTATACTTTTAATAAAAGAAAGCGCATGTATAAACACAGATATAGGTTGTCAAGTGACACTTGACGGCGTTAAAAATTATTGCATTGTGTGCGGGCGAAAATTCTCAACGGCGTTAACGCAACGCTGTCGCAAATGACGGCGTAGCGCGCTGTGCATTCTGTTCCAGGCTTTAGACATTGAGACGTTCAGCTGTTTGATTCAAAAACTAATTGTCAGCGTCTTGCATATGTAACCTGATAACGTAATGCATACGTTGCATTTTCGTAATAAGGTAATATTTGTCACGACGAATGAATATCGGAAGTAGGTCAATCAGAGGTATAAGTGAATGGATGTCGTACGGAATCCGGACAGACACAACAAGGTGACGACCAAGAGAACGATTCCATATATCAATATATCTGATGAACCATGCAGCAGTCATCATCTGAGAGGGAGAAGACTTTTGCAGTCTCCTCTACTCCCAGATGAGAAACTACCACCTCCTAGATAGGTCCAAGCCAATTCCTGCCAACCCGGAGTAGACTGAAGACTTTCCCAGCTCCATGGACGAATTCAATCTTACAATAACACTGTAAATTTGTTAATTATTTGTATTGTAAAAACTAGGAGGTGTATTTCCATCAAATTACCCACGTAATAATATGAACTAGGTGCACAGGTCATGCTGGAAAATCTTGTGCACAGTAGCACTAGAGATCGACTATAATTAAGAGTAAAAATAACTAAAAATGGTATTAAATCGTGAACATTTTCGAGCGATTATTTTTTACAACTTTCGACGTGGATTAACCGAACAACAGTGCATCGATAAACTTAATTCTACTTTTGGCGATGAAGCACCATCAAGGACTACTGTTTATCGATGGTTTGCCGAATTCAATCGTGGCCGAACGTGAATGAACATTTGGTTGTCAAATAATTTGACAAGCGGAGTGGAAAATGCCTCAATCGGAGTGGAAAAAGTGCTTCCAAAATTGGTTCAAACACATGCAAAGTGTATTGATATTGGAGAATATTTTGAAAAACAATAAAGCCACTTTTGTTGATAAATAATTGTTTTTGATCTCAAATCCCGAAATACCCCTTGTAAAAATCAACCCTCGTAACTGAAAAATAGTTTTTTATAGTGATTGTTTCTCCTATTTCACTGAAAAGTAATCAAAAAGTTGCATTAAGAAATTTTGTGTAAAATCTCTCATAATTTTTAATTTTTTTAAGTCTGGGGAAATTTAGATTTAAATTTGGAGAAATTTAGTGTTTTAGCGTATAGTGTGCTACACATTTTATTTTAAAAAAATGAAGTACAATACAATCTTTCTAGGTAAAGTGATAAATTCACGTAGTTTAACCGAAGTTTTATTTCTTGTAGTTTTCGAAATCCCCGTACATTTCAGGTTAAGGGGTAGAATTATATAGTTCTCACATGTTTTTTAAACTAAACTAAAAACCTGAAATAAAATTAGGAAGAATCTACTCTACTACTAGTTGACGACCAATAGAACGACTCCTTATACCAAAACATCTGGTGAGCCAAGCAGCAGTACCATGTGAGTGAGCAGTGCCATGTGAGTGGGAGAATGATTCTTCAGGCTGCTCGACTTCCCGATGGGCAACCCCCGCATCGGACATAGATCCAAGCGGATTCCGGCCAACACGGGGTGGGCTGAAGACTTCCCCAACTCCCATGGACTAATTCAATCTTACAATAACACTGAATATTTGATAATTATTTAATAAATTGTATTGTTAAAACCACGGGTTGCATTTCCTTCTAACTACCTACGTGGCAATATTTCTACATACACCTGTATAAAGTACAGAGTGCGCAGAGTATTTGAGAACATTTTATTTTAAATGTTTTGTTTCCTTCAAACTTGTTTATACAATTTTATTTTTAGCCATACCCAATGGCATATTATAATTTAACTCAGAAATTTTAGGCACGCTGTTATTGTTGACTTACGCGCAAAACACAGCGATATAGAAACACATTTTTTTGTCACTTGGTCCTTTGTTTATAAAGTACAAAAGGAGTTGGAAACCTCCGGTAGTAATGCATCATTTTTATGGTAGTGTCAAAGTCGCGACATGGGTGAGAGGCGTGGTGTTATGTTTACAAGTTCGAATTTCATGGTGGGGTTGGAAGCGTGATAAGTGCGCGTTTTCGGTTTTGACAACATTTGTATCTAACCCAAATCTAACCTAAAAGTTTATACAAGTGTTTGGAGTAAACGGTTATTCAATTTCATTAAATATGTCGTCAAGTCGAAGGAGACGTCTAGCTCTTTTTTATGCATATTTAGACTTATTGCGATATGAAGAAAAGCGATGGTGGGTATGTCCCATATATACATAGAAACAGAAGGCAACAGGGAGATTATTTTAACTTGTTGCAAGAAATGAGACACGAAAAACACAAGACAGTTACTTCAATTACAAGAAAAGAATTTAATACACAATCTTTTTTACTTGACATCACAGTTTAGAATGAAGATTCTGTTGGTTCCTGTTTGGGGGTGTATTATTAGTATACCTACTGCGTGACATTTCTGCAGACCAGATATTTGAAACCGAATCCATAATAATAAACTTTATGACTGCCGACAACATTGTAAAAGTCGCTATTTCGCTACATCAGTTTACGTTTTTTAAATTTTTTTTAGGAAATTAATATAAGTGTCTCGCTAAAGATCTCACCATCCGAAAAAATATATATGTTACTATGGTTTCGACTGTGCGACCAACGCTAGAATTTCTGAACTTGCGACACCGCGCTTGTAACACTGCGCCTACGACACCATGGTACGGGTTTTGTAAAATAGAGCGATCCTATTGGTTGAATTTCTTGTTCCACGCTTCCAACACCAGAATGAAAATGATACATAACGTTTAGCCTATGTCTAAACGAAAAAACTTTCTAAGCGTTCATTATCAGAAAACCACGTTTATACAGTACGTTCAGGACATTATCGATGATAACCCAGGAGAGAAAATAAGGGCTACCGCTTCAATTTTCCAGGTGTCGGAGGGCACTGTCCTAACAGTGAAAAATGAGCAAAAAAGCTCTGGATAGTCGGGAGCAAGTTAAGGCCAGACTACTGCTTGTGTGCGGCAGAATACTTAATCGGAATTGCAATTTCATCCAAATTAAAAATATTTAAATTGTTCTTTTTAGTAATAGGGTCCAACCTTGGTAGCGCTGAGGTAGGCACCCTACTTCTTAATAAAACTGATGTGAAATTTGGTACATTTCAGAATTTCAGGTACCTTGTTAGTGAAGGATGACCCAGTTACTGGATGTTTGGGACAATTTTTTATAGAAATCGCCTCAAAATTAAGAATATTTTTATTATTTATCGGGTGTTTTTCTTTTCATCTTGAGAAAGATGTTTTTCACAGCTCAATAGAATATTCGAAAACAAACATTAGGGTTGACTCAAAGTCCTGGAAGATAATATCCGACTTAATGGTCGAGGAAGTGGTGGTGAAAAAAGAAACTCCAGTACAATCCAGACTTGGATTTCTTTATCATCGACTCGTACCGCTAACGTATTACAATCTTCCTGTAAACCATCAGAAAGCATTCTACGACCATAAACAAAATATAAAAATCTCACTTAAATAGTTTTTTAAATACACAATCAAACCCATTTGATACAAAGCTGTAATTTTTTTAAAGAAAATTTACTCTGGCATTGCTGGGTTAAGATATGTTAGGATAAACTTAGTTTTGTTATTTGTTTATTAATACTCCGTATATTGGTATATACAAGACACAAACAATCTTAAATAAACCAAACTGCTGGCAAAATATATTGAAAGACAATTACGTAAATTTCTTAACTAAACTTACATTTATTATTAGACTCAACAATTGCCGATGGCGGCGCTGTGATCGCTGTGAAACAGCTGATCAAAACAAGTAATGTGAAAGTTGTCCTCATTTGTTTACCTGTTAAATCTTCTATTTACAATGAATAATTAATAGCTATTCTTACTAAACCATATTAATTTTTTAAATGCAACACCTTCTTCTAAGTGTGTATTTGAAGGAGAGTTCTTAAACTCCGGTTGTGTTATATTATACGGAATTTCTGAAAAAAATGATAAGCATGTCGATATACGTGGGTTATGTTTACAAACAAGCAGTCTAAAATCACCACCGCACAGAGTCACTGGAAAATTAAAACTGCAAGATATCTACGTACAATATTTGAGGCCGCATGTCCTAATCCTGTATTAAAGTTACCCGGGTAGATATTTATTTTTACTCGAGAAGGATTTTTATAATTGATTATTTCTTATTTGTTGAATATTTTTAATAAATACCAGTTTGTTAAATATTAATAAGTTAACAATATTGATGTAATCTGTAACTTTTAAATGCTTTTAGCACACTCTCACTCTTTTTTCCGTATTTATAGCATTTTCCTATGCTTTTTACCTATTTATCTCTTCTAGAACACCAAATATATTTATTATTTTCACAAATTGTTTTACATTTGGAAAAAATGGAAGTGAATATTTCTCTCACTTCTTTTTCTAGAGTGTCAACCAAATGCACAGCAGTTTGTGTAATGACAACTCATTATAACACAAAATAATATAAAAAAGAATAATAGTTGCTATCAAAAGTTAATGTTACAAAAAAACTGCAACATTAAAGTTTAAACGCGATACAAACAACACGAGGTAGCCACTAATAAAAAATAAACAGTTACTCGTTCCACTAGTTCAAATTCTGTCCGCTTGGAGTCATTTCATAACGCTGTTGAGCCCAATCGACTTGGTTACTATCGAAGTTATGAGCAACGAGCAACGAAATTCTTATTTTTCTTAAAATGCAACCAAATACTCAATTGCGCATGTAAATAGTAAGATAGTCTACATTTTTCATTTTACTCTGTGGCGCTGAAACGGTAATCCTTTTAAGTAACGTAAAAAGAAAATTTTGAAATGCGCAGTGAAATCTATGTTGCAGTTCTGCCTGCCCAATGACGAAAGAAGAAAACTCGTTGAAGAAGAAGAATTATTATTATTCTATACTATATATTAATAACTACTGCATTTCTATTGCAAAGGTCCATATTTACTTTTATTATCTAATCCTCATAGTGTATAATATATATTTTATAAAAAAATCTTTAAAAACATGTTTGTTTATATTTTTTACGTGCAGCATTTTTTCAAAGTCTCAGAATCTTACATGCGAGTCAAGGAACTGTATATTGCATACCAAATTTTAACTCTATAAATCCAAGTCACATTTTTGACCAAACAAATGACACATGAGTGATGGTATGAGAGTTTCTTGATCATATCTATGAAACCCAAAAAATGTAGGAAGTACTTATAATGCTGTAATTAAAACATATTCGATTGAAAGTTGCCCAAAGTTCCAGATCTAGAAACCAGTAGAGTAAAGACATACTGCAATCACTATAGTTTACGTGAATCAATCAACGTATAGTGTGGTCAATTGTTAGTTTGCAGTACAGGTTAAATTAATTAACTCTTTAATGGATTATCGCAATAACCCTTTCATGGCAAGTTTGCCGACTAAAACGCGATTATTTTTGAAAACGCTGCACTAATGGTTATTCATTTCTGTTTGATACTTTCCTAATAAGTTAACAACAAAAGAATATAAAATATTCAACACTTTTACAGCATTAGGTTACACAGCTCCCATTTCCCATAAGAGAAATATTGCAAGCTAACATTTGAACGCGATATGTTTTCCCAAAAATTAATTATTAGGGCATATTATGCGGAAAAGTGATTGCTAATCATATTACGAATCCTATTTATGTGAAGAAATAGCTGTTTCAATTAAAATACAAAACAAAAGAATACATATATTTTATACACATGTCGTCGTAAAGAAGTTTCATTTTTTTAAAATTAAAAAAAAAAATACATTAAATATAAACGTTTAATTTTAATTAATAATAAAAATAGGTGCCAACGGCTAGGTGACACAAAAAGGCATAGAATATAAGTTCTTAGTTTCTAGACATCTAGCAATGTAGTCTATTTCAAATAAGTATGTAGTAGGTGGCATTGCAAACCGAGAACCAGTTATTCGTAAATAGAAAATTGTTAAGATTTTGATTAAAATATATATTTACTAAGATTTATTTATTTATGGTACTTCTCCTTGAATAATATTTATAATACAATATTATTAACTCATTATATGATAATATAATATTTAAATGTGAAAAACAACCCATTTCTCAACATGCATTCATAATTTAATGAATGTTTATTTGAAGATATTACTCCAAATTAGTGGCATAATGCAGTAATGATCCTCCTCCATAAACATGGCAGTGAAACTGATCTAGAAAACTACAGGCCTGTAAGTCAATTTAATCATTTTATGAAAGTTATTACAAACAGACTTCAAGCGAACCTAGACTATTATCAGCCAGTTGAGCTACTTTATAACACGATTACGGTACAGCGACAATCTGCAGGTGATTACGACCCTTCTCGAAAAATGCGTCCAATATAATACGCCGACAGTACTTACTTTCATAGATTCCTAGAAAGCATTCGACACAGCGCAATTAGAATCTTACCTAGCAGAATAACAAGAGTGCAGAATAGACTATAGATACACGAGACTGATTAATCATATATATATATATATATATATATATATATATATATATATATATATCAATTCTGCTGCTGTAGTTAGGCTGCATGGAAATACGACACTCTTACAATTTTAGAGGGGTGTTCCACAAGGAGGCATCATCTGAAATCAATTATTTGTGTGCTGGAATACATATTTAAAACCCTCGTGGATCCAGAGTGGCGCCAGTGAAATAGAGATGAGCCGTTCAGGCGTAAATAGATAAGCCAAAATTATTCTTCAATGGAGACCCTAGCAAAGGAAAAGAAGCAGAGGAAAACCACTAGCTTGCTGGACCAATGATATCAAGCGAATGGCCACAAACTGTATGCAGGAGACACAGTACCATGAAAACTAGATTTGCCAAAGAAATTCCTATATCCAGCAATAGTTGACAACGACAGGATGATGGTGATACTGAATCATTCTTACAAACTTGGCTGTACGTTATACTTATCACAAGTTTTTTGTCTGCTGCCTTATCATTTTCTGGAGATGCGATAATATCTGACCTTATTTAATGCGCGTGGAAACACATCGACCTGAGCAAACCAAAGTGCTGGGTTCAATCTGCGGATTGGAGTAAAATTTAATTCATCAGCCAATTTCTACAAATATATACGGAAATGAAAATACCGTGGCCGATACTTTATTGAGAATCAACGCAAATACAGTTGCACCAGATGGCAAGAAATTCGGAGCGAAACCTGGTAAAGATTCAGAACTGAAGGAAATTATTCAGGCTCCAGACACATTTCTGCAACTCAAACTATTCCAGAGTATCAGTGATTTTATATGATATTTATATACTGTGATATTTCTACATTTAAAAGCCGTTAATACGTACAAGTTTTGTTAGGTTAACGAATATTTTAACAACTATATGAACTTCCACCTATTTCCAGAAGAAGAACTAATATGCAAATAATTACAAAAAATATATATATCTGGCAGGCATTGAATTGGTTAAGTAGTAACCTAACCGAAACCAATGGAACCAGAAGAAGAAGAAGACAAGAGACGCACAGAAATACCGTATAATTATGAAAATTAAATTGAATTTTGACTTGTAATATTTTTGGAGTTGTCAAATATTTTCAAAGATTATTTTAATTAAAATAACATATATTTATTTGAACGTTATTTATAACAGTGAATCGAATAGTTCCTTATTAGCTACATTTGTGAGAAACTACATTTAGCTATCTCTTTATGCACCGCATTATTAATTGAAATAAATCATACACATCCATTATAGCAAAATGCTTTGATAGTACTGCTCATTGTTTTTTTAAATTTAAATTTTAATAAATTGAAAAGAATGGAATCAATTAATAAATTTTTGGGGACTGATATAAATCGTACATCTTTTAATAGTACAGATAATACTCAAAATCCAAACAGTTTTATTACCATAGTGGAAAAAAAGCACAGATCTTACAATACTCGACAATATTCAAAATATTTAGCAATAATCTTTTTGGCGATTCTCATTTTCTGAAAATTTGTTCCAATCTTCATTAACCTACAAATGTTGTTTCAGAAAACTTAAAAAGTACCTAATATATAAAGTACCTAAATTAATACTAATATTTTCATAAATTCATGTACAACATGTTGCACTGAAAATAAACACAATTAAATACAGGTTACATGCCAATGACCGAAATCGGACATAGACGATATTGACCGGCCAAAACTATCATTTCCCGAAATGAATAGCCGATCTCGTGATCATCCAGTTACTAACGTCATTTACCATTTTCGGCAGCCAATGTTACATTTTCCGAACAATGATCGAATGGCGGTGTTAACAATGACCAAATAATGACAGGCTAGTTTTAGTTAGTAAAAATATACGACAGCAGAAGCCGTAAGGCTCGAAGTAAGCTTAAAGGAGTTTGTGTAAAAAGAAGTCATTTTTATATCTGTCATGTAACGTATTAATAGCAACATTTCCCAATAAACCATGCCAATGACGTCATTGTCTGGTTAAAGAAATCATGGTCCATTTTACGTGGCCAAACCTGTCATTGGGCGGTCGTTGTTAACACTAAACGCCATTCAGTCATTGGCCATAACATATATATATATATATATATATATGAAAGTAAGCGTGATGTTAACCTTAATAGAAGTCACAACTAAGCTGTACTAGTAAAAAACTGTATGGATATATCGTTGCCTACTTCCAAAATTCCGTAGTTATCTACTTGCGAAACGTATTTTTTTTTAGATTAAAATACCTACTGTCAAAACAGCTAAAGAAATTTTATTTACTCGAAATATTGTTTCTGCCAACCAAATTATTATTATTGTCATAGTTATAACATAATGTTGGAATAAGATTCTGTATCACAGGTTATCGAAAATTTTATCCTAGTCCAGCTCAAAGATATTCTATATGCACTATTTTCTGCAGATTTCAAAAATGGTCCCAGAATTCTGTCACCCATATTATTAAAGTTACGCCCTTTTCAAGATTATAAAATACAGTATCTCGAGTGTTATGGAAGGTTCTTTTTTTTATTAATAAAATTGCACTTCTTTCTTTGATCTGGGAAGATATCTTTAAAACCATACGGGCACAGAAAAATAAAAAGATGATGGTCAGATTTTTGGACTTAAGAAGAATTTTGTTAAGGTAATGGATCGAAGTATACTTGGATATACATACTAAGCAAAAAAAATCTCGAGGATCAGTGATGGAGAGAGCAAAGAAGAGATCTTTATAGGACCTCAAATAAGAGAACTGATTCAAGATAAGACGTCGAGAGTCAGTTGAATCAGACTAAAAAAGCTGCATGGGAGTCTTTCAAGAGAATTTGTTGGAACTTTTTTAGGAAACAAAAGGCAGACAACCAAGTAATCTTTTAAAATCTTATAAAATCGTAGATGAAACATGTCTTTAAAAATCCATTTCTGGATTAGTACCTAGATTTCTTCCCCGCAAATCTTGTAGTAGTCAGCGATGAACATGGCTAATGATTCCACCAGGATATTTCCAGAATGGAAAAGCGATACCAGGGCAAGTGGATCCAAGAATGCTTGCTGACTCTTGTTTTATCCATAAAAAGGATGTACTTAAATGCAAAATACAGCAAAATATATATACTTCTTTTAGGTGAGACAGTTTTTTAAGTAAGTATCGTTAATAAAAGTAATACTGTAAAATTTAAGTGTGTATTACTAGATATCCTTACATGATAGAAAAATTATAAAAACATATTTGAATTCAGCATAAATAATACTATAAGTAGGTGAATTTTAACTTTTTGGACAAAAACATGTCAAAATTTTTGTTAACTTGTCTAAATAATCAGTATTACAAATCTTTTTTAGTTTCGCCTACAAATATATCTATTTTATACATACAAGATTGAAAGGAAGTCAACGTTATGCAGGATATAATTCAATTTATGCACACAGGATTGAGTTTTATTTCACTGAATCTTATTCCAGGATTTATATCTTTATCTGTGATTTTTTATCATCGATATTTAATTCTTAAGGGTGAGCTCTGTACTGTAGCTGCACAACATTAAAGAAATTTCTATAATTGGTCTACTTCTAAAGAAATATAAAATTAGAAAACAATTTCATTAATTTATTGATATTTTAGATATTTGTTACAACATTTCTTAAAATATTAAAATTCAGTTAAAATTAGTAAATTTTTTTATGTACATCAGTATATTAGCACCTATCATAGCCCTTTATGTATGATGAACTGGAAATAAGTTAAACATAATGTGCTTACTTTAAACGCCAAGTAGTAACAAACTCTTCAAAACACTCATAACTCATCAACGAGTAAATGGGTTGAGAGCTGATTCATACCAGTTGCGTTCGCTAAAAGCGCCTATCGACTATCATTATTTGTGTTACAATTTTTCCTCTGTGTTTAATTTTTCTAGACATCTGAATACACGCAATTCAGAAAATGAAATAATAGGATGAGTTGCAAAACGCAGAAAGGTAGACTAAGGTTGCGATAAATTGATAGAACGGAATAAGTTCTAGGTTCAGTATTTACAACTGGTGCAGAATTTTCCGGAGAAAAGCTCTGGACTAAAAAACCATTCTGAGGAAGTCTCATACTGGCCTGCAGAGCCAAGAAGAAAGAAATGTATATTTATAAAAAAAATTATCGCCCCTATCTTTGGGCGATAAAAAGTTTTACACAAAGCACTGTATAAAAATTCAGTCTTTCAGTTCGGTAACTCTGCAAAGAAAAGGGGTTCTTGACACCAATTGGTGGTCTACCAGACAATGTGTGATAGCAGTATCTTCTCTGCAATCGTCTATACAAGGTTCAATATGAAACAGTTAATATTACTCAAAACTGCGATTTTAAAATAATAGTAGATTTTGTTTATAAACAAAATTAGGGTTTGGTTACTAAGATTCCTATTCTTTTTAATAATAGCGAAGATATGTTTAATATAAATATTTTGAAAACATTTAGTTAACATTTATTTTCAAATTAAGCAATTGATATTAAATATATATATATATATATATATATATATATATATATATATATATATATATATATATAATATATATATATATATATATATATATATATATATATATATTTTCTAATTAGAGGATCAAAGTTTTGTATGTGTATGTCAAATTATCATTCTCTAGATCCACCAACATTACTACTGTATAGACATATAAATAGATAGTATACGATTTTCTATGTTAAATTTAAAAAAAACCTAAAAGAGGTGTGGTGAAGAAAATCTCGGCAAAATGAGAGTGAACACTCGTCGGCCTCACAATTCAATTCCACGATTTAACGAGCGCGGCCATTACGTTGGCATATTTTTATTAAGCTTGTTAATAGCTGCTTTCCCTTTTACAAGTTAAAATGCTTGGCTAAGCTAAGAAGTTAGTCAAATGTCTTAGCAAGGGAAAGGGGGGGGGGGGAGGAAAAAACTTAGTTTATCTTAGCCAGTGTCTTATAAATGGAACGCTCTTACAACTTAGATTAACTTAGCTTAGCTTAGATTTCTTAAGAAAAGTGGTAAAAGGAAAGCGCCTATTATCAACAACTGGTCTTACAAAATAATGATGGAAATACCCGTATTAACATTATCTGTTAAGATGACAAAAATAGAACTTTCTTTTTTCCGAATCTCTCGGAAAGGATGTGGTGACCGCTTTAGTCTATTATTCCACCAGTAACAATTTCTGGCGGAGTGAATGACCTTATTTACTGCTCCACCCATCAGCTTGCAAATTTGAGCCGTCCATTTTTGAGCCACGCGTCCTCGTGGTCTCTTGCAGTTCACCCTTCTTATTGCTGCAAGTGTGGAAGAACTTGTGTTGCATAAGCTGAAGAATACTAGTAAAGATTACGAGTTGAAAATTAACTACAAAAAGACTAAAATTATGATCATTGATTGTCCAAACGAGTCTTTTGAAAAACTCCAAAGAATTGCTGATTGGGAAGTTGACTCATTATTGACAGTACGGTATATCTAGGTTCACTAATCCATAGTTCAGGTACTTTTGAATTTTGAATACGTACAGGTGAATTTTAAATACGTCACCGAATTCGACTGGCACGCGTTGCAGTGGCCAATCTAGCTAAAATTAAAAAAACAAAAATATATTCCAAAAAACCAAATGTGCACTGGTTAACTCCCTAGTCTTCTCAGTTTTCTTCTACGCCTCTGAAACGTGGGTAATCAGAACAGCGGATAGACGTCACACAGGCGCATTTGAAATATGGTGCTGGCGCCGCATGTTACAAATACCATAGATAGATAAGCGTACAAATATATCACTTCCTGGAGCCATCAGTCCTATGCAGCATCTTTCAAGTCTAACCTCTGCACAAATACTGAAATTCTTTGAGCATGTCATTCGCCCCAATAATTTGAAGAAAATTATCGTGCAAGGGGAAACCAAAACGAAATCGTCGTCGCGGAATATCACCTATCCGATGAACCGTCATCGGACCAACACACAACCTCACAGGGCCGAGTTTCGCGACAGTTATTAGAGATCCGAACATCAAGCCGAATATCAAAGCACTTGGAGACTGGTGGTTCAAAGAGTAAAATACAAAGGTGATACATAATCATGTGTTCGCTACACGTCTTTCGCGATGTTAGATTGAGAAGAAAACAAAGATTGGAATGGCAAATCACTCTACATGAGACCAGCGCTCATAAAAGGCTGATAATGATGATAATATTTTCTATTTCAACTAAAAACTATTATGTCTAGAATTCTGTTTCTTGACTTGCAGATTTGAATATTTCATTGGCATCGAAATCAACATCATTCATTTATTTCATTTCATTGGCAACATCTTAAATGCAATTTTATAATACTCAGAATCATCGTAGGTACATCATAGTATAAAGTTAATGCTAGATTATTTTTTTAAATCAGACCTCAGCACTTTCTATAATTACTATCAGCATAAACAAAAGAAATTTTAATGTCTAAATCTCATGCATTTTTTATTGTGGCAAAAATGGCAAAGCCGTTTATATATGAAATAATGATTCAAAATAGTAACAGCATTCTATGACGCAGAATTTACATCTGTCTGTTAGTTTACATGTCCGATAATTCGTCATGTAAATGTTACATGTAACGTTAGGCAAGAACTTGCTAATAATCGCTCATAGCATTGCAATTTGCAAAATTTATATACTGTGAAAGAGCAACGGTGGTTGTATACTGGAACGCAGGTATCAAAGTCTTGCGTCCCCACTAACGCAAATGGTGGGGATGAGAATTAGACCGCTCGACATCGCCGCTCAGTAAGAAAATAGGCGCTCATAACTCCCCAAACAAACGGAGTAAATAGTACGAGTTTATTTTAATTTTATTTTTGTTAAAAAATTGATTACTTAAATTGATCTTAGGCGCAAGAGACACCCTAAATATTGTATGGTTAGAAGGCCTAGAAGTGATGGTATATACTTCTAAGCTTGCCATGCCTAAGAAAAATGCTGCGGAACGTAAAAGGTTACTGCAAATGGAAGGCTTTGGTATAGGCTGAAAGTATTAAGGCCTATATGTTCCCCTTAAATGAAGATGAGCGTGTCTGAAAGTACAGAGCCAGAAAATCCGCAGAAATCTGCGACGTCCACGGCTCATCTACAAATGTCATCCCCACATTCTCAACCACGCTGGATCACCAATCAATGGCCGTCAACGTTGTCTGTGAAAGGTTTTTAGCTGATTCATAAACGTCCACTAGTACTGAAATTTACCAGTGTCCAGCGGCCAACAAAGAATTTGCGAAACAGTTCTTCTACAAGAGAGCCTTCCTGAATTTGGTCGAGGATGCAGCATTTAAGATTGAAAATATTCAAAAAAATAAATAAAATAAAATAACGTAACAACATCAAAGTAAAAATGAAAATCACCAAAGTAAATTCTGGTCTCAAACCACTTTCCAATGGAGAGAGCCTCCCGATTTTTATTCTTACCACCAATAATAACGAATTTATTGCAAAGAAAAAGTAAAAAATAATTACGATACAAATGAATTACATTAAATAGATAATAAATTTTACTAACTCAGCCACTGGGGGGCAATCCAGTTCTACTTGGTGCCGGTCCCAAGCCCGGGTAAATGAGGAGGGTTGGCCGCAGGAAGAGCATCCAGCTATAAAACCAAAGCCAAAACCAAACCAAATATGACGTTCCACGATATAGTTTGGAATATAAGGGCTAGGGTATACCCTGCTGGCGACGCGCATACTTGTCGCCCGAGCTCTATGGAAAATGGACAAGGGCTACCGTGTCAAAGGCGGGCACGGCTAAAGAAGCTAGTCGTGAGAATAGATGATAAATTCTACTAACTGATTGCATAAAATCTAGTTATAAGTTAAAACTCGATATAAAACCCAAAATTACCTAGCAATTTTGTGTTTTATATCTAGTTATAGGTTATATCTAGTTCAAAGATTTTTACGCAATTGGGTTTATTGGTTTAAATTTTAAATATTACAATAGTCCTATGAAACGGAAAAACAAGTCATCAGAGGTAATGGAATATTCTGATAGCGTACCGCTTTGTAAATTCTACTAAATAAATTACGGAATAATAAAATATGGTCTGAAAATTAACAATAAAAATATACTAAGTATAATACATGGTCCATTTACAAATCACTCTGATTCAAATTCTTAGACCTTTAAAGTCAGAAGTAAAGGTTACTTACTTTATCACTTTATCGAACTTTATCACATTTAACAAATTTGTACAAGGTGTCTCAAAAGAAAGTTTATATTTATTTAGCTTACTGCGTGAACGCAACGTATCCGAGGGGCGTGGCGGTTATGTCAATCGGTAGCCTGGCTCTTGGGAATTTTATCGCTATGGAGCGTTTCTCGGGAGCAGACCGCGCGTTATGCGTGTGAGAGTTTTACAAAAACGGTGATTCGGCGACTGTAGCGCTTAGAAAATTCTGCAGTATTCGAGGTTTTCGCCACTTAAATGATGCGCCAAGCATTCCTCTCATTCGACATTGGGTTAAAAAGTTTGAAGAGACTGGTACAACGCTGGATAAATCAAAATCCGGGCGACCTAGGTCATCAAGAACGGTAGAAAACGTGGAGAATGTTAATCAGTCTGTTCGTGACGACCCGAACCTTTCAATTCGGAAGCGCGCAAGTACTTTAAATGTACATAGATCATCATTACATCGCATTATGCACAAAGACCTAAAGCTGCACCCCTACAAAATTCAATTGGTGCAAGAATTAAAGCCCCAAGATGCCAGTCAGAGGCTTAATTTCGTAAATCAGGTGATTGAGCGATTTTCAACGTTTACCAACATTTTGTTTTCGGATGAAGCTCATTTTCATCTTAATGGTCACGTAAATAAGCAGAACTGCCGCTACTGGAGTGCAACGAATCCGAAACGCAAACATCAGAAACCCCTACATTCGCCTAAAGTGACCGTATGGGCTGCGATGTCGGCGCGAGGAATTATCGGCCCTTACTTTTTTGAAGACGAAAGGGGGCGTGCAGTTACAGTGAATTCAGAGCGTTATGTGGAGATGTTAGACAACTTCTTGGTACCTGAACTGCAAAACTTTCCTGGCTATAACCAAAGAACATGGTTCCAACAGGACGGAGCAACTTCACACACGTCCAATATGTCTCTACCACGTGTTCGTGAAATTTTCTCAAGCAAATTGATCTCCCGGAAAGATGACATAAATTGGCCTCCACGCAGTCCAGATTTAACCCTTATGGACTTTTTCCCATGGGGTTATCTTAAATCTAAAGTTTACGCCAATAAACCGACTTCACTGGCGCATTTGAAAGAAAATATCCGTCACGAAATGGCAGCCATCCCTGAGTCCACCTGCCGAGACGTCATAAGTAATTTTACTGTTCGATTAAATGAGTGCCGAGAACGCGAGGGTCTACATTTAGACGATATTATTTTTAAGAAATAAATCCCCAAAAAGTGTATTTTAATAATTAATAAACATTTTTTCTATATACGGCTTACTTTTTTTTTAATCGATCCACTAAATATAAAATTTCTTTTGAGACACCTTGTATTTCTCATTTGTACTACTACATGAACTTACTTTGATTGAAAATGCTTGCACCACTTCATTTGTTACCGAAACCCAACTTGAAATTTGAACTGTGTATTTATAAGAAACTGTTGTGATTTCTCGAGTTAATAAGATAAATAATGAATAAGACAAAAATAGGATTAAAATAAAACTCCAATTATTATACCGACTACAAAAAAATGAAATTTGAAATATGAGCCACGTCATACGTAACAGTAAATAAATATTCTAAATTATAATTCAAACGAAAATCTTTGGCAAAATATCAGTTGGAAAACGGAGAGCTATTTGGTTATGCAACCTGAGATAATGGTTCCGTCAGTTCCGGGTATAATTATATTTGGAACGACTATATGCAAAATTAAAATACTGTAAAGAATCGATCAGTCCGTCGGAACAATGAACCAAACTTTCTCAAAACACCCATCGCGAGAATTTCTTTGAAGGCATTTTTTGGAATTTTCAAAAGGGTACATAATTTTAAGAATTCAGATAATAAAATAAAATTAGAAACCTTCATCACGTAACATTAGAAATATATTTTTAATGGTTCATTGTTTAAGAAGACATTTGTTCAGTCTTTAATGTGTGAGAGAAGAGTCAGTTGGGTGCATTTTCGGTGAAATATTTTTAATATTAAATTAGTAATTAAATAAATCACTATTACAACCGCTTTTACTCCGCTTCGCTACTGGGTGCAAATTGCACCCTCGACTGCAAAATTGCACTTTCTTCCCTTAATAAGTAAATAACTATTAGCACTCTCAAGCAATTAACTCGATTCGCCACAAATTTCGCAGACTAGGTCATAAATAACTATTCTATAAATATATTTCCAACAAAAATATATTACTATTCCATTCTATCATACGATATTTATGACACGCCATTAAGCACTTCTATATTTGTTGGATAAAATGCATTCCCCTACATTTCAGGATCAGCAGTTGAAAGGAGTTTGGCAGCTATGAAAAGGACGGTATCTATATTATTATTTGAGTTTCGGATTCCAAGATTTCATTAAAGGGCAGCAAAGCTTTTATATCAAATATTTGATAACTTTCACTCGAGCTACGAAAACAGAGAACTCTTAGGATATTTACCGGATGATATCACAACGATTCCCCTACTCTCATCAAATATTTCCATTCTGAATGAACATGTATTTCAAAATTATTAATAACTACAAGCTTTATATTTAAATTTGCAATTACGGAAAATATATTTTGTCATATTGTGTAAAATTACAATCATAAAAGAAGGACATTTACAGTCCACACAAAAAATGCAAACTAACAATGGGTTTCGTAGGTATGAACTGTAATCCTTTTAGGTTCTTATGTGTTTTTAGGTTGTTATGACAGAAAAATAAATATAATCAGATTTCTCTATTTTTAAATTAAATTTACTAATTTTTTCATGAAAAAACTATGTAGTTGTAGCTAAATATTGAGTTTGATTCGCCCATGATGGCTTTATTTCACTCGGATGATTGCAATCCTCGCCTGCAGTTCGAGTGGTAAACCTCCATTATATGCTTATTAAATAAAATATGGTAATACTATTTTTCTAATTAATACACTTTAAAATTCAATTTAAATTATGCATATTTACTTTGTAATACATTCAATAAAATTTAATTTCGATTTTCATTTTTTATATGAATTTCGAAATGATTTCTATATTATAATTCTGTATCATGTACAGAATGTTGGACAATATCATTGAAAAAATGTTTTTTTGCAATGGTAGCCGAATTAAAGGAGACTGAAATAGACAAAAAAAAAAAAATAATATTATTGAAGATGACCTGTCAAAATCTGGAGGCAACGAAAAGAAATAGGAAAAGGCAAAATATTTATTTATTTTACATCGGCCTATTTCTGCAACGAGGCTAAGCGCCGAGATAAATAGAGCTATATGGAAGAATAACATACAGGATGATATATATCTTAAAGCCAGTTGCTGAAATCTAATTTAATGACTAATGGTCAGGTTGGCCATTTAGTTAATTTTATTTTGCGTTGCATAAACAACTGGTTGACCAAGTACCGATATTTTTTGTTCTTGTGAAATGTACCTTACCTGACAGCAATTAGCTGTTATTATATGAATTTGTTTTTTGACAGAATTAACAAGTTTTAAGACGAATTAAAAAATGAATTCACGAACACCAAATTCTACCAACACCGGTAAGCAAGTATATATATATGTTAGGGTCAAAACTAGTTCTTGGACTTCCTTTGTAATATGTTGCGTTAGTAACCATAACATAATGACATATATGTGACAGATTGTAAATAGACGTAGTAAAAAATGCTTATATGTGCTTGGATTTGTGTGTTTTAATTGATATTATCATGAACTCTATAAAGCGTTCTAACATCAGAAGTGGGATAAGAGGTACTGAGTAGAAAGCAGCGACAGTCACTGAGCTTGTTGGGTACTGTAGACAACCTGTATTGAAATGAACTGATTGATAGTTGATTTGAGAATTGATAGCTTGTTGAGTACCGCAAGACACACTGATCGTTTTTGTTTTGTTGGCTCTGGATGGTCAGGGACCTCAAGGAGTTCAGAGGAACTCTGGATGGTCAGGGACCTCAAAGAGTTGTGCTTGTTTTGTTTGACTCTGGATGGTCAGGGACCTCAAGGAGTTCAGAGGAACTCTGGATGGTCAGGGACCTCAAAGAGTTGTGTCTGTTTTGTTTCACTCTGGATGGTCAGGGACCTCAAGGAGTTGTTGGACCTAAAATGGTCGTGTTTGTCTTGTTGACTCTGGATGGTCAGGGACCTCAAGGAGTTCAGAGGAACTCTGGATGTTCAGGGACCTCAAGGAGATGTGTTTGTTTTGTTCGACGCTGAATGTTCAAGGACCTCAAGGAGTTCAGTGAAACTCGGGATGGTCAGGAACCTCAAGGAGACGGGCAAAACAAGCATTATGTTTTCGTTTACTCTGTTTTATTTTGCAGTTATTAAATTCTGAAGATGCCGCGAGGACGTGACAGGAGCAGGACGGCCGTGTTAGGATAATAAGTTTTTTTATTTTTCAGTTAAATTTAGATGATGCCGCGAGGACGCGGCAAGATCAGGACGGCCGTGTTAGGGTCAAAACTAGTTCTTGGACCACCTTTGTAATATGTTGCGTTAGTAACCATAACATAATGACATATATGTGACAGATGTGTTTTAATTGATATTATTATGAACTCTATAAAGCGTTCTAACATATATTTTTTATTTCATTTGATATCTGAATATTAAGTGTACTTAAAACATAACAGACATTTTTATTTTTATTTTTCCAATATCTATATCCTATATTCTATTTTTATTCCTCTTTCCATTTCTATTACAGATATTCCCATTTTATTGAAGACAAAAAAAGCGATAATTGAACATTTCAACATAAAAAAAAAAATTGTTACCAGATTACAGTTGGATTAAATTCATCAAGTTGCGTGAAAAGAGACGCAAAACAAATTAATTTGTATTTCAATTTAGGAAATAATAAACTAGAAAGAATATTTGGGAATCAAATGTGCTTCAGTTAAAAAAAAAATAAACTAAAATGAATATTTGAGAATCAAATGTATTTCAATTTAAGAAAAAATAAACTAGAAAGAATATTTGTGAATCAATTGTACTCTCTTATTCATTTTAATTAATTTTAATTTGTTTATTTATATCCAAGGTACAAAAAATAAATTAGATTTTTTACAAATATTAGTCATAATACAGTTTGTACATTGGATAAAGGCCCATGATCAGTCATTGTAAGAATACAAAGACTGTTCTTCCCCATGAGCCCTTAAAAGGTATGAAAAATATAAATATAGCACATTAACATAAAGAACCAGGGTTCTTTGCTATTGACAATTCAGTATCTGTTTAAGGGCTGGTTTCTTGAAAAAATACAGTTAGTACCAATATAGTGTCGATACCGATGGAAACGACAATTTATCGGTAACTGTATTTTATGAGTAATTGGCCCTAAGTAATTTTATACATATGTTACGGCCAAAGCCCGAAGTTCAGATAGTTCCAGAATTGGCCAGCCATTTCGCACTTTGGTCGAGACTTGTGGCCAATGTCCGATGTCCTGTGCATATGCTACTTTGCCCGGCCACTTCGCAAAGTGCTGGGAAATCTCTGGCCAATATTGAATGTGCTGATTCCCCACCAGCGAAAGTTAGAGATAATGTACTAATCCGTATACCAAATATTGACAGAGGTCGCGGTGATGCACGAAGCGTTCTTGCAGTTGTCATAAACGTCGAGGGCGATTTCTATAAGCTAGGAACAGAACATGGTGTCCTCAAACAACTGTATACCAGAAGTGAGTTTTCCATTCTGCACAAGAAACTGCTCACATTGGAATCCGTGAGCACAGAAGAAAAATCACTACGAACCGTCGCGTCTTCACAATCACTGACCGGCGCCCAAGGCTACACTCGATGCAATTGCACTACCGAGTGCGCAACAAATCGCTGCAAATGTAGATATAACAAACTGTTGTCTAATTCGAAATGTCATAAAAGTTCATCTTGTAACAAGTAATGATAGAGATTGATAGTTTACTATAATAAAATAATTTGACTAATTTTGATAATTTAGTATAATTAATAACACTGGTCAACAAATTTAAACTTTTTTTGCTGACTTAGATCTGATACTTGTTTTTAACTAATTTTGGGGTGCTGATTTCAAAAATGTTAACAGTTTCTGCCTATCACGTCAAATTTTTGTTCTATCGTATTTTGACTTTTTTCACCTTTTCACATTCTGATATACGTCTACTTTAATTTCAACTTCGTTCTTGTTGTCGAATATATTTCGTAAGAACGCCCTACATGCAGGTACTTGTTATAGACACTTGAATGATTCACATTTTACTGTATATATATATAGATGATATGGAGAATAATGCATGGCAGTCTTTCGTGGCGCTCATCAAAAAATTTCTTGGGAAATAAAAAGCCGAAAACTATGTGGAGGTCGTTGAAAATTTGACTGAAAATTATCATCATCTGGGGTGCAACATGAACGTGAAACTTCATTTTTTAAACAGTCATCTTGACAAATTTCCTGTCAATCTTGGAGATGTTAGTGATGAACAGGGTGAACGTTTCCATCTGGATTTAAAAGAGATGGAAAGACGTTATCGAGGAAGGTGGGATACTCACATGATGGCTGACTACTGTTGAAGTATTAAAAAAGACTTATCGGGAATGGTGCACTCCAGAAGATCTTACAAACGACCATTTAATCCTTAAATGATTTTGTATTTTTATTTTAACACTCCAATGCATTAAAATGTAATTAAAACTGTTCTCATTTACTTTCTTTCACTATAAATAAAATTTTAAGAATATTTTCTAATTATTGAGTCGTTATTGTTCGCCAAATTTGTACCAATTACAGTATCGACGTCTGAAATTAAACGATACGCGACGTCTGATGTGATACGCAAAAACTGATGTGATATTTGAGTTCAGCAGCACCAAATTAGTAAGAAACAAGTCTTAGATGTAAGTCAGCAAAAATTGTGTCGACCAGTGTAATCAATATAATGTGATTATGATTATACGAACACCCAAAATCTGCCTCATGACTTTTTTCTTTCGAGTTTGGTTGATCGCCCCATGTCATTTTGCAAACTGGCTGGCCAAATCCCAAAATCAAGAAAAGAGATCGGACATTGACCGGTAAATGTGTGCCGACATTGGCCAGTTCCCGGCCAACTCTGGAATTGGCCGGCCACTTCCCACTTTGACCGATTTCGGGCTTTGGCCGTAACATATATACATATACATATTTTTTATTTTAGAAAAAATGTATTTAGATGGCATAAAAGCTGAATTGGTGTATTAGAATTATTGTAAGGATGTTAACATACAACGGAGCAATTGCCAACCAAGTTAAGATGTACAGGTATTAATTGTGTAAAAAATGGTTTTAGCAAATCAGTTATTAATTAGCATTGTAATGGTAAGGTTCTATAATATAATATCTAGAATAAATATATTAGTTAAAATAAATATTGTGTTTCCTAAATTACCCGAGTTAAAATATTACATAAGATATTCAGCATTTGTAATTAAATTATTATCTTGTTCAAGATGAGTGATATTTGTGTTACACTCTGTAGGCACAAATAGCCTTTGATGCTGTGTGCCACAAATTTTAACTAACTAATTATAGAAAGTAATTTAACGTCCAAATTTTGAATATAGGTAGAAGTAGGAAATAATTTCACTCAGCTTTTTGGACAAGAAGCGTTTATTATAACAAAACGTTGTTGGCGAAACGTTGTGTTTTGTTAAAATAAACGCTTCTTGTCCAAAAAGCTGAGTGAAATTATTTCCTACTTCTACCTAACTAATTATGTTATTAATATTTACTATTTTAATTTTATTATTAGAAAGAATTGTCTAAAACCGGAGGAGTTGGTATAATATTTCACTCAGTGTTTAATTTGTAATGAATTTGTTTTGAATTTTTGTAAAACCTGGTCAAACTATCATACATATTTTACCACTATTTTCTGCCTACCTAGCTGAATAAGAAACGGCTTTTTTTTTATCAAATTGAATCTGAACCAGAACCTGAAATGCAATAAGAAGCTAATCCTCGACCATTCAATCCTAAAAAACAAGCAAGAAATTTAACTTAAATAATTTTTTTTTTTTTTTAAATTACTTTTTTTACTTGCCCGACCTTAATATATAAGGGGCAAGTATTGTAATCGCGAAAATTTTCGATGTCGAGATTTTGACTGATGACCACGTTTCATGGTCCAGGGAATCCAAAAAACCTATTTTCGAAGTGCCGTCCGTATGTGTGTGTGTCTGTGTGTCTGTGTGTGTGTCTGTGTGTGTGTCTGTATGTATACACGATAACTCAAGAACGGTTCAACTTAGAGAATTCGTTTTGGTACTAAAAAATTCTCCTATTAAATGGGAAGAACCCTGTTGTTTTTTATAAAGATCGTTTGAATAGAAATGGGAGTTTACTCGTGTCGATTTTAAGATTTTTGCGAATATTTAGCAACAGAAAAATATTTCGAAAAAATTTATTGAACAAAAGTTACTATAAATGCAATAACTAATAACTTTTATTTGAGACGTTTTTTGATAAAACGAAAAATTTTGAAATTTTTTTGTAAAATTATTTAAAATTTTTCCAAGTCTCAATTTTTTCATATTTATATGTAACGTTTCCATGGTCATGATAATTAAATCGTAACAAGTAAAGCAAGCCTTGGACAAAAATTTGTATAGAACATAATTTGATGTATTTTTGAAGATTTATCTAAATACTAAAAAAAAAAAAAAAATTAAATTAAATTTTTTTTTTAATATTTTTTTTTCTTTGGGAGGGCAAGTCTAGCGGAGGTTTCCCTTCGCCACTGGTTTTCTTATTTAGTCCCAAGTACCTAGTACTCTTTAGGGGTATATTGAAGTTGATCAACTGCAGAATATTGGGGCAATCGATAATCTGATTGACTATTTTATAGACACAGTACATATCGATTTGTACACGCCGTTTTGTCAAACTCACTAAGTCTATCATAACTACATCATATGTAAGTGACATATTGTTTTTAAAATATTTAGTTAATAGTCTCTGCACTGATTCTAGTCTGTCAATGTGAATACGATATTGAGGACACCATATTGTACTCGCATATTCCAAATGGGGAATAACGAGAGTTTTGAAGAGTTGAATGAGGCTAGCGGGTTGGCGAAATTCATTTGCAAGATGGGAATATGAAACCGAGGGTTTTAAAGGCAGATTTCGTAATTTTATCTACATGAACGTTAAATTTTAACTTATTATCAAAGAAAACACCACGATCTTTAACAACTTGCAGCTGATTAAGATTTGCACTTCTAATGGAGTAGTTATATTCAATGGCATTAAATTTTCTGGTGAAGCTAATAAAATTACACTTATCCAGATTCAAATAAAGTTTGTTATGCATACAGTACAACTGAAATTTATCTAAATCCGAATTAAGATCATGGAAGTCTTGGATATTTACAATATTTCAAAAAATTTGTTGGTAATCGGCATATATAACAAAATTAGAATACTGAAAACATGAAATTACGTCATTAATAAAGATAATAAATAGTACCGGGCCAAGATGAGAACCCTGTGGCACACCGGAAGTTATACCAACAAAGCTAGATACGCAATTGTTAATTGCAACTGCTTGGCTACGATTTGAAATGTAGGATTCAATCCATAGAAGAAGGTTACCATGAATCCCTAGGGAGTGTAATTTTGAAATAAGCGAGCTGTGGTTAACTTTGTCGAGAGCTTTCTTAAAATCGGTATATATCGGTGTAGTCAGTAAAATTCAGCTGTTTGACTACGTCATATCCTAACGAACGTTTATGCAATACTTGACGAATGGTTTAACGAACCTTGGTTTAACTTACGTCAAACGCGTAGTTATCTATGCATAGTTAACTTTACATTGTTTGACATTTCTACAACAGTTGACTAAGAGTGGTCGTAGGACTATTCGCTTATAGTTTACTGAGTTTTCAGGAACCGGCCTATGGAGTATTTTAGGACTCAAAACGAGTATGAACTATACAGAAAAGTTTAGACGTTTTATATCATTGCAGTATATTTTAGTTTTAAGGTGAATGAATCATTTTATTGAATTAAATGTATTCTTTGATTTCTTGTATCGCTCCAAGACTTGTCTGAACATGTCTCAAATCTAATTTCTATCGTGAAGTTTTCGATTACCTGTACACCACTTGCTATATTAGATTTTGTCTTGTTTTCGCAGAAACATTTTTGTAGAAATAATTAATTTTAATAATTTTGTTATTTAAATTTAATTTTTATAATATTATAGGTGTTTATCAGTATGATTCAGTTTCAGAATTGCTGTTACTGAAAAAATTTCTCTTTGACACCTGGTTTCCTCCCAGGCAGTTCAGTTATTGTTCCCTATTTTGGCAATAGTTTCTTTTCCCAATTTTCTGTGTATTATATTTGAGTGGAATAACATTCAGATTATTTAGTTGCAGTAGGTAAAAGTAGATGTAACGGCCATCTAGTGGCTTAGTTTGGTAGCAAAGTGTAAATATGTAAAAAAAGAAAAGAGAAGTGGTATCAATAATTATTAAAAGGACAATAAGATAGCGCAATAAAAAGTCAATCAATAATTTTGTGAAATAAAAGTATTTTTTTAACACCATCAAGTGAAAAATGCAGTTCATTAAAACATACAACATTGAAGACCATCAAATGGTCTTGAAATCAATCAATAATTACGAAAAATTATAACAATAGAGAAGACTTCTTCCTGCAGGAATATCAATAGAGAAGAAATCGCTATCATACATCTTTCTGTACCTCATATTTAGTGGACCCATGAATATCTCTTGCGTAGTGAAGAGTCGTCTATTTGTGAGACGTGTAAAACAATTTTTGATTATCTAATATTACAAAACATCTTACGTCTGATATCAGTCGCAATTGATTAAATCCTGAATATGACTATACAAAGACAAATATTCTAATAGTTCATAAGACAAACAATAACCAGCATCATGCCAAAAAAGTTGCACAAGGCGAAGTAGTTTCCGAAATAATTTGCCTTGGTTTGCTCATCAACAATATGGGTTGTTGGCAAGCCATAATTCGAAAGATACAATTAGGTAGAGCAACTAGGAAAGCTACTTAAAATCTGAATGGCCAGAAATATTCCCAAAAATGTTAGATAACTCTAGTGGTACGCTAGAGTTTCCTATATTTCTGCACCACCTGAAACTTAGATAATTCGTAAAAGTGACCAGCAGAAAATTTACGCCTTTGAGATGTACTTCTCGAAGAATTCTGCGAATACCATGTACGGAAAAACAACGTGCTAATTGAGGTAAAGCAAATTCTCTGTATTTTTAGTTACATAACACGCAGAGAGGAAAATATTGAAAACACCATTGTCCAAGGTACATCAAACAGCACTCGAAAGTGACGAAGTTCATCACAACTATTGTTCGATGTTACTGAAAACGAAATTCACGAATCTCTTGAATTGGTGCTTCATGGTGCGACACAGGACAGGGATGCGTGAGAAACTTATGTAACGTAAAAAGATGATTTTGTCACTGTTTTATTTTTAGTTAGGAAACATAGCATGCGTAGGTATTTTGTTTGGTTGTTAACTACAAAAAAGCCGACCAGCGTAACGTAGTGGTAACACATCTGCTCTGCGTTGCTAAGGTCTCGGGTCCGCATCCCGTTCAGGCATAGAATTTTTCGCAAATAAAAATTGCCACAGGAGCAAAGACCATTAAATTAAAAAAAAACTACAAAAAAAAAGAGAATAATACAATAAACACAACGTAGTAATAATGACAACGTAGCGCGATAATATATTTTTTGGCAATAAAATGGAACTGCATAACACGATAGTGAAAATTTGGACAATAAAACGGGACTCTTCTATATGGGATAAAGCATAAGCAGTAATTTGGAAAATTAGTTCCTACGTCGTAGACGGATATTATTACTCTAAAAAAACAATTAAATATACCAGAGTCACACACCAACTCAGGTACGGTGAAAAAAAAAGAAGTATATGGTGGATAAACAACCATAATATATAGCTAATAATACTCTAACATTTAAGGTTAAGTTAGGTTGGAAATTGAGCCTACTCCTCACTGGAAGTTGTATGACGGTGGAAAGGTCGCGGACCTATTGGAAGCCTTATCCGTGGAGGAATCAACGCACGGTAATCTTAATATCTGTAGACTTAATATCTGTAGTCTTAATATCTGTATATATAATATCTGTAGTATTCATATCTTAATATCTGTAGTCTTATTATCTGTAGACAGATTTGTAGATCTGATACGCTGCGTTTTGGAGCGGCGCCAAACCAGAGTGAGAAATTTAGTTTTTATTTATTTATTCTCAAAAATTTTAGTGTTTGGTTTTAATATTCATTGTAATCATGTAGTTATCGTTAGTGAGAGTACTAGGTAGGCGAGGAAAGTACGAGCGATGATCGAACAACGCGTGTCGTAATTTTAATTCCCCATATATCACTCCTCCTCGATAACTGCTTGTAAAATTTTCCTTTCTCGGCCAATATATAGTGTATTTTTTGTTTTTGTTTTATAATTTTATTAAATGATTATTTATAAATTAGTTTCTTAATTTCTAAAATCCGCTTCGCGTGCATCCTTTGGTTATGGCTTGTCTCTGAATTTGTTGGTCACTCCTTGGACGTGTATCTATCATTCGACCAACCCTTTACCGACCGTACCTTTCGAAAAATATGTAGGATCCGCACGGCTATCTCCTCTGGGTAAAGCTAGTCCGTGGGTAGCCGGAACCAGAAAGGTAAGTGGAAGTGAGAAAAGGGGGTACTAATTCATAACTAGGTCCCCAATCTACATCACAATATATCATAATTGATGTCATGAATAAGAAAAAATATAATTTAAACATATCAACTGAAAACTACATATAATTTTTTATCTACAAGATCCCTCCTATTTTCGAAACGTGCTGGCCCAGACTGGTACATTCCTGTCCTACATTTTCAATAGAAGCGATATAAATGATTTAATTTCTATGGTTATATTAGCTACTAGGATACAGTTGTCAAAGAGATGAACTGAGTAATTAAGTATTCACAAATAGAACGACAACAACACAATGTGTCGACCATTAATATTTCGGATTCAATTATGCAAAAAATAAATAAAATTATAAACCATATATGTATTCTGGGAATACTCACTTTTTCACATGCAGTGTATTAACATTTGAATCGACATTTTTTAACGTAATAAAAGTTTATTATAAAAATTAATATTAAATACACAGTATCTATAAATGGTATTAAATCTCTTTGAACGTAATTGTTACATAAATTACATATATATTAAATATGTTACTTCTCTGAATAGTTATGGACTATAGAGACAAAGATGATAATATTTTTTCTTACAGCCGTTAATAAACAGGCCATCTAATCTATTCAATTTAAACAAAGATTTACAAAACCACTACACCATACATTCCAATGATATAAGAGTGCAATACCCGAAATTAAGCAAAATTAGAAGAAGTGCATATTACATCTCTGTGTCCTATATAACAAATAAGCCCAAGAATTGAAAAATATATCTTCAATTCAGATATTTAAAAATAAATTCTTTTTAGTCCAGAAACCGTATTATTCTGCACTGGCCTTATTATCTGACAACAATATGTAAGTCTTTTTGTATTTTACCCTCGCATTATTTTGTTCTTTTATGTTTTCTTTTATTTATTAAGTTATCATATTATACTTATATTAATAGCCTTTTGAGTAGTCGTAAACTAGTTTGAATGACCGTTAATTTTGGTGTTACTTCAGAAACATAATGTTATAATTAAATTCAATATAATTATATTAGAGTATATTATTAGAAATTATTAAATAATAAAAAAATCGATTTCTTAGATAGGACACTTAAGACAAGTGTAGACATGTTTATTATTATAATTTAAAATTGTAATAATGTGAACAAGAAAAGAAAATCTTTTGTATTAGTTTACAAAAGAGTCAAATAATTATTAGACGTATTCGAAAGATATATAAATAACAATTATTCTCTGTCTTGAAATATAAGCATTAGTTTTGTTTACTTTTCTAATGAGAATATACTATTTTAATTATTAGCTCTAACTGTCATCTCAGTTTTAAACAAAAGAGATGCTCGCGGTATAAAAAGGCCTTTTTTTCAGTTGGGTAACCTCACTAGTGCAGAGGTAGCGACCCTGCTTCTCGCGCTTAACGTCCCGGGTTCGAATTTCGGACAGGGCATGGATATTTGTATTTGCCCTGATAACCTCAGCTTCATTTAGAATAATAAAAATATAAAAATAATAATTAAAAATAAATAAAAGCATCATATCATAAATTAATTACAGCTCCCAATCCGGATTAGGTCACCGTTGGAGTTGTAGACCTGAAAATTCACTCTTCGGTGTGAAAGAGTCGTGTCCAACATAACGTAGCAGTGGGATAGTGAAAACTACGGCTTGGTGAGACTACTATGGGCCGTTTATGGGCTGAAGAAGATATAATGTCAGGTATCGAGGACAGTCAGATTTGGGAAGTCATGAGTTGAGCACATATTGAGTCCTTAGGTTTTTTTCACGTTTACGGCCTTTGCAACTAAGGCAATTAGCCAGAACAATACTCATTTTCATGATGAAAATTCCATGCCTGTACGGGATTCGAGCCCGAGACCTCAGCAACGCAGGGCACGTGTGTTACTACTACGCTACGTCGGTCGACTGGGTCCTTAGAAAGTTCGAGTGAGTCTAATTACAGTAACAAAGTAATTCGGTATATACGTTATACACTAACGTATTTCGCTGTACAACACTTGTACAGCGAAATAAACAAAAAAAAATATATATATATATATATATATATATATATATATATATATATATATATATATATATATATAGAGAGAAAATATTCCAAAACTTATGAGAGACAATTAGTTTTCAGTCGTGACGGTTTTGGTGTTCAGTGAATTAATTAGTGTTACTGTGTAAAACACCTTCCATGTTTTAAGTGTTGTAAATGTGTCTCTTTTGGATAAGCTGTTTCATCATAATGGTAAAACATAGTACATAAACCATGTATATATTAAACTGGAATACATGAAATAGTTAAGTTAAAATATTTAATTCAACAACCCTTAAGGCCATCCTAAAAATCATGTCAACCAGCTAGCGAACAGAATAGTTCATATCCAAAACCGCTAGCGAATTATAAACTCACTGTGGGCGAGACATCGAGTTTTGAGGAATGTACAGTGTAAGTACAAATTAAGTATATTAATATCATATTCATTATTAACCAGCCAGCCGTGAATTGCATTCTTATACTAGACGGAGGGCCACAAAAAACCAAAATGGACAAAGAAACTCAATAATAGACGTCTCATTAAGAAAATGTAAGTTTTGTTTCAATTTTATGATTTTGTTTGTTATTTTAGGGGTCCGCAAAAATATTTACGATATTTGATGGACCGCGATTACTAAAACGTTCAGAACCACTGGCATACATGGTATTTTGAAATAAATTTTTCTTCTGTGAATTTCATGAGAATCTCTTATCTAGATGCAGTTTCTTAAACATGAAACAAGCAATACAAATCAAAGTGATATTGGATTTGTTGAATGAATGTACACTGCTGTACAACGTTTTTAAAATATTATATAGGTATAAGGTAATGAGATCCAAGTCAACTGCAAAACCAACCACAATATTTAAATTGGACAACTTATTGTAAAGAATTTTCACACTTGTAACAACGTCAAGACCCTATTATTTTTGTTTATACTTATAACGTGTTATTGTTACATTAGTTTTTAGTTTTTGGCATTTTTTAAAAATCACTGTTCTAGTAAGCTTTTAGAAACTTTTTTTAAAAATCCACCGCTGCCATCAGTTGTAACATGAGAAATAATAAGGGGGTGTAATTATTAATTAATGAGGAATATACAAATATTACTAAAATAATTTTTTAACTTTTTGAACATTGTAAAATATCCTTTTAAACATTTTACTTTTTAAGTAAATTTCTTAGAACTCCGTTGTAAAACTAGGTATATTTCCCACCTTGATTGACATATAAGTTCTAGACACAGAATTCTTAATTTTCTCTTAATCTCTACTCATAATATCACTCTTAAGTAACACCTGTAAGGCAGTTAATTTTGGTATTGAAATAAAATAAAATTTATGAAATTAAATTCAGTATAAACATTCAATTAAGTCACAAGCATAACTTGTGACCTTTGTAAAGTTAACATGAAAAGTGCATCGTAAATTCTTAACAGATGACAACTCCGTCAATTATTAGATGTATTGGAACCATATGGGGAAAACTATTAATCTCTGTCTTCAAAATAAACAATAAATTCGATTATTTATCAAAAGTGATTAAACTATTTAATTTATGAATAATAACTATCGTCTGGATGAAAATGGATAAAAATAAAAATTATTATCTATTTTTTATTATTTTTCATACTTTATATAGAATTGAAGAAGTGATTAATAATTAATAATTGCAATTAATCGTTTTTCGTGGTCACTCCCAACTTTAGAAAATTGACAAGGGACGTTTTGGAAATAGGCTCCAAAAATAATAAATGCGTTGTGTGTCTAACTATAAATACATAAAGTTGATTATATTGCACACCGGGTAAAAAAAGACGCTCTTTTGGCTTATCCGTGGCTAAAGAACGTATTTAGCCACGAACAGTAGCGATGGCAATTAACACCTCATACAGCACATATTTATAATTAGAAGCCTATTCACATGTTATATTTGTGTTAGACGGTCAATTAAATTGAGAAGAGCATGTCAAATATGTAGAAAATAAAATTAATACTTACAACTTTATGCTCTATAAAATCAAGAGATAGGTATCTCTATATATAGCAAAAATAGTGTATTTTGCATACATACAGTCAGTTATTAAATATGGCGTTCTTCTGTTCGGCAATTCTATTGATGCTGTTAGAATTTTGAGAACAGAGAAAAGTGCAATAAGAATACTTGGTGGGGTTGCAAGAAGATCGCATTGTAGACAACTTTTTAAAGAGCAAGGTCTATTAAATCTTCACATTCTGCAACTTTTGGTATTTAAAGAAGAAAATGGATACTTGCTGGATAGTGGAAGTGACCTTCACAACTATAATACTAGAGCCAAATCTGATTTGCGCCTACCGAAAATTAGATTAACTGTTTCAAAGTCAATTCCTTCTTTAAAAGGCGTCTCACTAAGTAACAAATTACATCTACATATCAGAAATCGTATTGCAGAAAAACTAAAACAAAGGACTGCAAATTTTTTATGGAGAAAATGTATTATTAATACAAGAATATATAAATGATAATATCAAAATTTTGTGATTACTTTTGTATATTTCTGTTGACATAGTTTTATGTACAATTTGGTATTTGTCAAACTTAATAAAGTATTTTATTATTAAATTATTATAAAAACAACAATAAATAATAATATTTTAAACATTGTTGTACGTTACAATCAACTGATGGTTTCGTAGCTGTCTTGATGACGTAGATTCCAATTTACGTTCACAATTTCTGTGTTTTTAAATTAAATTTACTTATTTTTTAATGATAAAACTATATAATGGTAGATAAAATATTGTATTTGATCTCATATAATGGCTACATTACACTAGTAAATATGTAGATGTTTTTCGAAGTGTTGGTACTTTTTCTATATGTATGGGCACAGGTGATCATTAATTCATGATCGTTACATAATGGTAAACAATGGGTTTTAAAATATCAAAACTGTATTCTAATATCATGCCGGTTCTACTATACGGCTGTGAAACCTGGAACTCTTCTAGAACCATTATAAATCGTCTTCAAGTATTCGTCAATTCTTGCTTGCGTAGAATATTACGCATATTTTGGCCTGACGTTATTACCAACGCTAGCCTTTGGGAGAGAACCTACCAAAGCCCCATAGACATCCTGATAAAGCAGCGGAAGTGGAGATGGATAGGCCATACCTTAAGGAACAACCCTTTGTCCATCAGTAAAACGGCTCTTGATTGGAAATCACAAGGGAGCCGTAGATGTGGCAGACCAACGGACACATGGCGTAGACTAACCATGAAAGAAGCCAGCGAAAGCGGCAAAACATAGAGGGAGCTAAAACATCTAGCTCAAGAGAGATCCAAATGGCGGAAGTTTATTGAGGCCCTATGCTTTACATATGAGCGACGGGAACCTTATATATATATAAACTGTATTCTATCTCAAAGATTGCAAGACTTAGAGAAAATATTTGAGCAGAAACTAAAATTCGTCGAGGATTCTCTGTCCGAAACAATAGAAGCGTCTCCTCAGCTCTCATTTGAAGACGTAGTCGTTCTAGCGAGAAAGAAGCGATCAAAAAATATAATTTTGTACAACCAACCGGAACCGCAAAATGAAACCCCGAGTTCTGTAGCTGACATGCTTAACACCATCCAGGGTCCACCAGTGTCTGTAAGTCGGCTAGGTCGTCGTAGAAATGACAAGAGACCCAGAACTGTTCGTATCGTTTTTACATCTGAGTGTCAAGTAACTGCCATTTTTCGAAATAAATCAACTCTCTCTCAGACCCCATTCAATAGAGCATCATTTAAAATTGACCAAGCTCCGAGGCAAATGGGTTCCTTAAATAATCTACGTGCTGAACTCCGGCGTCGAAATAAGAAAGGATAAAAGGAGAAAATAACTTAACTATACGATACAAACGAGGAGTTTCTGAAATCTGCAAAATTGAGCACAACAATCAACCATTTCGCAAATAATCATAATACCCTGCTAGATCTTCAAATTTTTTATACAAACATTGCATCATTCCCGACTAATTTGACGAATTTTTAAACATACCATCACTAGCTGCTCGCATAGAGCGTGGATACCTCATTCAGATGTACTGGCTAACTACAGGCAAGTTGTCCACAAATATGCTTTCTCTGTACGAACATAACCTGGACCGTCGACTTCTTGGATACCATTTAAAATTAAAGCACGAAAAATACAGCAAGCAACCGAGGCAACACGTTTTCACCTAACGTGTATTTGAACTATGGAACTCTCTCTCCAGGACAATGTCGTATCTGCCCCGTCGATAAACGCCTTTAAAAATAGGATTAGCCATCTATTATCAATGTAATGGAATTAATTAATTAGCAATTTTGTTCTTTTGATTATTTTGTTCATTTGATTATTTTGTTCTTTCGATTATTTTAAATATTATTTTTAGTATAATGTTATATGTCACTCTCTGTTATCTCTAATAATTTTATATAAAATTGTATTATATATTATTTCCTAGTTTGTAAGTATAATTATGTAATTGTTTTTTTTCTCTCTCTCTTTGTGCATAACAAGCCTATGGCTTCTGCTCTACTTTTTGTAATAATAATAATCAACATACGGACACCCCGGTGTCAATCTTTACCTTCAAATAAAAAAAATGAAATTGATCAGATTATGTTTGGTCTAAATTCTATGACCGAAACAATTAGGACTCTTAGTCCTGTTTGTAATCAGAATAAATACATAAATTAGATAATTTTCGTATTTCGCTTGTAGCCGGTAAGCAAATTTTACATCATTCAAAAGTATTCCATGGATTCAAAAAGGGTTGAAAATCCCTGGAATAATGGTTCCATGCTTATGGTAATCCTATATAAATCTCCATTTGATTACAATTTCTACCGTACAGGCAGATAAACACAAGGCTGACCATATAATGCTTTGCTGGTTATCTACGCAGTAGTTTGTCACCATATGATCGCTGTTTAAATAACAAACCATCTCAAACTCGTTGAAACGTGTTTCATCAAGTTTTTTTCGTCAAAGGCATATATTAAAATATACATAGAGAAATATACTCGTATAGCTCCTGGGTTTAAGATCAGAGAGATCTAAGCGATTGGTACGGTCTCGGAAGTGGAGAGAAATATTATAGCCTGGATTATTGGTGAAAGATCTAAGGAATCTGTGTCGCTTACGGCAAAACTGCATCTTCTCAACGATAGTGAAAAATAATTGATCCAGAATATTGAAATAAAGGAAAATTTAACTAAATTAATATTGAAATCAAATATATCGAAATCAGTTCTATTTTGTTTTTAATTATATTCACTACTATGGTAAAAACTGTAATTGTTTTAAATTTCAATGCTAAGTTTTCATAAAAGAATTATATCCTGGAAAATGTGTTGTTAAAATTTTTTATATTTTGGTTTATTTGCAAAAAGAAATCTATAAGAAACGTAGGGTAATGGGACTCATCGTCTAACCAAGCCCACCAGAATTTCAGAAAAATTGTTTGTTCTACAGAATTACTGTGGAGACATGTGCAGTAGTATGTTCTAAACCTGGTCAATAAATATGAAATACACAACACTTCATCAACCAACATAATATGTTTGATATTTTAAAACAAAACCTGAATTAAGAGATACGCTTTGGGGCAATGAAGATCTCATTGGAGCCCATTGCCCCAACAGATATCAAATGATAATTTCCACATCAGAAGACAAGATTAATGATTGTATAAAGGATATTTGTCCCTTTCTAAGACCTTCTAAAGAAAATTAGAAAATAAAAGTCTCAAAATTTAAATCATAAAGAAATTGATGAACCAATTTACGATGATGATTTTGATTGCATTAATGGCTTCCAGTTGAATAATGCATGTGAAGATTTTGGTAAAAGTAACGAGCTGTGTTATTGATGCAAAATGTGTCGCGAATGAGCTTACGTTGAAATTTCCGTGCCAACAAAAAAGATATCTATATATGTATATAATTTTTTCTTTTAGACGTATGATTAATATATTGGCCTTCTTTCCTCCATTAGGAAGCCATTAGAACATGTTTTCTGATAATGAAACAATCATATGTATTTTATGTTGTATAAAATCATAATTATCATTGCAAATATTAGATAAAGCCCTTCTTAAGAGGCCCCCATAACTAACTTTACCCCATGAGAGCGTGGCCGCTCTACTAAGAGTTGTAGTTATAACTTTTAACAGAATACCGCGTATCACATGGGTGCAAGCCACGTGCCCGAAATATATTTGTTAGAATGACGTTTCATAATAAATGGCATATAAAGAACATACAAAAGTAACTTTGTTGTTACGTTTTTGTCACTAACTGTGTGATAGTTAGATAATTTGAGATTTCCTTCGTAATATTTAATTGCAATGTACGTTTTAAACTGAGGATGCAAATTAAACTGCTCTTCAACTGTTTTAGTTACTAGCTTAAACATCCCATACCAATTTATATTCATGTTCAGAGTGAGCGATATTAAAAAAGAGACCAGGAAAATTATCGGGCATAAAAATTCAAATGGACCACCAGATCTTTTCACTTTCACAATTAAAACTAAAGTAACACTTTTTCAAAATTTAAACAAACTAAAAATATTACATATCAACACTACGGGTCATTTAGGGCCATCAACGATTAATTTATTTTTTAATTATTTCTCATAATACCCATTATTGCACGTACATATATATTATTTATATTGTAGACATATAGATGTTTAAATAAAAAACTATTTGTCAAAGTCTGAACCAGCATAATGTTACTTATATAATGCACAACATGTATTTCATGTAATTAACTGATGTTTAACAGAAAATTGAATACTGGAACAAAATTAACAGGATGAGAAATGTACGTCGTGCGGAAGCTAGTGGGGAGGAACTTGACCAACTCCTCTTCAACGTTCTACTACTTTGACGACAACGAGTCCGACTCCACATACGAGTACTTCCAGGTTTCCCAAACAGCAGTAACCATGTGAGCGGAAGATCTCAGCAGGCTCCTTGACTCACTGATAAACAACCACCACCACAGCCAGTGAAGGCAATACCAGTCGACACGGGATGGACTTCAGTATAAACAATAACAGTTATAAATGAATTGTTAAATCTAGGTATTGCTTTTCCACCAAACCATCCACGTGGCAATAACTATGTAGTTTACTGTTATATCTTCTCGGCAAAGTGTCTCGGGAAAGTGTGCTTTGACAAATAGCAGTTGGGGGTCCTTCGGGTGTATCCCTAACCCTTCACACACTACTAAAGATAGCAGGCTCCATTTTTGTGCCTTCAAACACAACGATCAATTATTTTCACGTTTAATTTAAGTTTATTTTTGTTTTTAGAATTAAATAAATATTTGTTGTCAGTAAGTTTTATAACTTTTTTTTATGAAACCTGTTTAATACGAGGGAAACCCCAGATGTGATGCACACTGCGCATGCACTTCCCAGTCCATGGAGTTGTGTGATTCATATTTCCTGCGTTGGCAGTAAGAGTTCCTCTAACCAAGTGAACGTTACTTCATCTTAGTTGATTATAAGATTTTTTGAGTATTAACGATTAAAATGGACGAAGAAAATCCAGTATTATAGTCACTGCCTTAAATCTGAAAACTATCATTAAAATTTAAACTTTACGTGGACGTATGCCGACCTAAACTGAACTACTGTGAAGGTATAAGGTAACTCTGCAGTAAACCGTTCCACCATTTCTCGATGATCTCGCCGATTTCGTGTAGATTGTATTATTATAGAAGTACGATTGTTTAGTAACATTGTATTTTGTATCTTCCACAGACTGATGATGATCCCGCTTAAAGGGTTGCAAAATTATTTCTTTTTTTTTTGTCAATTATTCTATCATTTACACTGAATTATATTGCACTTTTTTACAAAATAATACAACCAACGACTTAGATCGTCTACAAACTACACTTTAGTGGCGAAGGTGTATGATTTGTGAAGAGATAGCAAGAATCGACCACAAATTCACCAGAATCGAACAAAGCTATTGGAGTCTAGTGTACTGCATCTTCACGATAGTACAAGACCTCATATCGCTAAGTTAGAGACGGCTGTAATGGCCGATCACAAGTGGAAAGCGCTCTCTTACCTGCCTTACAGTCCGGATAAGAGTCCACCTGCCTATAAGTTCTTCTCTAAGCTGAAGAATTCACATCAGGGCTAAGAATTACTAACAATACAATATTTGAATACAACTGCGACTCTGCGCATCCCAAAGTTCCACTCCAAATAAGAATTAAACCGTATCCAAAAGCTACAGTCATTAAATACCAAGGGAACTATTTTGAAAGTTAGTGTAAATGGATTTTAAATAAAAAGTATGTTAATTATATACCTTTGTGCATTATTATTATAGCTGTTGCTATAAGTAATATTATATTATGATTTTTATTTGTATAGTTTTAAATATGACGAATAAAGAGGAAGTATATTCTGTATTATAATATTTCAACAGAATTTGATATCGTTTATGCATGTCATTAATCAATTTCCGACTGTCGATTTAGCTTCAAAACAAAAAGTTTTGCAACGCTTTAAACTTCTACAAGCATTACTTACAAAACAAACAAATAAATATAATTGATTTTGTTGTTAACTTCCATTGCATCAATCGAGAAACCTGAGAAAGTTTTAAAGCAACAGGAACAAACAAGTTAAAAATTAATGCGTCGATTAAATTTGGTAAAATGACCTTCATATTTTAATGGTTAGATAAATTTTGGGCTATTTTTACATTTAAAAGCTCAGAACCGAGAATTATTCGCCACAACGAAACTGAACAGTTCAGTTTACTTACACAAAACTTCTGACAAAAGTGTCCCAAAAATAAAAACAACAATGTACTGGGCTAACTGGCCGAAACCACATGCAGAGCTTATGCAGATATTTTGCGAACAACGGAAATTGTACAAGCCTATTTGTTGGCCGAATACTACGGTCCGGTATGGTACAATGGTGCTCAGATAGGCAAGGTGAACACTCAATTAAATGAAATCATGCACATATGCACCGGAATTGTAAAACCAACAACATCTATTTGGCTCCTGATCCTTTTTCACATCACATCACCGGATAAAAGATTGGCTACAGAAAAACGTAAATGGGACAAAGCAATCTCGCAGACTGCAGAGGATATGCCTATTGGACAAGAGTTGGACAAAGGTCAACTTAAATCCAGATACCGTCTTACGTCCAGATATACGTCTTACTCTGTTACTTGTCAGGTCTTTCCCAGTGTTAAGAAAATTAGGTGAAAGGGAGTGATACATAACGATCCAACAACTCTTCCTTAATTAACACGTCGAATCTTAGATCATTTACTCTTTAAAATTATGTGAACTCCAACAATTTGATCAACAATCTTCTAGCGGCTTTAGACCTGAACTTTACGTTCGCTAGTTGGTTGCTAAGATTCTTAAGGAGTGTTTAAACCAGTGACCAGTCGCCAATAATTCTAAGACTACTTTACCATTCAAGAATCCTTATTAGACTATCCTTAGTTTAACATGTCTGCCATCAAAGTTCTAAAATTACACATCAAGGGACTGATAAATAATTATTTTTGCATAATTGAAATTTAGTTTTCTTGAATCAATGTTTATCTTACTTACTTTCCTAATCCTGAAGCCGTTTTACCTTTCGGTGTATGGCTGTAGTCAAGTTAGTTATTTCCTGGAGATATTCTCCATACTTCTTTCCATAGTGTTCTGCTCTTTGTATATTTCCTTACCTCCCACTTCGTTGCGCCTCTCTTCGTTGCAGCTCCTTTTGTTGCTTGGTGCCAAGTTTTACTCGGTATTCCTGGTGTAACTTTTTTTTACTGTTCTTGCTTCAAAAACTCTTTTTACCATTTTGTCTTCGCTTATTCTGTGTATATGTCCCAGCCATCTTAGCTGTCCATCTTCTATTATGGTCTCCATTGGCTTTGTGCCTAGTTTTTCTCTAAAAACTTTTTTTATTCTGTCTAATTTTGTTTTGCCTTCATTTTCCTTAGAAATCCTATTTCAGAGCTTCTTATTTTGGACGTGTGCATCTCTATGGTGGTCCAAGATTCAGAAGCATTAAAATCGGTACTGCCACTGAAGATCTCTACGTTGATGTTAGTTGGGTTTTCTTTTTTAGTTAGGAACTATGATTAGATGCTGTTAAACATTCTTCCTGCTGCGCTCATTCTTTCCAAAATTTCTTCATCCATTTTTCCATCTGCCAAAAAAACTGTGCAGGTACTTGAGTTTCCCTAACTGTTCTATTATTTTGTCAACCATTTTTGTGTTCTGTTGTACTTTTATCCTGCTCTTTACCATTGGTTTTGTCTTTTGTGTGCTATTTTTTATATTTATTTCTTCAGGTCTTTGTTATACTAGTTTAATGCTGTAAGATTAGTTAGACTTTCCTGAGACATATGACCTGAGGTAATTTTTGATTAATTTTAATTTAGAAAAACTCCGTTCTCCTGTTTCCATAGTTATAGGCAGTGTCAAAAATAAAAAATAGGAAACGAAGATATTAATTCACTGTCTATTATGTGCTCCAAAGTAAATAATGGTTTTGTAGTAGGATTATTTTGTAGTAGGATAAAATTTTCCTAAAAAACATCATGCTATTACGCAATCGGTGGAACAGTGGTAGTGTAAAAAATAAAATGACTGTGAAAGACCCTTATATTCGATTACTTGGGTTTTCTCTTTCTAGAAACCTCTAAATGAAACTAAATTTCCTCAGAACTGGTCACGAAAGGTAGAACGTTATTTCTATTGATGAGGATTAAATCCTGTCTATAATAGATTTATAATATAACACATAGCATCGGCAAAAATATGATAACACAGGGTCATTGTTCTGAACATTGGTTTATAATAAACAAAATAAAAACAGCCTATGATTCTTATGTAATGCTTGTGTTCCAGATCTATTTAAATAAGGTTTAAGGAATTCTCCTGATTTTGAGTGTGATAGCAATTTTAAAGAATAGACCCCGTCATTGATGACTGCCATTAAGTAAATTCCAGGGTGAATTAATAGATATAAGTACAGTTACTCCTGAAGCCATAAACTGACTTAAAGAGGTCGATAATAAAGTGTAATTATTTTAGCTATTATATATTATGTATCTTTTATCTTAATGTAATTTCCAATTGTAGCTTTTCATACGAAATATATAAAACTCAGAAAATTGAAATGGATAGGCCACACTCTGAGGACACCAGATAACATCAGTACAGAAACTGAAAAGCCAGTACGGAACTCATTAATATGCTTCTTGTAATATATTTTATTTGTACAAAATGTACACTAGAGTCATTTAACAATTCAAAAAGGGAATTAAGGAAAAAAGTGGAAGAGGCGTATAGCTCAACACAAATTGATACTTTTTAAATTTTTTGAAACAAAAAAGTCAATTCATTTTTATTTATTATTTCATATTAATACCACGGAATGCCTAAATAAAGAATCGTTGTGTTCCAACTAGTTAGTTAAAAATGTTTGGCGCACAGCAACGACGGCTATTTGCGTCTATCGCAGCCCATCTAAATGGCCATTGTCTTCCAGGAATCATGAGTACTACTCTACTAATTAATCAAGTCCAAAATTCGTATATGCGGACCATTGTTAAGAAGAAGATGTCGTGCAATGTAAAAGATACAGGAGAAGAGAATGACTTGCCCATATCCAACGTTCAATACCCCACGCAGATCGAAACCATTTAGATGTCCACTGAAAAAATTGCGTGGCTGCTGGTAGTCTATATTTCAATAGTCTTCTTCTTCTTAGCGCTTTTCCATCGGTGCGGGGTCAACTTTTTGGATTTTTGAACGCCACTTTTGCCGATCAAAAGTTTCTTCCGGGCGTAGATTAGCAAACTTCATGCCATTGTCGACTGTGTCTTGCCATCATTGTTTTGGATTACCGCGAGGGCTCTTGCCATCTGTTGTAAAATTGTGCGCAACGAAGGATGCTGCTCGTCCAAACTACCGAGTGTTTATCTCGCATTTTTTCCTGAATTAGTGCCACACCAATCTGCTGCCGAATAATATCATTAGGTGTGTCCTTCAGGAGAGAAATGCCCATGGACCAGTGAAGCATGCGCACCTCCATGGAATGTACGTTCAATGCTTTTTGTGGTCGGCCAGTATTCAGATACAATGCGACAATCTGTACAATGCGACAGGATGGACTATTGTCTTGTATATTTTTGATTTATATAGTCTATAATTCAATAGTCAATAATATAAATAGTTCACGGGCCTATACGCAGAAAAATAATAAAGGAAATGCATGTAATAACCAATAGACATTACAACAAAAATTGTATTATATTTATAAAAAACAATAATACAGAAATATCATTTAATGAAATAATATACAAATTTAATATCATTCAAATTTTGTAACAATAATTTGAAATAATTTGGTGTATTTTTTCTGATCGTTTTAGTAAAGTAGGAATCTATGCAAACGCTCCCTGACTTACGCAATTTTGAGTTACGCAATTTCAGCCTTACGTAATGTTCCTTCAAAAAAAGCAAAAATGTAATGAAACATCACAATATTTGACAGCGCTGTTCGCATCAGTCATCACGTGAAATTAATGAGGTGGCTGTAAGAGAGGTAATTTTGGTATTATTTCATAAATAAATTCAGTATTATTATTCAATTAGAGTAAAATATTTAAAATGTTAAATGATAAAAAATAATCTATTTCTTAGAAAGGGCATTCAAGATAAGGATAGACTTGGTTATAATTGTAACTTGAGACTTTGTCAATGTAACATGAAAAGTGAATCGTAAATTATTGTGTTAAAAATATACGTCAACTATAAGCACATAAATAATAATTAATTTTTGTCTGAGATATAAATATTATAATTGGGCTATTTTCTAATGGGATATTTATCTGAGTTATCACCAATAAATTATGAATTTTAAGATAGTACAAGACAGACAGTCAAGAGGTGTTAAATGACATTTAACAGTTTGGGAGTAGGACAAGTAACTGAACTCAAGTGGACTTTTCAAGTCCAATATTTTAATAAATATTTAAAATCAGAATCAAATTCGTCTTATATTTTATAGCAACTACTTAAAACGATCTTTCCGCGCATACTCATTGTAATCAATGTGTTCTATTCAATGTGTCTAATAAACCTTGTCAACGGTTGTCTACGCATACTCATTGTATACTATATGTTCTATGCAAAACGAAAAAAAATCACAACTGCTTGTCACATTAGAACCTATCGTGGTTACAGCTGTAATTATTTTAACAAAAATTCTCCTTTGTTTGTGGTTTTGTTTCAAATCTTCACTTGCATTGTAAATTTTTGATTGAATTTACAGGCTTTTAATAAAATTGCTCTTTAAGAAATCGCCTTCTTCTAACAATAAATTTAATATCCTTTTTGGACGGTAAAATTTTGTTTTGTTGTGAAGCTATTAGTTAAGTGCAGCCTGCATTTATTTAATAGAATTTGCTTGGATTTCCGCTTTAAGAAACAAATTAACCGTGACTTAAACAACAAAATTAATGGCTGTAAAATATTAAACAAAACAACGTTATAAATTTAACAAAATTTTCATATTTATGAAAGAATTATAATTATTCTCGTAATGTCAATATTGTTAAGTTGTGAGTATAAAATTGATATATATTTCTGTTATGAGAATCAAATCGTTACGAATTCCTGTAAAATTTTTGATATAGAAATAAGCAATAATATTAAAATGCAATATAAATTTTCAAAAAATCAGGTTGGATAAAAAATACCCGAACTCGAGTTTCTCAATACCTAATAATTGGATATTATTATCTATCCTGTAGGATTTATGTCCAGGAAAATATTTTTCAACAATTATGTCATGAGAAATACAATTATAAATGATTTTAAGAAAAAATCACTGAAAATAATTGAACTGAGCATATATGCATACCTTTTTATTTAAATTTTTTTTTTTTTCAATTCAGCAGAAATTTGTTAATTTGGACTTATTGGATAGGTCCGGATCCACAGAAATAACATAAAAGAACAGTAGAAATTGTATTTAAACCGCGTTTACAGCAACAAGACACATCTCTTATACATTTAAAGGTTAAAGGCCTAATATAAAATGTAAAACAACACAATATGCAGTAGCGACTCCTCATGAAGCCACGAGCCATGGAGCCAAGGCCCTACCTTTGCAAAATTAAGGCAACACCATCACAAATTAATCATTCAAAAGCTTTTATTTTCTTTAAAAATGCCGATAAACACAAATAAACATATACGCGTTTAAGTACGGAATGCTGCTATCGCCTTGCATTTGATGCAACTAAGCACGCTTTGTATTTATTTAGGCAGGTGAGCCAAACCGAAATTGGCTTCGGTTTCATACAGCTTTCTGGCCTCCGCGGAGGGTCGCCGGGAAGAGGAGGTAGTCAGACCAAGCGCTAGAATAACATTGAAGCCGAGTAAACTGTATATTGGCTCTTAAGTTTGAGTTAAGCTTGCATATAGTGAGCGTCGTGTATTATAGTGTGTTTTTTTACTGTGTGGTGTCATGAGTGTGTGAATTGTTTTGTATACTATTTAGAAATTAACAGTATCAGTAACCTTTTGAAAAAAAAACATTTTCTTCGTATTCCCTCGAGGAAAAACTAAAAATAAAACAACTGGGAAGCCCGTTATCCGATTTAGACATTTTAAAAACTCTGAATGTTTCTGCCTTTGCTTCTAAAACACGGATAAGAAAATTTAATAGAAAAATTTACTTAAAGGACAATTTGATTTGCGGATGCAACGAAAAGCAAGCAGTTTTTTGTTTTCCTTCGTTTTATTTGGGAGAGAATTAACGTGGATGAAGGACGATTTTACGGATTTAGTGCACATCTGAGATTTTGGTAAGTCACTTCCATTTAATTTAAGTATCCATATTTAGGTAGATAAATACCCAACGAACAGCATGGGTTCCTTCCTGGCCGATCAGTGACCACTAATTTGCTTAACGCTACATACGACTGGATAACATCTATTAATGTGGGAGTTTCAGTTGATGTCATTTACCTGGATTTTTGTAAGGCATTTGACAAAGTTGCTATAAAAAGATTCCTGCTCAAACTGGAACACTATGGGGTTCGTGGAAAACTGCTGAAATGGATCGGAGCATTTTTAACCGACTTAACCTTTCAAGTGAAAATTGCCGATCATGTTTCGAAACAATATGCTGTGTTAAGTGGGGTTCCACAAGGTTCGGTGCTCGGTCCTCTTCTCTTCTTAGTCTTCACAATTGACCTTATTCAGTCTATATCTCCTCCGAAACTATTTCTTGCTGATGATGGAAAATTTTACAATGACCCGATCTGCAACTACCATCTGAATCAATCTGATTTGGATAACATCAACGAGTGGGCTAAAATCTGGCTAATCCCTTTAAATGAGGACAAAACTGTTGTCCTACACATTGGCACCAAAACCCCCCGTAAACAATACCTAATCAATAACCGATATATTAAATCAGTTGATGAACACGTTGACTTGAGTATTACTATCACTTCTGACCTTGGATGGACCAAACAAGTAACCAAATCTGTTAGAAAAGCCAACTCTATATTGTTTTTGATAAGGAAAGCTTTCTATCGGCCAACCCCCAGGATGTTAACTACCCTGTACAAGACATACATTCGGCCTCATCTTGAGTTTGCGATACCAGTGTGGTCTCCGTTATTAGTGCGCGACATTCAGTTGCTAGAATCTGTTCAAAGACGCGCTACTCGTCTTCCTCTAGGCTTTGGTTTTCTACCATATGAAGAACGTCTGAGACAGTTAAAGTTGACCACCCTGAAAGTGCGACGTGAACGTGGTGATTTAATTAATATGTTCCGTGTTGTGAGTGGTGTTTTTCAGTGCGATTTGTCTAACATCTACAGTATTAACTGTGATACCAGACTTCGTGGTCACCAGTTTAAGTTAAAAAAAATCTTTCATTTCGCAACAGTCATATGAACTTCTTCACTAATAGAATTTTTGATCGGTGGAATTCTCTCTCATATGATGTTGTGTCAGCATCTAGTATTAATGTATTCAAAAATAGACTAGATCAATTTTTACTATGTAATTGATAAAATGTACAAATGTTTTTTTTTCAGTGTCTGTTATTACCAAAGTGTATTTTTTTTGTATTATTTTTTTGAATTATTTGTTTTATTTTTACTGATTGTCTTCTCTGTTCTTAAATTTATTTTTTGCATTTATTTTTTCTTTTCACGCTATAATTATTATTGTTACTTTGAGTTTATGTATGTTTAATATTGTATTTTGTTATTTATACACAGTGTTACAAGCCTCGGCTTCTGCTGTGTCTCTTATATAAATAAATAAATAAATAAGTGCTACCTTAAAATTTTTGTTGTCAGTGTCTTTTTAGTTGGTAATAAACAATGTAATAAATTACTGCAAGCTGAGCTGATTCAAAACTTGTAAATGTAAAATTGGTAAAATGGGGAGGGATTGGCTCGAGATTGCTCCCCTCCCCAATACTGTCACGAGCCGCCAGTGCCAATATGTATCTAACTAATTAGAGCGAGATGCGATCAAAACTGTCTGTGACTTAAATGCCGTTATGCAACGCATAACTCTGTTAACTTATATCAAGCATTTATGTTAATAAAGATTAACTATAACAGCACAGAAGTCAGAACGAGAACAGAACAGGACTTGTTGCAACAATTAAAAAATTAAATGAACTCTAATATGTCTCAATCCGTAATATATAACTTAGAGGGAAACTTCATTTTATATGTTGCATATTTATAATATCATCTTAGGGTGGTAATTCTGAAATTGCACCTTTCAAAATATTTGACATGTCAATCACAATTTTGACATGTCAATCGCAATTTTGACATCTCTATTTGGTATCTGACATTTAGTTTTGGAGTGCATAAAACCTGAATATAATGAAACTTAACCAAACATTTAAAAGCCAGATTTACAAGTTCATATGGTTCCATAAAAGTCTATTTACACCACAACAGTCACCAAAGTAACTAGTTACGTATTACAAAAACCGAGAGATAATATGCAAAACAAAATTATTATTTAAAATAAAATATAGAATTACTATTTCACGAAATAGTTCCTTTTCACTTTTCTATGTTAATATTTAGAATAAAGTAGATTTTGTATCAGTGAAAAAGGTAGGAAAATAACAGCATTAGAGCCAAATAGAATTTATATTATAAAATTCAACTTGAACCGTAAAACTAGAAAATTGTACATACCAGAAATATTTGTCGAAATCTTGTATCATCGTGCACGCAAAACTTAAGATTGAAAATAAGAAATTGCTAAATTTACATGTGCCAATATATTACCCAGATTTGTTTTTTAGGTAGGAAAAATACCTTTGTAAAAGGGCCTACTTATTCTTCAACTTTTGCCTAATTTACCAAAGCTGTATCTTATAGTTTCCGAAATGTCCATGCATAAGCAGTCACTTTGGGTACATATGTGTATTCACCGTAAAACAAACAATAAAATAGGTCTATGAAAATAAAAGCGTTATCACAACAAAATTTTAGAAATAGCCTTATATGTTTTTAATAAACTTTCAGCTATATCTTTAATCCGTATATCATCATAGTCTTTGCTTTGTAGTTTTTTATCATTATCATAAAATTATTTACGTATTTAACATGTAGATATAAAAGGTGTATCAGTTTGAACTTGGGATTTGTATTTTGCACCATTTTCGAACCGTCTAACTAAAAGCCAGTATTATATTATTTAAAAGCTGTCATCCAAAGTAGCGTTTCTCAACCGAAAACGTACCGCGGACGGTAGAATATTAAATTTTCTACCGCGGACAACAGAAAATAAATGTGCTATTAAACAAATTTATTGTAGACCATACAAAATAATATTTTAGTAATAAAAAATCACTGAAAAATGAACAAAAATCACAGAAAATTAACAAAAGATCATAAAAAATTTAAAAAAACTTAAAAATAATAATTTTCTGTCTTCATTAGGTCTTGGGCGACGTCGGATTTGTACAAACGACATTATAATATGTAATTTGTAAACAACTGTGATATTTGTGCCTTTATGTTTTATATTTATTTTTTCTTTTCATGTTTTGTTTTGTATTATTGTTAATAATGGCTACGTGCTGTACTATTAAATAAATAAAGACTTTCGTGGACCACTAAAATTTTGCTAAGGACAACCAGTGGTCCGCGGAGCACCGAATGAGAAACACTGATCTAGGGACCAAAAAAATTCATTATGCACCGTGAAAAATACAGCATGCAAAACGGAAGAACGTATATTAATTTATGTAAACCTTTTACGAAAATTAGCGTTCTGTTTGTGAAAAAAATCATATTCAATGATGAAGCACATTTTCATTTCGGCGGATTGTCAATAAGTAAAGTTACCGCGGTTGGGGAAGTGAAAACCATCGATTGTATAACACAACCAATACATTCGTGTCATGTTACAGTATGATGTGATTTTTGGGCTGGATGTGTCACTAGGTCAATCATTTTTGGAAACGAGAATGGTGTAATGGTCATTGTCACAAACCCTGTCGCAACATGATGAGAAACTTTTAATTGGAAGATACGGATTTCGAGGATATGATCTTTTACCAAGATGCCACATGGCAAGAATATCAATAATTTTATTGATATTGTTACTGTTCTCAACACTAGAATTCCGCAAGGATCGATCAACAGACCATTCATTTTTAACATCTTCGTTAATGATCTCTCCAAGATTTTTGATGCTGTTCCATTTCGGGTGAAATAAATGTCCTGTGATGATGGTAAACAATTTTTTGATGAAATTTACTAAAAAACTATATTCCAATTAATTGTTCCAAGTATATCGTCGCGTAATCAAAATTAGTCTAGGTATTAGAGTGACTAAATCACTCGATCACTGTATAGAATTTTATTTACTCAAAAATTCCACTTGAGTTCAGTTATTTGTCTTACTCTGCTCTGAAGTTGAGCGCATGGAATTGACTTATTGACGACCTTGAAAAATTGAACAATTTAAATTTAAATGATTATTGTCAGTGAACTTTATAATACTCTTCTTGTACTGATACGGAAAAATAAATTATTAGTTAACAACTCTAAGTCGGCAGTTATAATTTAATACTAGTCAAAAATTGATCATGGTTCAATAGAAATTCTTCCAGAAGCTTCTTCAACCAAGATTCTCGGCGTGATCATTAATTGTCATCTCCTATGGTCAGAGCTTATTAATGAGTTACGTAAAAAGCTGAATAGGATACTATATGGAATGGTGATGAATGCAAAATATTGTAATTTGTCCTAAAACTATTAACTTTTCAAATTTCTACTCATTAGTACGATACGGAATTATGTATTGGGGAATTCCAGAGAGTGTTCATAATAAAAAAAAGAACTATAAGTTTCTTGGCTAATACAAAAATAGAGAATCTTGCCAGCTAGCATTTAATTTTTGAAAGTATTTTCTGTTTCAAGAATTTTAACTTTAAACAATTCTTTACACTTTCATAATTCTAGACAAAATATATTAGACGAGATTTCAGACCAAAACTGAATTGAAAAACCTACAGTTGAAGGTATTTTATTAATAAAATTGATGAAATGTGTAAAAAATACATAAGAGTTGATAAAGATAATGCAGTTTTTAAGGTTTTAACACATTTTCATAAATTTTAAAAATTGTTGCTGACCATAAAATTACCTTCAATTAAAAATGCTATTAAACGGAAAAGAAAGTAAGAAAAAATCAGTTTTGAGTTATCAAAATATATTTTAAGGGTCGTTCGAACGTTTTAAATGTTAAACCTATCTGTAGATACGTTCAAATAAATTTTCAGGGCGAGGTTAGTTCTGTTAAGCAGTTTTGTTATTTTAATTCTGGAAACTGTATGTTATTAACTATTTTACTAACTATATTTACGAAAGTATAAAATACAATGTATTAGGAGGATAGATAAGACAGAATAATATTCGATATTTAGTAATCGCGTAATTATAATTGTGTTAAATCTTGAAGTATGTATACCCAGATGTCATTTTAATATATTATTTCTATATATAAGTGATTATTATAGGCTGAAAGTGTTTTTTCGGCTGTTTTTTTTTGCATAAAAATGCTAATTTTAAGACTTATTTCAAAAAAATTACAAATTTTGATAAAAGTGGCACCATACTGACTTATTTGAAAAAAACATTAGCTATAAGTCCTGTAAATTTTTTAATCAGTTACCTCTTGCTTTAAAACAAATAAAGAAAACCACATTATTTTAAAAAGAAATAAAGCAAATGTGACTGAAAAGTACATTATATTCGGTTGAAGATATCTTCCAATGCGTTGTTAAAGTTTTCGTAATATTTATCTCATACTTCTGGTAAAAAGCCTCTCGTCTAATTTTATATTTTAATTTAGGTTTTATCCAAATATTGTTACAATGGTTGTTAAATTTTATAATTTGTAAGTAATCATTTATTTATTTGTATTTATAATCAAAATGGATCTTATCTGTAGAACTTGACTTCCGTAGATGTCTTTATGTCTATACATATATGTCTTTATGTATTTATGTCCGAAACAGATCGCAGGCAATATCTGTTAATGGTTTTCTGTCAAAAAATTTTAATTCTACATCTGGAATTCCACAGGGGCCTCACCTGGGGTCTCTATTTTTTGTCATTTATATTAACGACATTGGCACATGTTTCAGACACTGCGAATTCCTTCTATTCGCAGATGATATGAAAATATACAAAGCAATACGAAGCATTACCGACTGCCTGCTTCTCCAATCCGATCTTGAGCGCTTTCACACTTACTGTGTTAAAAACAAACTTTTTTTGAACTATCTTAAATGTAATTCCATAACTTTCACTAGAAATATAAAATTAATAAATTATAATTATACGTTAAGAGATACATTAATATACAATATACAATATTATACGATACATTAATAAGATAGATTAATATACAATACATTAATAAAATTATCACAAGTCAAAGACCTAGGTATTTTGCTAGACAGTAAGCTTAATTTCGACAAACATATTGACAATATTTGTATAAAATCCTACAAGCTACTTGGATTCATTATAAGATCATGTAAATTTTTCAATAATTTAAAACCAATTATTGTTTTGTACAATTCCTATGTTTTAAGTAACTTAAACTATTGTAGCTCAGTATGGAACCCCCAATATATTACTCACAAAATAAGACTTGAAAGAGTTCAAAAAAAGTTGTTTACATTTAGTACACTAATTATCTATGTTACAAATTTCCACTGACTGATCGTTCGTACAACTCCAGGTGTAAATACCTAAATATAATGTCATTAGAAAACAGTAGAGAGATTACCGACAATGATTTTAAAAAAAGATATTAAATATTATATCGACAATTCAGAGTTATTAAGTAAGATTCATTTCAATCTCACTACTAAAAACTTACGTATATATAACTTGTTATACCAACCTTTTGCTAGAATCAATTTCTTGCTAAACTCGCCAATGCATCGGTTAGTATCTACATTTAATAGTAACTGCCCTAGTGTAGACATATTTTACGATTCAAATCAAATTTTCAAAAACAACTTAATAAGTAAATTTCTTTCAAATTCGAAATTAATTCCAAGAGTGTTCATATTTGTACGTAATATTAATTAATTATATAAAATTTATATGTAATATTGTATGTAATATTGTAAATGTAATATGGTTATACGATTCATCCATATGAATTCGTTTGTTTTATATCTATGTGTATGTATTTCTATATTGTTTAAGATAGAAATCTTAAGAATTCATTATATATTAATTGTAGTCGTACTTATTGGGTTCGACCTGTGTACGATTCTAAAATTTACATAAATAAATAAATAAAAATAAATAAATAAACATGTATGGATGTTTAAGACACAATAAAGTATTGTCATTACTATTATTGCAGATAAATTTTCCTGGCTGTCATTTCCCTGATGATACCAGTTGGATGGAGAGATGTCTAATCTGATGCCTCCAGCCTTTTTTCTTTGAGGCTTTTTAGAGACTTAGTCTAGGCGAACAATACACTGTTGATAGACGAGCTCAGGAATAACATCTGGTGAGTTAGTGTGAATTTAAGTCGAAATTTTCACCAAAAGATTAGCGATCTGAATTAACAATCAAGGGAGACATTTGGCAGGAATTTTATTTCGAATACAATTCACATCTCTAATTTTTGCACTCATCAAAATACTGTAGGACTCAACCGCCTAGTTGTGTGGGTCTTGTTCAAAAACTTAATTGATTAAATTTGATCCTGAGCTAATTCATAATTAAAAATTATATTTATAATTAAATTTCATAAAATTTATTCAGTTTCAATATGGTTGTTCTGGTGATAAGCTAAAAATTGATTCTGAACAGACAAAAATGGAAAATAACACTTATAATCATTAAAGATCAATTTATGGGGTAAGGGAAATTTGAGCAAGTGTTAAATTCTTAATTTAGATAATGCGTCTTGAATTAGGTGATTATTGATTATCTGACATCGTCGAATTTCAATCAATCATGATAAATTAAAATTAAATTTTTAGGATAAGTTATAATATCAAATATGGCTAATTCGATTTTGGATCATCATCTTCAATCTATTTTAATTAAAAATTAGTAACTAGTAATTAATTATAATAAATATAATTAAAGACAGGTTTGATGAAAAATCGACCTCAAATTTTGCAAGTAGACGTAGCTATGGGCTAGATTTTTTAAAAATATCGAGGAAAATGATGACAATTCTCATTTAGGGAAATTGTAAATCGAAATTAGAGAATTTTTTATTTTCGACCTTGAATTCATATTTATCAACCCCGAAAACATAAATAATGAGACTTTTTTACCCACAAAACGAAAATTACTGCAATCACTTTTTAAATTAATTAATCATTAATTTCCAATTATTTATTGAATTTTTTAATAAACTATTAAATCAATAAAGATCGTCAAATTCTAAATAGTATCCAAATATAGCGAAACAATTGCAAAACACATACAACAGAAAAATATTTTAACCATAACCATAAAATATTAAATTCATTATGTAACTAATTCTAAATTGATGAAGTTGTTCATATTACACTCTGGAATATGAGATTTTATATTCCACCCATATGCGTGCGCATCCGTGATATATCGAATTTCGTAATATGAAATTTTAGACATATTGTTGTAGGTTACAATCAGCTGATAGACCCACGACCACATAAATTTTACAAGGACAATAATATGGCTGTCACACTGTTTTACTTCCTAATAAAAATATTTAGATCATTTTTTACATTTTGTTGCTCGCCTTACTTTAACTTAGAAGGATTTTTTAAAAAGTGTTGAGTGAAATTTAATATAAACATGTCCAAAACAATAAATAAAAATGGTAACATCATTTTATTCCAAAATTTAAAATTTACTTCTCCAAAAGCAAATGAAGAGCAAAAAAAAGTCCTCACCTCCCAAATTCAAGTGATGGAAGAGCAAAAAAAAGGCAAATTCCAGTGAAGAGCAAAAAAAGGTCCTGGGTCTTCGCGGCACACAGTTTGGGAAACGCTGGTTTACATTATTTGCTTGTTAAATAAAATAATATGGTACATCAAAACACACTATCCAATTTTAAAGACAAATTGCCAGCAAATTTTTACGATGCTAAATTAAAATTTTAACAATGCTAAATTAAAATAAATTTTTTTTTTATGCACAGAATCGTTTTTGCGCCCGATCTTTCCACCATCAGGTAAACTTCTAGGTAACTATCTGTAACGTTTTAAAAGAAAATTTGTTTATTTTATAAACAAATTTAAAACTGTACGCTAATACACAGCAGCCTACTTTATAAAATAAGACAATATCGCATAAATTTCGGTAACCATGATTACACAATAATATACAAGTAACAAACAGTCATTCTTTTTGATTCATGAAAATTCTCTGGTACATAAAATAAATATACTGTAAAGAGTATAGAATATTTTAAAAACCTGTGCAGGGATTTTTTGAGAACAAAAAGGTGAAGAAGGATATTGTGTTCCTACGATATTTTGCTGATCAAAATCGTCCCTTGCAAAATTTTACTTTACTGAGAGCCGCATAACATCTTAAGGTAAATATCAAAATTATTGTGTTGTATTGCTTGTATATTTTTCTATAATTGTATGCGGCGCTTAAAACGCAAGCATTTACCGAAATGTAATGGATATGATCTTATTTTAGGCTCTCCTTCCCAGTATTTCTCCTTTTCACTCTCTCTCTCCCTCCCTCTAGGTGCGTCGCAGCAATTGTCCAGCTTACGGCATTGGCGTACTGGTATAGAGAATTTGGGAACGTACGTACCACGCGTCGGAAGAAGATTGGAGAGCAGAAACACTTTCAGAGAAGAAAAGTCCAGATAAGCCATTTAAAGGAATTATTCGTATTATTGTTTATATATATCAGGTCTACAAGTATGAAATGCGGATTTTTTTCAAACTTGCCGCGCAAACAGAGAGTATAGTTCAAAGTTTCAACACATATGGCATTTTGTTAAGTTATCAGTAAGTGTCAAATGCATATAGGTTATAATTTGAAAAGTGATCATATAGTTTTGTTTTACTGTGTTAAAATTGTCAAATTTTGTGCCAAATAAAGAGCATTCGCGGACAGTAACTCTGTTTTGTTTTCATTTGAAAAAAACTGCTGCTGAATCATAGAGACTGCTTCGAGAAGCTTATGGTGAATATGCTCCATCGCAAGATACGTGTGAACGATGGTTTTGGCGTTTCAAAAGTGGTGACTTTGATCTTACAGACAAAGAACATGGAAAACCTCCAAAAAAATATGAAGATACAAAATTGGAAACATTGCTACAGGAAGACGATAGTCAATCACAAAAACAACTAGCAGAGCAGTTAGGCGTTAGTCAACAAGCTGTTTCCAATCGCCTACGAGAGATGGGTAAGATCCAGAAAGTCGGCAGATAGGTTCCACATGCATTGAATGAGAGGCAGATGGAAAAACGCAAAAACACTTGTGAAATTTTGCTTGCACGATACAAAAGAAAGTCTTTTTTGCATCGTATCATTACTAGCGATGAAAAATGGATTCATTTTGAAAATCTCAAACGCAAAAAATCATGGGTGAACGCAGGTTCACCATCCACATCAACTGCAAGACCGAATTGCTTTGGCAAAAAGACAATGCTCTGTACTTGGTGGGACCAAAAGAGTGTGGTCTATTATGAATTGTTAAAACCTGGTGAAACAGTTAATACCCAACGCTACCAACAACAACTGATCGAATTGAACCATTCGCTGTTCATAAAACGACCAGAATATGAAAGAAGACAGCACAAGGTAATCTTTCTTCACGATAACGCTGTATCACATAAGGCAAAAGCAGTTTGCAATACATTGGAGGCACTCAAGTGGGAAGTGCTACCCCATGCCGCTTACTCACCAGACTTGGCCCCTTCAGATTACCACTTCTTCGCATCGATGGGTCATGCACTTGCCGAGCAGCACTTTTGTTCATATGAAAATGTGAAAGAATGGCTAGATGTATGGTTTGCGGGGAAAGGGGAAGAGTTCTACTGGCGAGGTATTCAAAAATTGCCTGAAAGATGGGAAAAATGTATAACTTCTAATGGAGCATACTTTAAATAAATAAACTTTTACTGTTCTTTTGAGTTTAATGTGCTGTTAAAAGCTAGCTACCAGACGCATTAAACCTATAGTTGGTGAATTATTGGTCACATTTCTGACAGATAAGTATACCAATCAGTGAATTAAATTGTATGTTGTTCTTGAGTTATCGTGTATACACACATACAGACACACACTCACACATACAGACGGCACTTCGAAAATACGTTTTTTGGATTTCCTGGACCATGAAACGTTCAATATATTTTTTTGTCGTGCAGTTAGTTTTTCGTCGCCTAATATGTTTTCATGCCGGTCAGCTTTTTACATTATTTTTAAAGGCTGAAAAATCACACCTTTTCGAATAACAATGGGATCATTTGTGCAATCAAATGATTTCAATTTATTACGAAAAATAACGATATATTTGAGTTAAGGGTCTTTACCGTATATATAAAATCAATTAAGTATTTAAACTAAATCAAAGAACTGAAAATTCGTTTAGATAGTTCTTCAATCAGTAGTAAAAATGAATAGCTTACGAAATACAGAAATCCATCCGATTTATAAAGAAACGAGCATGGCAGGAGCAGTCGTTTGAAGATCTCTTATCTGGCATTGGAATAGCTTCCGGGCAGCTAGCGGAACGATCGATGAATCTCCACAGATAAAAGTATCCATCAAGCGATGCCGGCAGATCAGCAATTTAACGAGAACATGCTTAAATAGACCCACGACCACATAAATTTCACAATGGCAATAATAGGGCTGTCACACTGTTTTACTTCCTAAGAAAACTATTTAGATCCGTTTTTACCTTTTGTTGACCTTCTTACATTAACTTAGAAGGGGTGTTTAAAACGTGTTGAGTGAATATTAAAGTAAACATGTCCAAAATGATAAATAAAAATAGTAGCATCATTTTTTCTGTTAACAGATTATCGTAAATATAAAAAAAATAATCCTATAATATAATACGCCTGTTTGTATGTTCGTATCATAGAGGTTCGTATGTTCGACCGGTCGTTTCTTCATTCCCTGATAGAGGCGCGCATATGTTAATTATTTATGTCAAAATTGTTTAAAATATATTGTTGATGCAATAATAGTGAATTTTCTACGAACACTTTTTATAATTATTATAAGATGCAATAATAGTGAATATTCTACGAACAATAATAATTGATTTTATAATAATTGATAGAATTGTAAGAAATTATTGTTTATGTATTGGACAGTAGTGTGCTGTGAATTTTTGTTTTGAGTGTTGACAATAAATTAGTAAAAATGACAGTTGTGTTTTTCATTAAAAAATCACTTTTTACGAAACAAAACACAGAAAAACGTTATCCTTCCGTGATATTCGACATTTTTGATTAAAATTATTATTAGCAGAAAAATAATTATTTTAAAAAATGTTTGGTTTTGATGAAAGTAAGAAAAATGTGACTTTTTTTCTTTATTATTATTTTTTCAATGCTTTATTATTTTTTTATTTCGACGATTTATAGGACAAGATTTACAATATTCCACTGCAAACTCTATACAGATGGCAGCACATAACGACAACACTAAATAATTCAAGAATTATCAGTGGCTCTAAAACTATGGTTTCTGTTTATTTATCACATTAAAATATCATTTACCTTTTAGTTTAGGTTAGATTCACCTTAAAAGCACTATCTTAGGTTATTTTTTTTTTTATAAACCACCTAAAAATAAATTGTATTTTAACTGTTCTGTGCAGGGCCAGGGACAGTGATTCACCTTAAAAGCACTATCTTAGGTTATGGTTGATAACTGTTTTTTTTTTATAAACCACATAAAAATAAATTGTTTTTTAACAGTTCTGCACAGTTCTGTATATTGAACAAATGACGTGTGTGTGACGCATGCGCAGTGTTCAGTGGGATATTGTAAATCTACTCCCTGATTTGAGATATAGTGTAAGTACGCTTTTTTCCGTGTACCCTTTTTGCCGTGTGTGTATTTTTTCATGTGTGCTTTTTTCCGTGTGCGTATTAATCCGTGTGCGTTTTTTCCGTGTGCGTATTTTTATATTATATAAGAAAATGGAAAATTAATTTTAATAAATATATTTTAAATTTAACGTCTCAAATCATTTTTAGTTTTAACATTATAAATATAATGCACCATCTTAAAAAGTTAATGAATTAATAATTCGGAATAATGCTCATTATTTGTCCAGTTTTTAATAATGGGCGAAGAGTTGATTCAATTTGAATTGGATGAAGTTAGGCGTATGGCTAAAGAAAGAAGTCTGAGGTGTCGAGCAAGTTCCACATTAAGGTAATGATTTGTTTGCCAACACAGTTGGCAACGGGTGCACTAGTAAATATAATAAAAACTAACATGCTTGCTGTCCACTAATTTTCCCACACTTTTAATGTAATGAGTATTGGTGATCTTAAGAATCTCGACTGGAGAACCAGAAAGATCATGCACATCAATCGAAGTCTTCACCCGCAATCCTCTATGCTGCGAATTTACCTCCCTCGTCAAAACGTGGGCCAGGGATTACTTAAACTGGACTGCTTGCACGATCGACGCATCCAGGTCACAGCTAACAGTATCCTCAGAAGTCAGGACCAACTATTACAATTTGTTAGGAGCATGAATTTAGTAGCAAATGGGAGTTTCATTACCTGGCAGCGCGAAGAGCAGAAATGAGATTCGATTTGGCAGGCTCGAACACCATAAGGAAAACCGTTGGAGTACTCTCTCGGAAGGAGTACAAAAGAGTTACATTGGTTAATCGATTTTTTTTTCTTTTTCTCCAGAGTACCGAGAAGAAACGAGGAGAGTTAGACATGTTGACAAAAGATCACATGGATAAAAGTAAGCATTGTGTGTTCTTCCAATATATTGTAAGTCTAGATTTGTCCACCGAGCTCACGTCCTGGTTTCTTCAGTTGGCTGGTTTGAGATCGCAAGTTGAAGGTTTTGTGTCGAAAAAATAATTAAAAGATCTCAAATTAACAGTAAAAATACTAGGAACTCTCACATGATGTATATTCCCAAACACCGAACAACCTTATTCAAAAAATCATTTTCGTACAACGCTGCCACGATATACAACTCCATTTCGAAAAATCTTAAAACTCTTAAAATTGCCCAATTCAAAAAGCGACTCCGCCAGCAAATGGTCCCAATGTGAGCTTAATGGATCGATCCGTGTTCAATTAGACTGCATATTGCACTTAGTAAACAATGCTATTATTTATTAACATAAAACATTGTATGTACTCAATTGTAAATTATCTTTAAGGTTAGGTGGTAGAGCAGTGTAAACTGAACCTTGCCAATAAAGAGATTTATTATTATTTTTATTATTATTTGTCGAATGCGCAAAATGTCACATCAACTGATGGATACTGTTCAACAATACAGTTTTACGAATGTTTGCTACAAATACCATGCGACTTTCATCGCAGGCGATATTTTCATGCAAGATACGATAGCAGCACCCTGCTTTTAAAAAATTCATTACACTACCAGTGTTTTTAAAAATATTTCATTTTCTAATCAGTTACGAAAAGTGTCAAATTTTAAACTTCAGCTTGTCAGTTAACGATATAGTTAACTATATTGTTTCCTTTTTTACGAAAACTGATTAAGTTAGTATTATATTTAAAATTGTTATTCTCGTGAAGCTTTAAAAAATAGTTCTGAGTTACAGTATAGTCAAACAGTATAAGACGGAATAAAGATAAACACAATGCAAAACTGTACAACAAATGAGGAGTAACCTTTGCTTAATATCGCGGAAAAGTAAGTTAAATTAATTAATTTACAAATGAGTTATAAATAGATGCTACTAAACAACACACATTCAAACTTCGATAAAACGTACATCTATTTTACAAAATATTTTTTTAGATTTCTCACTGTACATATATGCAGCCTAATATTCCCGCATTCATCGTTAGGCACGAATGTTATGTAAAACTGCTCGTGTTAAACAAACTAAACGCCTTTTTTTATTTTAACTTATAGCTTCTTGCCACTTTGGTTGTGTAATATTTTACTCAGTAAATAAATTGGTCTGCTTTTAAAAAAATAACAAAAAAATTATTAGTACTAAAAAACAAATGTAATTATATAAACAATTGATAAGACTATAAATTATTCACAGCTTATAGCGACAATTTTGTTCTAAATTTGTAAGTTTGTTTTCTTTAATATCCTTCAGTGGTAATAATTTTCAAAGGTTGCCGCCGGACTTACGAATAGAGACATGTGTAGACACAGCCTATTGTACAGTATCCACCATGTTGTCCGGCATCTATTCAAAATAACAGTGACAATGATATGTGACAGTGACATGGTTGCAGGACATAACTACCCAACAATGTTTCGTCGATGTAGACACGCAATCATGCTTAAAGTTTCCGTAGAAACAGGAAAACGAGGGTAGAATTGTTCCACCGCTAGAAAACGAGCGTGTACACACCTGTTTGTTTTAACCGTTAACAACAGAACTGACTAAAAAGCACTAGTTTTGACACAATAAAATAAAAAAGAAAAATATGGTTTCACTATCTATTATTGCGTCCTAGAACCGGTTGTTGAATTAAACAGTTGTTTTGTTGTATATTTATAAAGTTTGAATCCATTAATATATGTACAAACACATTTTACATAATTTGGCGCCCAACGTGGCTACACAGTAAAGTTACAACAATTTAACTTGTGTAATCAATTTGTGTTAGTTGACATATATCAAAAAGTTCGGGACTTCTCTCATATAAAAAGGGCTGAAGCCGCTTACCGCGTCTTTAGGTGCGTATTCACCTAATAGTCTGTAAGTGGTACAGGCACTTGCCGGCTTCGTAGGTGAAAATTCACCTAAGGCAATATGCATAAGTGCTAGAGTCGCTTCCATCTCTAGGCACTTAAAAAATTGACAGAGAAATAGAAACCCCAATAAGACATGTTACCCAAAAGACAAAGCAAACAATTGTGTTCACACTCAAGGACGTTCCATGTGGACTCGAGGGAAAGTGTGACAGTAAGCACCTAGTGGCAGATGATATATATTATTTGTTAAGTTATATATTTTCTTATTGATCTCAAATTAATAGTTAAAACAATTTATATTCTTCCAATCTATAAATATTTGTACAGATACATTTATTACACTTTGTTGTTGGCACTCACCAACCAAGAATAGCTTCATCGTGTGAACTCTAAGAGAAGTATTGTATGTGTGCGACTCTTTGGTCAATATACGTTATTTCTACACGTTTTTTGTTTACCATGCTATGTTTTTTCCATGTACCATTATAGTATTCACAGTAGAGTGAGCGATACGATATTTACTGTGGAATACATAATAACTGCGCTGACTGTACTTTTCCTACGCTACACCTGCGTAGGAAAATTACAGTCGAATAAGTACAATAACAGATGTCCACTGTAGTAATCCTTCGTAGAGAGATAGGCTCGTAAAGATAGACCTAAAATGTTAACTTTAGTGTACAGTAATACCCCGCCCACTCGACGTTAATTCGTTCTGAAAAAGCGTCGAGTAGCGATTACGTTGAGTGGCGAGTCGAATTTCTCCATAGGAAATAAAGGTAATCATATGTACATATATACATATAAGGAAATACATATATGTATATGTTTTCCTTTTAGCTATGCTTGCATTTCTATCCTTTGGACTCATAATTATAAATATAAATCACTTATTTTAGCAAAAAACAAAAAGTTCATAGCTGCACTATATCTGAGTTGTTGTCGTCAAGATATCTGGCGCGAACTGCTGGCCATGCGTTCATTTTGCTTTGTTTACCAAAATATGTATCACGTGATCGGTACTCGATCAAGCGTCGGATAGCGATGATTCCGTCGACTCTCACTCTCGACATTTACGTCGAGTGGCGAAAACGTCGAGTAACGGGGTATTACTGTATCTTATATCCATTCATGTTATTTTATAATTTTTCTAAGTGTCAATGAACAAATAAAACAATATATATTTCCAACGCCTAGATGGCGCATAGAAGGAATTACTCCGATTCTAGACCTCTGGAAAACACTTTTACAATGTTGTGGCATTCCATGTTAATTGTTTATATAACATCTCATTGCGTAATCTTTATTTACTGCCAATTTTTACAGACCGTAAAAAATGTTTTCTGTCCTGTAAAATAATTTAATAGACAAAAATGTGTGATTATGTTTATATATATTATATACAAGAAGCTACCAATACTAATTGAATTTATATTTGTAGCTCATAATTATTAAAAATATTAAACGATCTAAAGTCGCCCAAAAATAGTAAATTAATTTTTATATTCATAAAATACATTTTAAAAAAACTATATTTTAAAGTATTTAATTTTTGTTTCTGGTTATAAGTAAAATAACCTTGTATTATAACCAAATTTCCTATCTGACTCAACTAATTTAACTTGTGACGTGTTACTAAGCTTAAGGTGCCTACAGACGGTGTGCCAGCGTTCGTCAGCGCTAATTCTGATGCTGGCCGTAACATGTAGCACTGGCGGACTCTTGTACTTGTGTACCGTACAGACGATGTGAGAGTGCTGGCCAAGTAAAAAAATAACTAACATAGGCCAGCGCTTGTAAAATGTTGTCTGATAGTGAAAGTGAGGATATGTTCGCAGCTTCAACCTTGCTTTTATTGTTTAAATTAGATTAAAAGTACAAAAAATGACTTTTTACATTAACTAGACTTCGCAATTACGCAAAAAAGGTTATAACCTTGCTTTTGAGCACATCACTCTCGACTGATGTGATGACAAGTGTGTGCGCGTTGTGTGTACGGTGCTAACATGAATGTACAAGTCTGCACCGATGTTGGTCAAACTGTTTTGACTTGTGATAGAATAACGCCTCGGAAACGAACGTTGGCCAGCGGCAATCCCAGCCTACGCTGGCTGTGACTTGTGAATTGTTGCCCCTACACACGATACACGGAGCTAGATAAGTATAAACACTTGCCACGCCATCCGTATGCACCTTTAGAAAGCTACTCTTTTAAAGCACTTCATTTTACATAAGATGTCAGAAGATATTCACGACTATCTACGAAGATTATTTGACGTAGTGTACAAACTTGTCGAAATGGATATTGAAATAAACAAGGACTTGTTTACTATTTTGGTATTGTACAGTTAACCATACAGTTACGAAAATATACATGTTGCTATCGAATCACGCGATACTTAACAGAATCCACAGGTTCTTCGAACGAAAATCATTCAAGAGAGCAACGCTGGAAAATGCTGTACGAGCGGTATTGATGCTTACATCGAAGTGAAAGACATTATAATAAGTTTAAAGAGTACAGTGCTGAACAAAGTATTTCCAAAAACGGAAACCTCGGTTATATAAGATATTAAAATTATTGTTAAAGTCAGCCAGAAAATTTGTTAAGTCAATGAATCGTTAATATAATGACAATGTCTAACTTATGATGTTCCTCTAAACACAACTTATTAACTTTAACAGAACTGTAAACGAGAGATACAAAAACCACGGCCCATTCAAAAAAATGTAAGGCCTGTTACGCATTTGAAAAATACGAACAATATATTAAGATTTATTTAAAAACTTACGTCCCTTAAGATATTATTTTTGAGACGATATTTATTAAATAATATAACCGTTACTGATACTCTGATGTATATTATTATTGAAAATTAACTGTTAAGAAACAAAAATTAAAAATAGTATTAATTTTCATTATTTTAATTAGGCCCTTTATACATACAAAGTTTATTTATAATGCCTAGTTTACTATTTAAATCCAGTAACTAAAAATGTATTAACTTGAATCATGTAAACCCTTCAGTTTAGTACTTGATTTAGTAGCATGTGAAGTTAAGAGAACAGAACTTCTATTCACTTGATCAAGTAGCTAATAACCATCACTATTTTTGCAGACGATATCTGCCTGCTTTCTCATAAATTCTCTTCAGGACAATCTGAACCAACTAACTCAACTAACCAAGCTAACAGGACTCGAGATTAGTATCTATAAAACAAAAACCCTACGCATAAACACCACCCACACAAGACAGTATACCCAATTAGCCAGGAAAATATTGATGATGTAGATGAGATTTGTTACCTTGGCAGCATAATTGTCAATAAGATGGAGAAGCAATGCGGGACAATGAGCAACGCTTGAACAAGGCAAAGCTAACTTTCGGTATGTTAAATGCTGTCTGGAGATCCAATTATATCTCAAGAAACACAAAGCTCCGCTTGATCAACACAAATGTGAAATCCGTGCTACTCTACGAATGTGAGATCTGGTAGGTTACAGATGTCTCCGCAGAATCAACCGAGTGTTCTGGCCGGAAAGAGTATCTTACGCAGAGCTATGGCAACGAACAAACCAAACAGATATCCAGAAGGAACTAAAATTGCTCAAGTGGAAATGGATAGGAATCCACAAAGCACACGCAAAATCGGAAGGCCAAAAACAACTTGGAGACGAACCATTATTCCAGAAGCGAGGAATTATGGAAAATCATAGCTGGAGATTAAACATCTTGCGGTTAATAGAAAGCGCTGGAAGAGTTTTGTGGAAGCCCAATGCTCCTCATATGAGCCAAAGGAACATATATGTACTTGATATAGCTACTCAACACGTGTAAATCTGGCAAAAATGGCAATATATCCTATCTATTAACATGTCCCATCTAAGAACTAAAAGTTAACAGCACTGTTAAAATGAAAAAGTGTATTAATAACACTAAAGGTTTTCCTTGCTGCTCGACAGTATTTGGCAAAGATTGAACAAAATCAGCTTAGTTCGCCAACTTTTTGACTTATGTGACGTTGTGGCTTTTTATTATTTCTAAAACTAAAGACCTTGTTAAAAGAACGCCATATTCAGTCGATAAAAAACATAAAATAAAATTTAGAGCTGGCCTAAGAGCGTTTCTTAAACATGCCAGCAAGGATTCATTTCCGAATTAGAAAAATGTTAGGAGAGCAAATACCTGTTCCAGAATTAAGAACGTCAGTTACTTTTTTATGATGCTAGTTACCTTTTTGTAAAAAATAAAAATCAAAACAAAAATTTATCAATGTAGCTGCATTCAAAACAATTAAAACCACTACAGCTGATAAAGATATTACGTTAACCATTACACATGCAGATGCAATTAAATTTATAGTTAAAATTTTTAATCAATTTGATAAAATTATAAGCTTTGCGGATGAAGTTTATAATAAAATACTAAGTTAAGGGGACAAGTTCATGAACCGATTTAATTCGCATGGCTGACTTGAGTCGTGTTAATTATTTTTGTCACCGCGACTAGTAAAATTGTCTGACTAATAGCACTGTAACCATGATGTAGTAAATGTAAATGGGAGAACTTAGTTTATTAATCGAATTCAATGAACAAACACGCTTGACTTTCTATCAAAAATTTGCGGAATTGTCCGAAAGCTACCGCGAATAACAAATATATTGAATGACACAATGTCTATTTCATTCGTGAAAGCTAAATAAAAAATCGCTCAATCGTGTAGTTCTCTAATCTGTAAGAAACCTCATCCGACAATAAAGCTCATAATTTCGAAGTTCTGAAACTTAATTCGAGTCGTTCAGTTTCTTCTGTGCTGGATGATTTACTATCATGACCTTTATTGTTGATTATCGGTTGTTACGTAAAGTTGAGCCGAAACATTTTCTGAAAGGACGTTAAAAAATGCGAGAAATAGTTACCGAATTATTTTTTTCGAAATTATGTACCATTGGAAGATTTCTGTACCTCCAAACTACCAGATTTCTTCAGGTACAAATCTAGAACTGTCAGACCTAACATCAGAAGTAGGATTTAACATAGAAATAGGATGAATATTCTTTTCATTCTCCTATTTGGCGTTGAAGTGTGCCCCTTAAAATTAGTAGCAAGAACCGCCTGAAAACTTTCGTAATGTGGTTTCTTAGAAAAACAATCCGATCTCCTGGATAGAGTCAACAACGATGTTCTACAAATATCAAAAACAGACTGTGAGTTGCCAAAAGCAATCAAGTGTAGAATAATCTCTTAGTTTGGTGATATAGAGGAAAAAAGCAATTATCTTGGCTACATAACATAAAGAGCTGGACTGGGATAAGAAAAGCAGAACAACTTTTCAGATTGGCAGAAAATAGATCTGCGTTTGCCCAATTGATTGTCAACTGCATGGAGACCGGACGTGGTACTTGAAAGATAAATAAGTCACTATCAAAAATCTGAACGAAGTAAACAGCAATTACCAATTACAAAATAACAATTCAATGACATATTTGACAACATCAAGAGACGAAAAATAATCATTTCTTTTAAATACTGAATGAATGATTACAAATATAATTGTAAATCTTTTATTAATTAATAATATTTATTTATATTTGTAATTCTAATACTAATTTGTAGTAATAAATACTAATGGTACAAATAAATTATTACACAGTAAATCTGTAAAGTGCTAATATCTAAGTAAACAGGCTCAAATACACTGTGGAAATTTACTAGCTAGTCGCTTGCGAATTTACTCGCTGCTACCAACTTTATTCAATGTAATAAAAGTTGTCCAGAAAATTCGCAAGTTGGTGACTGGAATACTTTACTCGCTCGATATTTTACCCACTGGCAAGTAAAATCACTGGGTGTACTATATCTAGGTAGAAATATCGCTGTTTATTTTATAGTGACCGAAATGTCGAAAGATGTATTAGGTTGTGTAATAAATTCCCGCGTTTTTTGCATTTATCTTTTTCCCGCAATTTTGAGTTTTGTTAGGTTAAGTTTATGTATGCATTCTTAAGTGTTTTTCGTGTTCTACAAACTTATCTACTCTAATTTTCGGAGTTAATTAATTTTAATTGAATTTGAGGGTTTTGAAATGGAAGTTCCAGGAGGTAAAAAAAGTCATTTTCGACATCTGCACTATTTTGCCTTTCATCGTGATCAAAAAGCTACAGAAGCAGCTCGCGACATTTGTGGTGTATATGGAGTAGATGCTATAGCTCCGAGGACCGCGCAAAATCTGTCTTCCAAGTTTAAAAATGGCAATTTTGACCTTGGTGATGCACCTCGCTCCGGCCGACCTCCCTACTTCAACGATGATCGTCTCAAGATGTTTTTGAAGGAAGATGGTCGTCAAATAACACGAGAGTTGGCCGAAAAGATGGAATGTACCGTTACGACCATCGCTAATCATCTTTACTCCATGGGCTTTACTCAAAAACTTGGGAATTGGGTGCCACATAACTTGAGCGATGGCCACAAGATCTCAATGATCTCAAATGGGAGGTTCTATCGCATCCGCCATACACTCTGGACCTTGCGCCAATGTATTATTACCTTTTCCGCTTCATGTCGAACCAAATGAGGGACGTACCATTCGCTATTCTTCAACACAAACTCAAAAGATTTTTGGCGAGACGGCATCAACAAGTTGGTCGATAGGTGGGAACAGGTTGTAAATAATGATGGAGAATATATTATTGATTAATTTGTTACTATAATTATTGTTTTCTTCAATAAATCTTATAAACAAAAAAACGCGGGAATTTATTACACAACCCAATAGTTCACTTGGAAATTATTGTTATTTCCATTTTAAAAGACGTAAATAAATGAAAACGATACTGCACTCTTGACCATGATATCTGATTTCTATTTACAATTATCAAGTAGCTATTGTTTTTTGTCAATAGAATTCTGTTTCTCGTAAAACCACCACTGGGGTGACTACTGTAGACAACTCTGGTATAACCCAGATACCAAGGAAGAAAGCGACAGTCAACCAAACTTAAATATTGTTAACGATATTGACACCGAAGAATTGGAAAATGTTCTGCAAAATTTTAAAAACCAAAAAGTATCAGTTATTAGGAAAGCTATTACGACAGAAGATTTTACTCCACGAGTAAGAATATCAATTGAAAAAAAGCAATTGAACAGGTTATTAAGGAATTATTTAAAAAAATACATTTTTTAAATGGAACGCTCTGTTATTTTTAGTCTATTTCTTTTTATCAAATCTTTATCTCTCTAAACAAATTATTATAGCATTATGGGTCTATACCCAGTATTCGATTATATTGTGACCAAGAATTCTATTGGCAATTGCCCAGTAACATTATTTATTATTACAATTTTGTCAAATATAGAATTGAATTCAATTACTCGTAATCTTGCCACATCAAACAATTTTCGTACAACCCAGAAACTGAGGATGAAAGCGACAATAACCAAAACGAAGATACTGTCGACGACATTGACATCGAAGAATTTTAAAACGCTCTGCATAATTGTAAAAACCGAAAATCGTCCATGTTGGTATTATGATGAATAGAATTCTATTCTATCATGGCCTATAATGCAATTCTATTGACAGTTGCCGACTATTATTTTCTTATCAATGATAGAATAGAATTTTAATGCTCTTAATCCCACCGCAGGAGTAGATAATTCTAATATAGAGTTATTTAAACATGGAGGATGCTTACTCAACCACAAACTATTATACTTGATAAATATGTGGTGAAAAACACATATAGTATCCGAGGAGTGGAACATAGGTATCATAAAACCCCTTTTCGTAAAATGAGATAGATCGGAATGTGTTAATTACAGAGGTATTAGTTTCTTGAACGCAGCTTACAAAGTATACTCCAAAATAATAACCACTAAAATTCAAACTATTAAAATGCATACTGTCAGAAAATCAAAACGTTTTCGGAAAGATAGACCTTGTATGGATACAGTTTTAATTATGAACATGATAATCCATAAAAGAAGAAAATACAACCTGTAAACTGATATAACATTTACAGATTCTGAAAAAGGATTCGATAGAGTAATAAGAGAAAATCTTTGGAGTATTTTGACAAAAAAATTCTATCCACAACACCTAATCAATATAATTCGAAGTCCATACCATAACAGATAAATGTGCATTGATAATGAGAGAAAACTAAACAAAAATTTTATAATAACAAACGAGGTTAAACAAGGGTGCAAATTATCACCTGTTTTATTTATTATATATATGAGGGCTATTTTTTTCAATTTCCGTCAAGTTAGCAACGGGCACTCAGTTGCAATGGATAAGTGGCGCTTGCGCAGTAATGTTTAACAGACTATCTGTCAGTACCTCCCAACCGGTTCGGCCATTACGTACCGTAGTTTTGATGTGAGCATTGTTTTATTATGGCTAGTACAATCGAAGATCCCGCTGCATGTAAGATTCGCTCAGTGATCCGTTTTCTATAAGCAAAAGGTAACAATGCGGCCAAAATTCATCGAGATTTGTATATTGTGTATGGGGAAAACGTTATGAGTGATAGTGCAGTGCGAAAATAGTGTAGGCGTTTTTGGGAAGGACGAACTGATTTCTATGGTGAAGGGGGTCAGGGAAAGAGTCCGTAGCAACAGACGACATTGTTGAAAAAGTGAACAAAGTGATTCGTGAGCGCCGACGGTTCACAATTTCTGAACTCTCTACGGATGTCTACGGAGAGCAATACAGAACAAAACGAGTGGCATGTTGTCATCAGGCATTGTCCTTCATGAAAATGCACGCCCTCATACCACAACACAAACAAATGAACTGCTCAAGAATTTTGGATGGGAGGTATTTGGCCACCCGCCCTTCAGCCCGAATTTGGCTCCAAGCGATTTTCATTTGTTCACCAGTATGTAAGTGTGGTTGGGAAAGAAGCGGTTCATCACTCATGAGCAGCTGCATGCCAATGTGCAAGATTGGCTCAGAACCCAGGCGGCAATTTGGTATGAGGAGGGTATACAAAAACTGGTTTCCCGTTACGAAAAATGTCTTAATGTTGGTAGCGATCATGTTGAAAATTAATTTTAATGCATGTGTAACTCTTGTGCACATTAAAACTTTTCTTATTACTCTTATTTGTTTTTAATAGCACAACAAAATTTGAAAAATAGCACTCGTATATATGTGTGATATACTAAGAAAATAGTCAACACTATCACCCAAAGAAATCTGACTGTTCAACGAATTCCTGAACACGACTAAAATAGTCGTGTTGGCTAAAATAGCCAACGAAAAAAATATAGTTTTAACGTAGCCCAGAATTATACTGTAAACTATCAAGCAGTAATACTAAGGTTAAGACATTTTCGATATCGTACCCAGTTAGGGCAAAAATTATAACTGACAACCAGATGCTAGTCAAGTTGTAAACAAGTATGACATTTCAAATATATAGGTTGTGACATATCATACAACTATGATAACAATATCAAAAATATAGGTAGAATTCCAACATAGGTGCGGTATTATCCACAGGGTCATAGATAAGAAGACCCAACGGAAAACCCAAACCAAATTTTAAAAGAAAATGGCAGTACCACTGTTATTATATGGGAATGAAATTTCGACTCAAACATGGCCATAAGCAACATTCAGTCGGCAGATATAAATTTGCTACGGTCAGTTAAAGGACGCACACATCTGGATAAATTGACAAATAGGCGAGTACCCAAAGGAGGGGGGCTTCAGGGGCTTGAAGCCTTGAAGCTTGAAGGCTTGTATTGTTAAAACCAAGACTTGCATTTCCATCTAACTACCCACGTGACAATATTATGGATGATAAGCATATATTAACCCCTTCAGTAACCATTAAAAATTTTAAAAATGGAAAAAACCAATTTTTTTTATGAATGAATTTTATTTACTGAACATATATATCCTTCATAAAAGCCATTTCGGACCCAAAATGGGATTGAAAGTTGATATTATGGTGGGTCGAGAAATAAAAGAAATTCATAAAAAAATATTCATTTTCTCTCGTACCTCGTTTGAATCATCGTAGCTGTCTTTTGTCTCGCTTCCACAAACCATGGATCGTATTTATTTTCGCCCGAGTACATCCGGGAGTAAACTTTTCTGCAGGTAAACCTTTCCCGAGTTATCTCGGGTGTGGGAATTTTCGCACATAATAGCCGCCCGAGTATACTCGGGCGTAGTCCTTAAGCGGTTAATGAAAAAAATATTATGTATATAAAAATAACCATAATTTTAAATAAAAATAATAAACACAAAATAGCAATTGGAAAAAGATTCTCATTTTGCTGCTAATGGCAGTATTGAAATTTGAGTATAAAGTAGCAGTTTACTGCATTTACAAAAATTGTCGCTTGTAACCTACTAAAAAGGGACGTTATTGTTTAAGTAAATGTTATTGATGATGTCAGTTCTCTGACATTGTTGATCAACAACAAAAAAAAAAAAAAACGTACAGAGGAACTGAGCCTTCTGCCGTATTCACAATGTCAAAATTATAAATTAAAATTAGTACTTAAAATTAACGTAAATGTTTGTTACACGTAAATTTAAGTTAGCAACCTTCTAAATTAATATTTATACTTATAAATTAAAATGAATAGATTGCAAAATCCAAACTTTTACGCTTAATTTCTAACTGACGCATGTGCATTAAGCATCTCTCTTACCTTTAAATTTCTATGGCCGTGCTGTTCTGTTTCTGTCCATGCTTTTTTATGGCCATAAATTTAGATTTCTCCTTCATGGTATTTTTTTTTTTAATCAAAGAAACACTCAAAACCTCAATAGCAAATATAAACGGGTAGTAGATACCGATCGATGCCGACCGGAATAGCGTACTCTGCTCTGCGTTGCTAAGATCTCGAGTTCGAATCCCGTTCAGGCATGGAATTTTCAAAAGTAAAATTGTCCTAGCTAATTGCCGAAGCAGCATAGGCCATTAAATTAAAAAAAAAAAAAAAAAAAAAAACAATCGATAAAGTAGAATTCGATAGAAGTCTGCCAGCACCACTCTAAATGTCAGTGTCTGTTTATTAATTTGCATTTCACATGCTACTAAATTTCTATAATTCTGACATTGTGAATTTGCAGCATTTAAGTGAAACAATTAAAATAAAAAAATTAAAAAAACTAAATAAATTTCGAGATGTTTAGTTAACTATATAATATTAAAAACATGAATGATAAGAAGGTGCAACACTATTGACTGTGGAATAGAAACAATGTAAATTGACATTTTATTTTGTGCCCTGTTTCATAAAAATTGACAGGTGACAATTCTTTACAATTTTGTTAAAAACTTTGACAAATTTGTCAAAACTTAAGAGTGGTAAATTTTTATGTTGCAAACTGTGAATAATTTTACTGTCACTTGTCATTTTTATGAAACAGAGTCATGGTACACTCCTATAACCACAAATTTGTAGTTGTAATATTTTAATAGTAATACAATTTAAGCGTTGGCGAAATGATATGTATTTTTCTTAGAATCTAGACAATATCACGAATCTGTGAAGCTGTGATTGATGCTTGTCGACATTCTCTGGCATTCCGTACCTATTTGTGAACCGTAAATATAAATTTCAGTTTGTCTCCATCAAGTTAGCTGTTCGCTGTTGACTCTACTCGGTAAGATCACTGTGTCTCGTGTTTCAAAGAACTCATATTTCTTCACTGAGACTGGAGCAATAAAAAAGCTAAAAAGTTTTGTTAGAGGAGATATTTTATCACAGGAAAAGTTACTGCTAGTTGTTTTTGTGTATAAAATATTTTGATAAGTTTATTTCACATCGAGAGAATTGGCTTTTGACTTGATTTGTAGGGTTTTTATTATCAAATTTATATATATTTTTAATACTACTATAGGTAAAATAATACACGCTGAAAGATAACAAATATTAAATAACGAATATGAAACCAAAACTTATAAATCCTCCGTAATACTGTATTATACTAAATTATATAGTTTTCCAAAGCCAAAGGTAAAGGCGCCAAAAATATCCGGCCTAATTATGTTCCAGGGTTAATAAATAGAAACGATGAGAGTGTCTTGGGACAACAAAGGCATTAAAATCGTTGAAACATATTTGAGGGTTCGCCGATGATGTTATCCTTATTAACGACAATGTCAACGACCTAGAGTCATGTCATCTTGATACGTTGGTCTAAAGATGAACCTGGCTAAAACTTAAGTAGTTATCCCCGAAACTCGGCAAATTAAATTCGACATTCAACCAATGGAGACCGTTAATGAGTACATATACTTAAGGCACGCAATTCAACTTGGGAAAGTCAACCAAACTGTTGAAATTACCAGAAAAGTAAGACTCAGCTGGACGGCATTTAAAAATTTAGGATTGCATTCGTCTTGTAGGAACCTACGGTCTGGAAGCCATGAATTTAGCGGCTTAATATGTAGAACAACTAAAGCTCATCCAGCGTGCTCATGGGCCGTGTTTGGCGTAAGATTAAGGAATAAATTGAGAAACGAAGACATTAATCATCCACAAATAAAAACAGTATCAGCAATATTGGACACCAAAATGCATCCCTTAAGTGGAACTGAGTTGTCCATGTAGCTAGACAAGGCACTAATCGCTGGACAAATAAAAAGCTGGTGTCCAAACTTACTGTAGGCACACGTCAAAAAGGTAGTTGGCACTATTTATGGATATATGAATATTAAAGTTTCTCTCACCAATTATCCTTAGTCTGACTCTTTTCAGTCAGACGACTTATGGTCCCAGTTCGAAAGCAATAACGCGTTACTTGCTGTGAGAGGTTTAAGGATCTTTACTAAGATAATCAGAAGGAAATATTATAATACATTGCCACAGGGGATAAAACTATGGCCCTGTACTTTGACATCCATTGGTCCTTCCATCAAGAAAAGAATCCATGAAACAGAATAAGCTGGACGAAACACGACGGAGGATGGCGTGTCCCAGCCAAACAATATATGTTAAGGCGACAATTTTCTGGGTTTCGAAAGGAATTCTAATTATCGATTCCAAAAATAGAAACATGGTACTGTATGCGAAGTACTACCCCAGCCTTATGCACAAGATGCGTGAGAGAAAGGAAAGATATAGATCAGGCCATCGCCCTGAAATGGGATTCATAAATTTTATTTTGTCAAATATGGAGTGTAATATGTTTCAATCTACGGCTAACGCTACCCCACCTATTTTGTCACATAATACAACATGGAATCCATTGCCACAGGGGATGAAATTATGGTCCAGTACCTTGATCCTCCATCAAGAAAAGAATACATGGAACTGCATAAGCTGAACAAAACGTGCCGGAGGAAGGCAAAGGTGTCCAAGCCAAACAAAAATATTAGCGCGACAATTATCTGGGTTTCGAAAGGAATCCTAATGATCGATTTCAAAAATAAAAACACGCTACTGAATGAGATGTACTACGCCAGCCTTATGCACAAGATGCGTGAGAGAAATAGAAATATATAGACCAGGCCATTGCCCTGAAATGGGATTAATAGATTTTTGTCAAAGATGGAGTGGAAAATGTCACAATCTACGGCGAACGCTACCCCACCTATTTCATCATAATACAACCATAAAATTAAAGACGTGTTGTTATCAACATGTGATTCCTACAAGAATGCGCTATCTGTTAGACAAGTAATGAAACAATATTTTTTTGAACCTGGCTTGCAGTCCATTTGACTACAACAGATCTCTGTTACCCAAGCAAAGGAAACAACTTTTACTAAAGAAACAAGTACATATTTCAACAATTTAAAGTTTAAATACATCAAACAGTTTCAAATAAATTTTTTTTACCACATAGCTCAACTAGAGAAATGAATTAAATGGCATTGATAGTTACCAGAACTGTGGGAAGGAGTTACAATCCCCAAGTACTATTCAATATAACTAGAATTGATAAATAAAATGTTTATAAACTACTTTCTTGTAATATTTTTAAAATACCAATCCATCATCAACAATATTTAGATATTTGTAAAATTTCTTGTTTGTTGCTATCGTAAGAGAAAAGTTGCAATAGTGTAGTGATTAGACTCGCTTTGGAAGCGTAAGATCCAGCCCCAGTAGGGATAAAAAGAGGTTTCTAAATAATTCTTGGCTGTAACAATATACGTAAGCCTATTCTGCCTTTCCAAAAATGAGTACCTATATCCCTTTCCTATACTTAATAATATAATAAAGATATTTCCTCTTTCCCAGATTAATATTCGGGAATATGTGGCGTGCTTCAGAGGACCTGCAAGGTACCAAGGTCGTTGGTACCTTAGTACCTACTTGGTGCTTTAACATTAAATAAACAGTTGTTGGGTCATGTCAGAAGGAACTAATCGTAACCTGTAAAAACTCAACATCTAGGCGTATGTCCCACGAAACAATAAAATATAAAAGAACAATTTATCTATGTTTTCTAATAATTTTTGTAGGTTAGAAACTTACCTCTCCTGGGAAAGAGTATCCATGAATGTGATGCTCTGATCCCTGTTGATTTTCAGTACCGTAATGGATGTATATCTCCTCGAATTGGTAACGGTACGCCAGAGGACCACCCGAAATATTAACATGTTGTTTGGCATCCTTATCTACTTGGAACACCAAAGACTGTCCTGTGTTATGGAGCGTACCGCTAACCTGTAAATGTATACTTATTGTTAAAAATAAGAACACACAACCTTCTAAATAGATAAATAAATATAATTGACAGAGTGGAGTACCAAGCAGCTCGTCAAAATTGACCCTCGAAATATTTAGGTCAAATGGGTCGAAATTTTTTTACTAGATTTGGTTGGACATACAAAAGCTGAGCAAAAGCTGGACAAAAAATGCTGAGCAAAAATAAAAAAGATGAGCAAACTTAAAGACGAACTTACAATGAATAATATAATTTACAATATTGTCATTCGTGATTTCAAAATTTTAGATATTCAGAATAAAAGTTTAAAACGTCTTTTTGAATACAAGGATATTTACAAAAATAATAACTCGGGAATTTCCTTAATGAATGACCAACTGTATCTTTATAACTCTCCTTTAATAAGTAGGAAAAACCTGTATCTGTTAATCTTGTTTATACTTGTTGTTCCCTACCACTAATATTTATTATTGGACTATGTTCTGTGAACTGATACAATAACAGTAATACAGTAAAAATAAATAATCTACTTTTTTATGTAGTTCCTATCGCTCGGTTCTGCACATTGTATTTCAATTCATAGTTTTGCAAATCCCATTCTGAACTCACATATTAATTAAACGATATTAATCAAGTTTTAATTAAAGGTTTTCTTTTTTTAATTTAATTATATATTTATTTTTCATTGCATTGTAGAAAACAAATGCAAAAAGTTTGGGTGTATAATTACAGAGAATTAATACTAGAACAAAAATCGAAGTTCCTTACTGGGGATTTCGATTGGGATCGAACTCCATAGGGATCCTAATTCATCATAATTGATGTCATGACGAAGAAGAAGCTGTTTATAATGATTTTATGCCGATATACTCTATTCTCGCTTCAACGTAGAGAAATTCGTATTTTAGTCAATTTAAGATACAGATCGGACTGTAAACGTAATTTTGTTGAATTAAAAATCTTAACCCTCCCAGCAAACATTCAACTAACGGCCGAATGCCGGCAAACTGCTTTTATGCTGGTAAATTACTGGCACCAAAAGTAAGTGCAACGCCAGTATTAATAATGTATTTCACATTTGTATTTCGCATTCCGCCTATACGAAGTACTTTACCAGCATTTTATAAGCACTCTTGTTCACTCATACTTTTTACTTAAAACTAAACTTTTTTTTGAATGTAATAATTTGAAAAGTCTGATTGTACTTAGTCATAAAACGCCCTAACAGCGTGGCCTTCAAGGGCCAGTACAAGTTGATACGTGTTGATGAACAGTTTGTCAAGAAGTGTATTTGAATAGTTATTGTTTTGTGAACATTATACAGTTTTTTATTGTGATTTGTGTGTGTTTTGTTAGATTTAAGGACGTAGTTTACACAAACTGTTTCATGTTAAATTGTTTAATTTTTAGTTTAGTTCAATCATAGTTTTTATCATGTAATAAAAGTTTCAATTGTTAATAAATCTGTTACAAGATTATAAATATGTCATTTAAAAAATATAATTTGTCATATTTCATTTTGAATAGTGACATCTTAAATATTTTGTAAATATAATACTAACCTAAAATAATACAAACTTAATCCAAAACTGTACAGCTTTTTTTACAATATAACCAAGTTTCTAAAAGCCCGTAATACACTACAAAAATCACCAAAATAACCAGATCTAGTTTGTTCTTACAAAAGTGAACAGCTTATAGCATAAATGCTTATAAAATTTGATTATTGAATTTATTTTAATAAGTATGATTTCTTTAGGTTAGCATTCTTCAAGTCAGGGGGAAAAGATGTGGTAGATAATACAAGATGAATATTGGCGAAAATTATTAGTCACCCCTTATCTTTAGGATGCAATTGGTTTGGCCGAATGACAGAAAAACATTTTCTTAAAATTCTTTATTAAATTAAATAAACTAATTCCTGTTATTCCTGAAATTATATTTATTTAATATTTATAGATAAATCAATAAATTATAACTGTTAATACAATTTACAATCGGCCAGTTTTACCATCGTTGAATAAATTTATTTAACAACTTAAGTTAACAATATCGCATCATTCTATTGACAGCAATGTTAATTTCTTCATTAATAGTTTAAAACCGATGCGATATTGTCAACTTTATTTGTTAAATAAATTTATTCAACGATGGTGAAAATGGCCAAATGAGTATTTATTTTGCACCGAACCATTAATTTATTTTAATACTGGGTAAGTACACATATGTTCCATTTGAAACACTAGAGAGTAGGTATAATATAAGCACTGGTCCATCAGAAATAAATCTTGCAACTAATGCGATTATTTTGCACTTTACCGTTACTGGGCCGGCAACTGATACATCAATGGGCCAGTAACGGCCACGGGGACACGGGAGTACTGGCCCATTATTTTCAATGCCGGGGAGTATGTGCTTTACCAGTACTGGCCCGTAGAAAAATGTTTGCTGGGCTACCTTCCCTATACATCCTTCATTGTATCCTGTACGTCCGTGAAAATCTTAGTGAGTACTCACCTCATTCCTCGGTCCATAGGCACGACACGAGAAATAAGAACGAAATTCGTCCTACCTATACTAAACTGGATAGGTCTAGATATAGTGCAAATTACTTTGCAATTAAATTTTTTAATGTTCTTCCAACACACATCAATAGTTTAAGATTCTCTAATTTTAAAACAGTAACCAAGACCTATTAACTGCCAAAGCATTTTACTCCACTGATGAATATCTTGCAAATGACTTTAGTGATTTGAATGAGTTTCGGTACCCTAATTAGTCTCTTGTTTGACACCTTTAAATTTTAAAAGTCTATATATATTTATTTAAATTTCATATTGTAATATTGACGAGAGTACAAATGTTAAACATTTTTTGAACATAATAAATATATTATTATTATTATTAAATATATCATTATTTACAAGATGTTTATTTTAATGTGAAAGGCTTGTAACAAAACAACGATAATGCATAAAACCTGAAACGTAACTTTTGTATCCATTTCAACAATAATTTAATGTTGCTCGTGTAAAATAAAATCTTAAAATACTTTGTTAAAAATATCCTTGGATAGAAATAAGTTTGCGTGTCGTAAGATCTACAGTGCTGATGTTTCTTTTGATTTAAAATCAAGCCTCGATTAGATCTGAAATAAAGCTCTCTAGAAATAAAACAAGTTCAGCAAGCACAGCTTTCTTTCATCTCGGTCACAAGAAACATCGCAGCGTCACTCTGGAAAAAACTCTCTCGCTCAGTTGGCGACCTTGTTTGCCGGAGTAATGGCTTTGTTAATTATCAGTAGTTCAAGAGACTCTTACTTCAGAAATGAATCGTAATAGAAGTATTTATGTTAAGTTTTTCGAATATATATTATAAGATTATAATTATTAGTTAAAAGAAAAGTTATAAATGTGCAAAATCTTTATCAAATAACTAAAAAGGGTTATACTACCTCGGGATTTGTCTGGAATTACTAATGTTTTCTAGTCACATTCGTACTGAACCAGTTGCGTCTAAAATTCTATTTTACTATTTATTTAATCGTGATTTTCATTAAATCTGTCCTTTTCAGGACAATATTTGTATTTCAAATAGTTGTTTTCTTTTATTTAAAACAATTACAGTCGTATTTATAGTACTATTGAAAGCTGTAAATTTAAGTGCAAGGTGCGTGGTAAAAAAACCGTATTAATAGACACAGTTTATGCGTGCAAGGAGGCCGTGCAGCTTCCACTATTTAATAATTTTTCCACGTATCAAAACTGTCGTGTAAGCAACGTGTAAGGAACTTTTTGCGAAAAGGTTATTTTTAATTTCAATTTAAGTTATTTATATTATTAATTTATTATTTAATATAATTATTTAAGTTATGCCAAATAATTAAAACATATAAAATATCAATTTAATTAGATATGGATTTAACTGCAATAGAGGATGGCAATATTAGGATAAACGGCCGACGCAATGCAAGGAAAGAAAAGGATTATAGAAATCGGATTAATCCACTTTATAAATATGATTTAGAATTTCGAAAAATATATAGAATGAGTAAAGATAGCGTTCAAAAAGTTGTACAATTGGTAAAAAATGATTTGGTGGCTATTAATAATATGAATGGGTTACCGATATCTGTGGAATTGTTTTAGCAACTATTTGTTATTTAGCGAAAGGGGCATATCAACAAGACATTACTGATTTACATGGCTTTTCTCAATTGACCAGGTCGATAATAATAAAAAAAGTTGTTTGTGCTTTAGCGGGACATTTAAACAAATTTGTTAAATTCCCAAATACAGCATATGAATTGCTAAGAAAAAAAGAGCTCCACACGGTTGCGGGAATGCCAGGAATCGTGGGCGATATCGACTGTACCCACATAAAAATAAAAAAATCCTGGAGGTCCTAATCCAATAATATACATCAACCGGAAAGGATATTTTTCCCGGAACGTTCAGATAATATGTGATGCTAACTGCCAGATCATGGATATAAACGCTAGGTGCCGAGGAAGCGCCCATGATTCAAGATTTTGGGAGGCGAGTACCCTTTTTAGGGATTTTCAACGTGGCGCGATTAATTGCATTCTAATTGGGGATGGCCGATATACTGCTACTAACTATATCTTAACTCTGTACTAAATCCTGCTACCTCACAGGAAGAACGGTATAACGTCGCCAATTATTATGACATATGACTAATGTCACAAAAACAAACGATACTGGCTTGCTGAGATTATACCAGAAATTTATAATTTGCGATGTTGTGACATAAAATTTGAATGCACGTTGCTAAGTATTGCACGGACGTGTAAATACTGATATAAATACAATTATGATCCACGCGTATTTGATGCGTGGAAGTGTACATAACAACCACGACTTTTACACACTGACTATAAATACGACTGTTAGTGTATAAGGCAAAACGTTAAGGAAGCAGTCTCGTAAATTGGTTTATAACCTATACGAATATTTCCTAAGAGAGCAAGAAAACAGTGAACCATTGTTAACTGTACATGCGGTTCAACATGTAAATAAATATGAATTAATATTTATTATAATTAAAATTAAGCTCCGGAGTAATATTCACACAAAATTTGCATTATTTTCATGATTTTTTTTGTAGGGACATATTTCTTAGATAATAATAAATTATATTAGGTACGGAAATTGTTAGTTTTTTTGCTAGAATGTTAAATATTTCTGAATTAAAAGTCCTCAAGATAAAAATTTATGTTCAACCAATTTGATAGGCGGGGCTAAAATCTTAATTCGGAACATTCGAATATGTCCTTGACTGGACTCCTTTAGATAATAAAAGTATAATCCATTTTTTAAAGTGATTCTATCATTGTATTTTTAGCTTCTTCTGAAAATAACAGTCAATCAATATATGTTCTAATGACACGATTGTTTCAAAGTCAGGTGCAGAGAGGATTTTGGGTTACACCAATTTGGTGAAGTTGCTCCGCAGTGCTGCAATGTCCAATTTTCATCATGTATATTTGTGTAATGTATATCCTTTTGGTTTTATATTTTTGAAACCAAAGTTTTTTCACAATAGTTTTTTGAATAGTTCCGTAGCTTTTATTTTTGTAACTAAGCTCGTATTGTAAACATCCTGTCATTTAAGAAATATTTTTAATCTGTTAACAGAAATTAAATCAGGTACTTATATTTCTATTAAGTTGCTAATACTTTCGTTGGTCGTTCGATCGCAAGTTGATCAGCATGCTCATTTGCTGCTATTCTTATATGACTTTAAGTGCATTAGAATTTAACAGATTTGCCCGCTCTGTATATTTCCACAGCCTACAATATTTCCAATACTTAGTAGTCCTCCCGTTTTTTATTATTTCGGGATAAAATAATTATTTGACAATTAGTAAAAATAAATGCTTGTATTTCATTTTTCGAAATAAAATACGTTATTGCCTCTTTTAATGCTAGCACTTCAACTGAAAATGAAGAGAAATTTTTGAGTGGGCTTATTTGGATTATTTATTATAGTTATGACGAGATTTCCATATGCTTATCTTTTCATAGAAAAAATATTTTCAAACTTTGTTACAATTAATTAGCCACAAAATAGTGTGTCATCTGAACGGCTCTTGTAACTGGATGCATACACAAATTTTGATTTGTCACTACTGCTTTATTACGGATGAATCCTACATGCAAAAGTAGAGCCTGGGTCTACTTTGTTCACTGGTCACATTAAATGAAACGCAGATGAAAACAATCTATATACCTTTCACTGTGGATGAATCATTCGCGATGTATCCAAAGTGTAAAGTGTAAATTTTGCTTTAGTTTGAGCCAATTTATTTATTTGTTTATTTTATTTATTAAATGAAACAGTGCCTAATGCGACAAGCCGAAAATAAAGCACCACAAAATATAAAAAACAAAAGAAAGACTGATGTTTCTCAACCAATATAATACCTTTTTATATTTAAATTAATTATTTCATGAACATTTTTGTAAAACACTGCAATATATCAAACATAAATTCATAACAATTATTACATAATTTGTAAAGTACATAGTGTATTTCTTACTATTTTTAAAAAAAATTCTGAATGTTTAAAGTTTTATTTTATAATAAAAAATATGTTAGTAATTTTATGTTCTATCTTTATCCCATTCATTTACCACTGTACAAATTTGCTGAAATATTAATTTCCTACAACTACCATGGAATTGTCTCATTTCGATATTGTTAACTGACAGAGAATATACTTAATTCCGTTTCCTTTTTTCATTACCATGGTAACCGTGCGGAATGAAAAAAGCATGTTGTAAACTGCATTATGAACATGCAATTATCATAACACAAAAAAAGAGGGTACACTTTTCTTCACATTTTTTTTTTATTTTACTGATTCAATTATCATCGTTAGTCTATCATTTTCGACTATCTTGTCGTTTCATCAATTCTTTTTGATCCTTCGCTAGTATACTTTGGATAGACAACTTAGAATTCAAGCAAACAAATGTAAACATAACAACATTAGTTAAATCAACAGAAGCTGTATTAAATAGCAAAATAATTAAAGACAAAAGTAAATAAAAATATAAATATATAAAATTGACGCTATTCTATACAATGATAAAATATGTCAAAAATAATTTTTTCCAAACCCTATAAATGTTGGGGAAAAATATGTTCGTATATATCAAGTCTGGGAAAAAGTGGCATTTTTGGTGACAGACGGCGCCAATTGCAAATAACTCAGGAAACACAGATCGCAGCGACAGCACTAAGCGCTCGTTGGAAAGGTGACAGTTCGAGCGTTACTTTGAGTGTCTAAATATCAAAATTTGTGCAGTGTTTGGAAAGTTGTTTGCGTTTGAAAATGGAGAACAGTAATGAAAAATTGTGCTATATTTTAATATTTTTACGACAAAGGGAAAAACGCTGCGCAGGCTTGTGAAAAAATTTGTGCTGTTTACGGTAAAGATACTTTATCAAAATCTGCTGCGCGAAAATGGTTCGCTCGCTTTCGTTCTGGTAATTTTAATGTGAAAGATGACTCACGCTCTGGTCGTCCAACCAGTGAAAGAGCTGATGAAATTCTTGAAAAAGTCCAGAAAGATAGGCAGATCAGCAGTGTCGATATTGGTGTGGAGCAAAGCATTGACCACAAAACTGTTTTGAACCATTTACGGAAAGCTGGCTACAAAAAGAAGCTTGATATATGGGTTCGTCATGAGTTGAGCGCGAAAAACATGATAGACCGAATTAACATATGCGATGCGCTGCTGATACGGACTGAAATCGAGCCATTTCTGAAACGTGTCATAACCGGTAATGAAAAATGGATCACGTACGACAATCGGAAGCGTAAAAGATCGTGGACAAGGGATGGTAAACCGTCACAAGCGACAAACCGATGGATTGGTCTAGGTGGCGCAATAAACTGGCTAGATCTCCTGATTTGGCACCACGTAATTTTTTTTAATTGGGTCAGCTTAAAAGCAATATTTATAAACCCGTTATCCAAATATTAATTCTTTGAGGAATGAAATTTTTACAATAAACGCATCTATAACAAATAGGGAACTAGCCAATGCGCGTATTATTTTTATAACAGACTGGGATATTTTTATTAAAGTACGGTGGATTATTTGAACATTTATTATAATAAAATAAGTAATTTAAATTTATTTTAAAATTTAATTAACGATCGTTTTATTGTTTAAATTTAATAAAATAAATTATCCAACGTTAATTTATTTAATAAATCTAAAAGGTGTAGGAATGTTTGATACAGCTTTCGATTGACAGGTAAAATTACATTGTTTTGTTTGAAATATCAAATTGATGGCGCTGGGTGATGATTTAAAAAACATATTCAATATGAATTTTCCCACGTTTTGTAGTAAAAGAAATAAAAAACCTGAAAATTTCAAAATTGATTGCAAAATATTTTGGTATCATTAGAAGTAGGTAAAAATTCTATTTCGATTGATTACAGAGGTTGTAAGTTAATATGGGGAGTAGCAAACAATTTAAAATTCAATATTATTCTCCTATGTTTCGGGCTAAAAGTTGTCACCCTACATACTAAGGAGAGGGTAAGAGTTGGTAAAATATTTTAAAAGGTAAGACGCAGAAAGTTTAAGAAATACTGGTCTAAGTGAACTTATTGCAAGTTAATTAGTGTCTATGTCCAATATTTAAATAGCTTTATAAATAAATCAAATTTCGTATTATTTTTATTGCTGCCACGCTATATTTAAGGACCTGTGTTTTGTTTCGTCAGAGTAAAGTCGATCAAATGTTATCTTGATGGTCTTGATGAGCGTTCTGAACAAATCCAAGATCCAAATTCAGTGCATCCTCTTGTACTAAAGATTTTGTTAGGTTACGGGAAAAATATTACGAACGGAACGGTTTTTCCATAGAAGAGGTCACAAAAATAAGAAGAGAAGGTAAACAAATGACAAACATAATAGTAGAAAGAGACCAAGAAGTGCAGTTACAAGAACAGTATAACAGAATACAAGATTCTACATATAAAAAAGTGTACAAAGATATCACCACTATTGGATTACCCAGACACCTGGCAGAAGGAACGAGGAACCAGAAGGTAATCGCAAGATTCAGATGTGTCAACGAGGAGAGGACAAATAATTATTTCATGGAAGAAACGGAGAAATATGTAGAATCTGCAGAGAAGAACAAGAAACAATAGACCACCTAAGAAACTGTGAAGTAAGCAGCCAGAACCTCGAAAAACAGAAGACCTACTGGACTCGGGGAGAGACCTAGCCTGAGTGAAATCAGTCTTGGGTAGAAGAATAAAATGAATTATTATGTATCATAGCATAGTATATATAAATGTTATAGTATGTAAACCAATTCTTTCAAAGCCAAAAGGCACGAATAAATTTATAGTATTATTACTAAATATTCGATTGCTCCTCTACAATCTAAATGCTCAAAATGTGAGGGTAGAGCTGTTTTGGATTCCAGGACATATTGGTATTAAGAGTAATAAAGCGGCTGAAGCAGCCAAAAACCGCCTACTACAGACCTTTGATTGATGTGAGTTTCATATTTCAAGATCATGAGTTATCTGAAACATCTGGTATTAGCCAAATGACAACATGAGTGGGACAGCATACAAAATGTGAAGTTGGTACAGATAAAGGGAGACTATAAACCATGGGGTTCTTCCTGCAAGATTAACCGCAGGGAAAAAACCACCATCACACGCCTTCGTATAGGCCACTGTTGGTGGACCCATGGACACCTCCTTCGAGGTGAAGAGTCTCCTATTTGTGAAACGTGTAACACAGATTTGTCTATGTTACACATTTTAACTTAGTGTTTACAGTTCGAGGATGTCAGGGATTGATCATAGCATAGGCTTAGACCTGTCAGTTGCTTTAGGTGACGACAGAGTACTCATGGACATGCTGATACTTAATTTGGCATGCTTATACAACTCTTTGACCCGCAAATAGGGTTCGCTCCCGGACAGAGGAGACAATTTAATTTTTTGTTTTTTTTTTTAGTTTTATTTTTATTTTGTTTAAATTAATTTGTCAGAATTCTACTTATATTTTGGCAAATGTTGCATTTAATTTTGTAGAGCGTAAATTTAATAACCAGTTGAAATTGTTGGAATTATATTTTCATTCTATCTGTCATGTATACGAAACCAGAGAAGCGCAGCATATGACTTAAAACAACCAATAGAAGCCACAGGCGCAGTTTTTAAAATCTGAATGAACCTTACTATATAAAAAAAATACTGCACATATTTAGAAACCTCAATAATTATATTAGGTATTCGAATTAAAATTAACACAAAAATATTTTAACATAAAATTTGTTTTTAAAGCTTTTAAGATTAACAGACGATAAATTATTTAAAAAATATCGTTCATTTTGCCATAATTACTACAAAGCAAAATTTGTCCTACACACTCGGCATGCCGCCTTCACTTATTATATACCTGCGAAACCCTGCATTGCGTGAAATTTTACACTTCACATCAATTAGTTTTTATTGAGTGTGTGTATAAGATTTTATTCATATGTATATATATATATATTGTTTAATTTATTGTTTTTAACATGTAGTGTAGTCATTTAGATGACTGAATTAAGCGCAAATAATAACTGTTGCTGTGCACCAAATTTTTTAACTAACTAGCTTTATTGTTGCCTTGTAACAATATGTTTTTAGATTCAATACGAATTTGTGCAAGTATATTTTTTCTATACACAAATAGTACGCAGCAGATTCTGAATTGATCTCTCTTCTTTTTTAAACCCTAAAGAAACAGCTGGTTGTTGAAAAAGTTAAGCTTGTTTTCCAGGTTGGACAGGGGAGGAGTTGAGGTAATGGGTTTGTTCATTAAGAAGGTCTCCAGGGAACACAGCTTCCTTGATTGAGTGATGGATCGTCACCGCTGGGATTCGGATCGTCCACCTTAGTCCCTTAGAGCTACGCAAACCCTTATCTCGAGAGCTATATTACTGGGTCAGTTATGTCAACAACCTAACTAACCACTAACAAAATATTAGATAAATTAGTTGCAGGAAATTGAAAACTTAGCTGGTATACGTGGATAATAAACAAGGTAAATAAATGAGAAAAGTAAAACGCTAAATCAACAATGAAAAAAATAAGAGTCTGATTCTCATTTAGACTTTTTTTCCTACATGCGAGTCAAAGATTGGTATACGTATGTCAAATTACAACTCTCCAGATATAAAATTATTTCGATAATACCTATGATTCCTTCAAACGGACAAGTATTTTTTTATTGTAAAAATACTATGTTTATCTTTTAATTTTATATGCAAAGATTTTTGTTTCTAAATAATTGAATATGTTGCTTAATTTAGAAAATATGATGGAATAAAGAAAAATTAATGTAATTAATGATACGCATAACATACAAAGATTATTTCTTTGAGTTTCTTATTGTTCGCGACTTTTTAATATCTATGTGAAGGGGAAGGCACTCAGTCAAACATTATTTTTAGTTTAGTTACCGAAAAACACCATCTGTGTCGTGTTAAATTTTGTACTCAGTTCTGCCTATACGCGACTGCCGGTCAGGTTATCTGCATTGTTGCAGTTCACGAATGTATGGTATATTCATTCGTCTCGTGTTTAGTGTATTTTAGTCAACCTTTTCGGTCCCCACATGAGCTCTTTGTAGTTAATAGCTTTTATTCCTGGCTTGCGGTTTCGAATAGATTACATAGAATTACATAATAATATAAATACCCAATACATATTATCATCTCCTAAACATTAAATAAAAATCAAAATCTAAATAAATCATTTAATTCATTCTATTCAGGTCCTTTGTTTATTGTTGGTTAACTCTTTCCTTCTTTTTATAACCTCCCTCATCCACTCTACTCTTCCTCCTTCGTCATCCAATAGCTGTTCCCTGTTTCTCGTTTCCACTTTCATCTTTTTGCATTTCCTTATATGTTCTTTATTATTTTTGTGCTCCTCCGCACATCCTACACAATTTCCTTGTCTCTTCCCACCAGAAATTATTGGTGTCCTCCTCGTTTTCTGAGCTCTTAGTATCGTGCGTCTGAGGTAGAATTAGTCTTGTTCTACATCATTTCGTTCACTCTGCTTGGTGTCGTGAATGCATTTTACGCATGCATTAACATTAGGAAAAAAAAATCCTAATGTTTCACAAAATTCGGTTCATCTACATTTTCCAAGTTCACTTATTTGAACGTGTTATTAGTACAATACTATAAGAAACGGAAAATTATAACAAAAAACCAAACAGTTAGCAAACAGCGATACACTTTCACAAATGGAGATGGTTAGAACAAATACTAAGGCGAGATCAGACCAACTATAACCAAACAGGTTCTTCAGTAGAACTCCAAGGTGAAAGGAGGACCAGAATACCAAAAAATACATTAATGCATACACTTAAGAAAAAAATGCAGTAAAACAGGTAAGTCGTGGAGCGAAAATAAGACCCAAGCTCAGAATCGAACCTGATGGAGATGTTTCATTAAGATCCTTTGCTCCTCCTGAGGAGTTGTAAGAAATAACATATTAACCTTGTGGTCTAAGTTTTTTCCTAATGTCCTCAAACTGGACACAATCGTTTAAAATATATAACAAAGTTAATTCTGTTTCACAGGTTTCATAATTTCTGGGTTCTTCATCTCCAAGAAAAATGAGTCCAGTTGTCTGGACAAAAAATTGTACTTTAATGGGGTTATAGTTATATTTCAGTAAACTATTTCAAAATCATTTGTCTGAAAAATCTGAGTCTGTATAACAAATATTTAGTTATTCGCAAATAATTATACGCGTTTGTACAGGAATTAGGCGTGCTTTGCCCTAATATACAACATTATATAATTATCCAAATTAATTCTAGGTCTAATTATGGCACTTTCTATTAGACTAACTAATGAAAATTGATAACTTGGTGAGCTAGCCTCTGTCTGTATAGTACATAAATAAAGCTTGTACTAGACACGTGCACAATATATGTACTTACAGAATGTCTTTAAAAAACAAAGTTTCGAGAGAGTTAAAATTTTGCCTATTTTAAATTGTGGTATAATTTATTAAAAATACAATTAGTGTATTAGTGTATTAGTGTGTGTTTATTACTTCGGTAGTTAAACTTATTTAAACTTCATACCGAATAATAATGATTGAAAGTCGTTGGAATTTAGCCAAAATGTTTTTACTCTAGCTGTACAGGACGCATTTGACCATAAGCATACAAACGTACATTGTTTAACGTTGACGTTTGCATATTTAGTTTTGCGTTTTTATCAGTTTCTTGTGTATTTATTAAATAAGGTTTTTTTACAGCCACTTTTGTACATATTCCATTGGTAAGAAAAAAATAGTTATACAAATAATAGCAACTCTAAGCAGTGTGATTTTAGGTCACTGATGACTTGGAAAATACCTAAATAAATAGAGAACAAGGAATCGCTCTTCATTAATTTTCCTTTATTTCCCCATGTGCAGCCACAGGTTAGTACAAATCTTAAACTTAATATATTGAGCGGGACATTCAAACTTCTTTCAATCATTTATGAATGGTCTTATCTGCATTTGACATTAAACAAATCTAAAATTAAGTATCAAGTAATAGTTAAGAAAAAAGTGTTTCAAAAATACCAAGCACTGTTAAAATCCACACTGTTCAAAACATGAAATGAATGGATATTATTTAATATGTTGAACTGTCGATAGTTTAATTTAATTAAACTTATAGGTAAAAGATTGTAAATGAAAAAATTATTTTTTGTTTCATAGAATATTTTACTGAACTGACCACAGTTTCATTGACGCTATAGCGACAATCTATTAAACATAATATATATTCTAAACATATTATATATTATATGTTGTTAAACATAATCCGTGCTTCCAGAGCCGCAGTAAGGAAAACTTGCGCTAGGGGCAAAACTGTGTTTTGGCGCCCTTGGCAAATAAATGTAACTGATATGCAAAAACAAGGTTCTCACCTCCCAAAATCCAAGTGAAGAGCAAAGAAAAAAGGTCCTCACCTCCCAAAATTCAAGTGAAGAGCAAAAAAAAGCTCCTCACCTCCCAAAATCCAAGTGAAGAGCAAAACAAAAAGGTCCTCACTTTCGCAATGTGGCGCCCCTTAGTTAAGCCCATCGGAGCCCTTTTCTTTAGTGCGCTAGGGGCCTTCGCCCCCCCCCCCCTTACTGCGGCTCTGCATGCTTCTTAAACTTAATGCACTGGCAGCGTCGTCATATTTATAAGTAGTTATGACGTAAAAATGATGAAATTTTTATTTTTATGAAAAGTTATAATCGCGCTACAGTAAAATGTTCGTATTGTCCGTACTCGCACTTCATAAGTATCTACTATAAATAAATTTCTAATAATCGTACACATTTGCAAATTTGAAAGTTATTGATTTCCTAAATATTTCTAGAACACTATGTACGTATATGGCAAGGTGATGCATTTTCTCCAAAGCTTTTTACATTGGCACTCGAAGATATGTTCAAAGAACTCGTCTAGTCTATCAAAAGCATTCCAATAGGCGAGCAACTAAACCATCTAAGATTCGCCGACGAAATTGTTTTAATTACGAAAATCCATGAGCAATTTCACAAGATGCTGACAACTGCAACAAAAATCAAGAAAAATTGGCCTTAAGTTTAAAATAGGGAAGACAAAATACATGTCCAACGATACACTACCACATCAAGGACCTGAAGACCTGATTTTAGATGATGGCGCTGTAAAAAAGTACACTCGTATGCATATCTAGGTAAAGAAATACGTCTCTCAAAAGAAAATCGTAAGAGAGACTTACAAAGAAGAATATCATTGGGATGGGCAGCATTCAATAAGATGAAATATGTTTTTAACTCTGAAGTACCCTATATTCTAAAAGCTCAAACTTTTGATCAGTGTAACCTGCCAGTGCTTGCGATACTGAGACGTGGGCTTTTAATACATCATCATAAGATAGCACAAAGAGTCATGGCAAGACGCATTGTAAGCATTACTCTGCTAGACAAAAAGACATGCGAGAGGCTTCACAGTACATCAAAAGTGACTGATGTGGTCGCAATAATATGTCAACCAAGATGTAGCTGGGCCGGCTACATTAGCAAAACTAAAGATAACCGTTGGACTCGAAAATTAATAGAGTGGAGACCAAATAAGCGAACTATAGGTAGACTTCAAACTAGGAGGTCCGATCAGCATCAGCAGGACATAACTGGATGGTAAGAGCGAGAAACAGAGCGGAAAAATCAAGGAGACTTACAGCTGACAATGGTTGACATAATTGATGATGATGATATGATGATATTGTCACAAAGGTAATCCTAGGTCAGGATTACGACATCTAGATACTGTGACGGTCAGCTGTCTGATTAAAAACTATTCGTCAGCGTCTGATGTATGTGGCTTGATTACGAAATACATACACTGCATTTTCGTAGTGAGGAAATATTTGTCATGACGAATGAATATTAGAACTGCGTTAAATTTTCGTTACAAAAAGGCTGGATGAAACAGAATATGGAAGCAGTGGAAGATAGCCAACTCCGCTGCACGTATTAGTCCACAAGGTGACGACCAAGACACTGACGCCAGGTTCTTGTAACGAAGGTGAAGCCAAGCAAGCAGTCACCATGTGAGTGGAAGAAGACTACTCCAGGCTCATCGACTCCCGGATGGGTAGCTCCCGCCTCGGAGATAGGTCCAAGCCGATCCTGGCCAACACGGGGTGGACCGAAGACTTCCCCAACTCCATGGACCAATTCAAACATTATATTGTAAATTTGATAAATGTTTAATAAATTTGTTATGTTGAAACCAGGAGTTGTGTCTCAATCAAACCACCCACGTGACAATATGATGATGATGATGATGATTATGATGATAATGATATCTGTGTATAGATACAGACTGGGCGAAAGACGACATTCTTTTGGTGCCATTTTATTTTGGTGTTCTTGTCAATCAAGTATTCACTATAAGTATTCAGTACTTAATGCAGAGCAGACTACTGAGAGGACTGGATAATATTGACAGATAAAATTTCCGAAGTGATGAAATTGTCTCACTTTGAAGCCATGGCAACTATTATTATTATTTCGTATGGTATAATGTCAAGCACCCTCTAACTAAACCAACTAATTTTAGAGTAGTAGATACCAATGACTTTACTCGCCCGCAGAAGCACGCCCCATGTTTCTGAATATTATTCAGAGATACAAGTACTCATCTTAACTTTTATTAAATCTTATTAAAATAAACATATATTTTTAGTTCTTGCTGATAGTTTTTAATATTTTTTGTCAATAGATACTTATTTGATAGAACTAAGTGTAAAGAGAAGTTCTTTTGTGGAAAGTCAAGAAATGAATTTTCTCAGTTCTTGTAATTTATGTGCCATTTAACAGTTTGCTGTACAAGACGCCCTGGAGAGTTATCCATTATGTCATCACGTTATTCTTCACGTCATTTCTCCCCTCGCTATTCATTAGTTAATCATTTGTCTTGATATGACAAATAATGCGACGAGAAGTCGCGGTCATGTTTCACGCATTTATGTTATGATGGATAGTAAGAAATTTGTGCGAAATATAATATTATAAATTGTTTATATTTTCTTGTATGACTTATGATGATTGAGTGAATAAATGGCCTACAAAAAAGTACATGGTCTGCTCATAATATTCAGAGAGTAACTCAAGAACAGAATGAAAATAATCATAGTTTGCATAAAGTTATTATATTATTTTTAGTGTTGATGGCCACACACAGGTATTGACAATGCGACCTATAAGATATATTTTATCAGTTTTCTACCTTATGGATCCTATTTGAGTCCAGACTATTCAAAAACCTGAGAACTTTTCTGGGAGCTAAACGTAAGATATACACAGGTACCAGATTTGCTTGTATACAGTTACAATAAATGGATAATTTTATAGGTACAGTCATACCCAGCTTTGTTCCAATTCGATATCCAAAGTTTCGTTCAGGAGTTTTAAATATACCCATATACACGCGTATTGAAACATCTAATTTTCTGAAAGTTGGTATTCGTAAAGCAGAAGCATAAATTTATGTCTATTAAATCCAAAACAGGGATATACAGGAAGCGTACTCCAAAACTCTAAAGTTAGTTAAATTTTAAGGCGCCTGCAACAATGACTGCAACCAGGGTTGTTACTAAAATAATTAAATACCAATGAAATGCCTGGCATTAAGTGAATATGTGAAAAAAATATCCCATGTGTGGTATCTGGGTCACTTAATTAGTGATAATCTCAGTAATGCTCAGACGATCGACAATGTCGTTTTTTATGTGTAAGAACAAATATATTAAAACGACTATTCTCTAAATACAGTAAAGATATACAGATAGACTTCTGTAATATATTTTGCGTAATTTTTTATACAGCTGCATTGTAACGAATCCGCCCGAACAAAGACTAAAGCTTTCAAAAACCACCAGACGCGAGATTTTTTTTGAAACGGGCAGCAATAGTTTTTTAGGGATTTTAAATTTTACTTTACAGTTATCATGTGAGAATTCAGATAATAAAATTAGAAACATTACGTTACAATACGTAACTTTATAAATATATTTTTTATGGTTCATTGTTATCAGACATTTGTTCAGAGTTATTGTAATAACTTTGAACACTAGCATCTCCTTGAACAATGCTTAAACCTTTTTTTCTAGAAACTCTACCAGCCCCTAGATATATACACCCGTCTCTCTGAAGAGGGGCGGTTAACGTAAACATCGAAGTTGTTGAATTTTTAGAGGCACTGTGTCGGCATTCTGGTGGTCTATCCAATTCTATTTGTTTTAAACTTTTAATTATTTTAATACCTATATTTAAAAAAAACTATTGTATATAAATCAAATTCATTAATTTTAAACCGTTTTACTTAACGTGTGTAAACCTTCACCTTTAAGAACTTAAGTGAACAACTAAGATCCAGACTAATTACAAGAGGCCTGATCAGTCGGATGGTAAGTACATATACATATTATATAATTCACATATAGTAATGATGAACCCCGGATGAACACTCACGACTAGTACCCGAACTCATTTAGTCAGGAATCTCTTTCAGTTTGAAATCAGACTTTATATAATATCACAAGCTCGCTAACTAGTTGATAATAAATGGTGCGTTGTAAAGTAAAATATCAGGACTCGCTACAGCACTATGGATTAATACAACCCAATCTAGGGTAGTTAAAATAATACCTTTATGCTCATCAATAGATAACATAAATATTGTAGCGATAGTGAAATTTTTGTAATGAATGGTGTATGTACTTGCATGACTGTTATCAAGAAATACATTTTTAACCTGCGTGACAGATTGATGAAGTCTATGGACAAGCTTGTCCGTAACTACATTACCAGAGATCACTAGATAGAGACAGTAGCTGACCACCTTTGTTATATATGCGGAAGAGTTTTCACTTCTCGTATCAGGCTCTACAGCCATGAATAATCTCATTGTCGTAGGACTTCATAGTAGCTATTTAACTACTGGCGAAGCACCGTTTTCAACTTTCGAAGTGGTTGGATACATATTATTATTTAAGTCCTTGCTGAGTCCAATATAGTCCAATATTTATATATTTTAATAAATATACAAAAGCTCAATAAATACCTTATATTTTAATGTTGTCACGTAACAAAATTGTGAGAAAGAAAATCATTTTTACTTGAAATAAAGTTATTTAGATCTAATAAAAATAACAATCGGGGAACATGAGTAACCATGACATACGGTGAACTGCGAGACATTTTAAATATTTTAAGTTGCCCCCTTATATCTTTCATGTCACTATTTGTGAAAACCTACCTGCAACGTTTACCTGAAACATTTGTAAATACCAAATACGTTCAATTTACAACCTGTGGTTGTGGTGTGAAAACAGTTTGCTTAAAGTAAATTATTAGTTTGGCAATTCAAGTTGTATAAAGTTAGTTAAGATTTTTGGCGCACAGCAACGATGTCTATTAGCGAGCAAGTTGTATAAAAATTGGACGTATATTATATATACGAAAGTATATTCTTGATGAAAATTATATAGGTTTTAAATAAAAATTCTTGATAATACGCGTCATAAATTTATTATCAAATAAATAAAGAGACGTTTCGTTTGGGTTATCCAATCGTTAGTCTAAAAGCTTACTTTTAGACTTTAGTTCACAAATTGAAACATAACTAATTATAAAATATTAGTATTGTAAAAATATTTGTAATAAAGAAAATGAAAATTAAAAAGGAAAACGAAGTAACTAGAAAACTAAAACAAAAACAAAAATTGAAAATCAAAAATCGTGTTAAACACACAAACTTTAAAAACATTTAAATGTAAAAACAATAAAGACAAACAATATTCTTTAATACAGTCAAAATTTGAAAAAAGGAAGTGTTCTTAACAAAGATAGCTTACCTAATATTGAAGTCAAGTTGTAAAAAATAACTGGACTTATGACGAATATTAAACAAGGATTTATATTTAAAAACCTATGTATATTATTATTATTATTATAAATAATTTATAAGTGGGTTTGCAGCTTTTCGAGTGCTGACAGTAATTAAATAGCAATTAAAAAATAAAATAAAATAAAATAAAAATTCAAGTTATATCCAAATTATCAGAAAAAGAAAAAATTGGCGTGAAGTAAATTTTTGAACATTTAAGGGTTTTATAAGTATTTAGTAGGTGATACCAAATTGTAAGTTCAAATTGAAAATCATAAATTTCGATAACTTTTGAAAGAATTAACCCAGCTTCAATCTAAAGACTTACAAGCAAACCAAATTACGAGATGCGTACGCATTGACATCAGGCTATAGTTATCAAGTTGTAAGCACGTTAAAAAAATTCTATTTCTCGAAATATCATAATTATCAGTTCAAAAGTTCCTGATGCAATATTTGCAATTATGCAATTATGCAATGATGCAATATGCAATATTTGGTCAACAGAGTGGCCGAGCTCGTTAAATCGCGCGATTCTAATTGGTAAAAACAGTCTGAAGTGTGAGGTTGCTGGTTCAAGTCTCCATTGGTGATATTATTCGGCCGAGAATAATATGTTAACATTACTCTCATTTTCACAATCATTCACCCATCATCCAGGTGTAGGAGTTCGCCCCCTGGCATCGGTGATTAGCCTCGTCGCAGAAATAGGCCGATGTAAAATAAATAAAATTTAAAAAAAATAATAATACTAATTGAAAAGAGTATAGGAGTATAAAAGCTTGAAATTGACTGGGTATATGGTGTAGATATAATTTGTGTTAATATAATTGATCAATGAAATCAATAAATCACATTACTAGTTTGTGTATATTCCCGCGATGTGATTTTTTTTAACTCTCAATAGTTTTTCTATACGTAGGTCAAAAAGTTGTATAAAAATGCAAAATATTTCGACTTTTTAAGTTCAACTGTTTAGTCACAATAGACCATATTAGTGTGTCGTCACATACATGTGCTGCCATCTGAGAGCTGAGTCCTTTGGAAGTTTTTGACTGGTTTAAAATACATGTGACATTTGCCTTCATTTATTTTTTGTCTTCAATTTTGGAGCAAAAAATATATATTTTTGATAAGTATATACTAATATATACAGTCCAGATACTTTATATTATAGAATAATGGTTTTATAAATATAGAAATAAGGATTCGAAGATAAATTTATAGGTTACGTTTTTAAATAATATAAAAATCGAAATATTTTTAGTATTTATTTAATTAACACTAAGTAATCATATTTTGTTTTAGAATGCATAAAGGTGTAGTGTTTTGCTCCAAATTGTAACCATTACAGCTACATCTAAAGTACAATTTTTTTCGTTTTTGGACAGATGAAAATGAAAAACAATAATGGATAAAATAAAAACAACATATTGTTCCTTCAAACTATTTAGATATAGCATACACACTTATTGCTATTTTACTTGCCAAAACAACGATTAATAAAGTAAAATTTTCAAAATTAACCAGCAAAATAATATTGTTCTGCAAAAATAATGATATATTAAATTATAATGTATAAAATAAGAATTTAAATAAATAAATATTGACTTGTAGTTTTGATGTGAAGCATTCTCTTACTTTTGAAAACTTAATTTATATTTCCAAAATACAATTTAACAAAAAAACATGCTAAATTCAAATAAAAGGAATCCAAACCGCGAGACGGCAGCACTGAATCCCATTTTGTGACGTAGTTACTAATATGGTCTATTTATACCGAACAGACTGACGGATAGACAGACGGACAGAAAGAAACGAGTGAAGTTATATGAGTTTTTTAGTCATACCAACAAACCCTTGAACAAGGTTTCACCATTCTCCCCTAAATGATTTTTATATTTATTCACGGTATGTAGATATCAAAATGAGTGATAACATTCCTTGAATATTTTTATATATCCTAAGTATATCCATGTAATAATCCACACAAAATTTCTGTGAAAGTATTTTAAGTAAAACATTTATTCTGCGTTTGTAAGAATTAACTAATGAATGCAAACTGTAAATTAAGAAATTTAACAAAGTATAAATATTCAAGGTACGTACTCTCTCGTAATATAACTGAACCTGAGTAAAATATGAAAATTAAAATTCACCCTCTGTCTGTAGCTAGCCTTAGAACTTTCATGGGTCGGGCAGAAACAATTTATCTTTATTTGTCTTTATTTTTGGAGAAGAATACTCGTTGAGGGAGTGGTAGGTTGGGCAATTACAAGGGAAATTAATTATTTGAAAATACCTACGATTCAGAGATTTATTTTATAATGGTATTTATCGTCGGGCCGCACCTTTAAAATTGTGTAATTAACTAAACAAGTAAGTCGCGTGACAATCTCGCTCGCGTAATGAAGAATACTTGTGCTTAATTAACTTGATACGTGGTGTATTTTGTAACGTGATACACGTTACCTGCTAACATTTACTATCATACGTGTAATAAGATTTTACAACTGAAACTGTGGTAGTTAGTAATCCCAAAGTACTTCAAATCGAAATTAATTTATTTTTCAATTCTACACACACTAAAAATATCATAATTGTTCAACTTCGTAGCGTTTTAAAATACAAATTAATTTGATGCATATATTATGCAACCGGAGATAACCTGGTTTACAACGAACTATTAGACAGCATGAGACAATATCACATAAATTTCGTAACCATAATAATGCAAAGATATACAAGCAACAGACAGTCTTTTGATTTGTGAAATTTATTTGTTAGGGGACAGAACTATCGTTCTGAGCAGTAAAATATTCTCACAAATGTGAAGAATACGTTACGTATTTTGACATACACCTCAGAACCTTGGACCACAACAGAGATGCACAGGTCTAGAGTAAGAAGCTCTGAAAGGAGATTTTTAAGGAAAATTGAAGGTAAAACAAAATTGGATAGAATAATAAATGAAGTATTTAGAGAAAAACTAGACACAAAGCAGTGGAGACTATAATAGAAGAAGCACAGCTAACATGGCTGGGACATATACACAGAATGAGTGGATTCAAAATAGTAAAGAGTTTTTGAAGCAAAAATAGTGAAGAAATTTAGACCAGGAAGACCGAGAAAAACCTGGCACCCAGAAACAAAAGAAGCTGCAACGAAGAAAGGATATGGCTAGTAAAATTTAATTTTGTATCCAGTTTAACTCCTAGATATTTTAAGGCCTCAAACCACTCCAACTGCGTCTTGTTGAATACCAAATTGGGAATGTCTTCGACTCTTATTTATGTTAATAAAATTACTTCTGTTATCTGGGTATTTAATTTCCTTTTCCACTTTTTTAATTGGCTATTAAGTTAACTTGCGGATTGCATTAATCTATTATTAATTATGTCTCCAGGATTAGGTGTAAACTGCGTAGTCATCGGCAATTAGAGTATGTGTGTTTAAGGATTTTCAAAAGTGGGTATATCAGTATTAAATAATATATAAAGAACTGGGCCTATAACTGAACCCTGGGGGACACCTGTTTGTATATTTTTAACAGTGGAATATTGCTCTCTTGCAGTGACGCAAAAATGTTGGCCTTTTGTTTATGTTCGGTCTTTTATCTCAGTCGGCCTTTCATCCAAGTCAACCTTTTGCTTTTGTTGGCATTTTGTCTACGTCCACTTTTAGTCAAAGTCAGCCTTTTGTCCAAGTCGGCCTATAGTCCAAATCTGTTTTTGTCCATGTGGACTTACTGGTTGTCGGCCTATTGGCTTGCAACCTTTTGCTGTAGACCCATGGCCATGCTAATAATGTTAATTAGTTAGTTAAAATTTTGGCGCAAGGCAACGATGGATATTTGCGATTTTGGCCAAATTTATCACAGACATTATTAACATTCGAAAACTCAACTGAACAATTTAATCAAGAAATTAAATATTAATACAAAAACAAATGCAAATATTATTCGTTTAAAAAAATAATTGAACTGATAGTTCAAATAATTTTTTAAAAAAATATTTTAAAGAAAATATTAGGAGCCTTAGAATGTAGGCATGAATTGTCCTGTCAGACAATTGTGGTCTTTAACTTGTAACAAATTTATCGAATGTGGAAATATTTCATTTTGTGTTGACGTTGGCCAAATCTTTGAGAAGTTTCACCTCCTCATCAACAGTCAAGTTTGGAATTCCTTCATAAGAAATTGATTCGGTGAATCTGCTTTTCGGAGAACGCACTGTGGCCAGCGGTTTTCAGGGACAATATTGTACAGAGGCATTAATATTGTCACAATTATGGCATAATTGTGTTCTAATGTCTCAATCCCTTAAACGGCCTTTAGGAGGTGTAGGTCAAGGTTGCTGACTTACGGTTTTGGGCATTAAATGATGTGCAGAGTGTTGCGTGCCTGTCAACATAAGTGTTGAACTACATTCTAATTTGTTGATAAACATTATTCAATTGTGCGGACTATGGTCTTTAATTAGTGCCAACAATTACACATATGAATAATGTTTCCAAAACAATTGAGGTAGGATCTGACGTCATAGTGTCGTGGTTAAGTCATTCTTGGTAGTAATTCTTGTGAGCACGCTGCCCAAGAACTAGCCCAGCTGTTGAATTCACCAACACGAGATGTGAGTGTCGTCTACAGTGCTTCTCAACGTGTTCGCCACGTGTGGATGCCTGGGGTGGTTCGACTGATCCTGGAGAAGCCGGGGCAAGAACAAGACTTACATCAGCTTCTAATGGACAACACCAGCAGCCATTTTGACCATTAATAAATTAATATTATATAATAAATTATGTAGAAAAGATTCCGTTCTTGACTTCACTCCGTGACAATATAATTGAAAAGTAATTATTAGCAAACAACTCATACTGCACTTTCCATTTGAACAATCGATAATACATAATAGTCAACCTAACAATCATAATACGAGTAAATGTTCACCTCTCTACCTGAGTAAAATCTAGGAAATAACGGGATAGACCGGAAAACAACTGAGAGAATACCAAGAAATAATGATAAATACAAAGAAAAAATTCAGAGAAAAAATGTTGTCCGCTTAAAGGGCTTCACACTCAATGTCTCTGATGGTTTGGTCTTGGCTTTATTATTTATATATCACTCTAAGACGTCACAAGAACTTTCCAAACATTTATATAACATTTAAGTCGTTTATATTAAAAGTAGGTTTGCATATACTTGATTTGCATATGTTGTTTTGTGGATGTTTACATCCATGACTATCTCATTGCCTCCGAGCTATTCGCAAAGTGTACATGACAAGTGCGAATGTGATTGGAGGCGAGAAGCGGCCACTGTACTGATTACATAACAATTGAATTAAAATGTTTGGTTTGCTGTATACATGTACGAAACAATGGATTCATTCATGTTATTGAAAGATTTTGGCATGACGGATATTAAACGGAATATAAAACGATTTTGGTATAATGGAATTTTGGTGATTGTAAATGAAATATTTTATTATTCAAACGAATAACAGATGATGTCAAAGTCTGAAGTGCATTTATAAAACATACCAACATATTCTTATTAAATGGAAAAGAGAAAAAATAATAAAATATAAAGTCTTTCAAATAAAATTGATGTGAAGTGTGAATTTGTACACATTTCAGGGTTTCAAATTCATCTAGTGACTGCACAAAATATCTGTGCATCTGGTTGCACATGTAAAATATGCTTCTTCATGAGCTTCTTCAACCGAATGCAAAAGGTTTCTGTTGAAAAATTGTCTATTGAATCATTTAGCTATCGCGATGGAACAGGACAAAATTTATTGGACAAGGTATTCCGAAGGTTATTTTGTTCAACGTCAACGCTAGGTCGCGTGTTTTTCTCTCCAACTTTCTCTACCCAACTTAAACTAGAGCTGACGAAACTCTTCAGCACGAAACCTATTCAACCAAATTGGCGAATTCGGATTATTTTTTATTCAGGTAAATGTAGTTATTTTTTTGAATGGACACTGCTTTCAAAATATGGCTGAAATACAACTATTGAGCAATAAATTATCAATTTACCCAGGAGATGGCATAAAACCATGAGAAGCAAGAAAAATAGTAATTAAAAAAAAAAGATCGAAGTTGATTGTGTTCCTGGAAAACACTATTAGGATTTACGTGAATACGCCCATGTAACCTTCTGTATTTGTACTGAGTTCCATTTTCGGCTTTGCGGCGTCACCCTCTCACGTGTTTTTTTTGTAAGCATTTTCCACTTTGGTGTGTGGCACATTTTTGGATTTCTCATGATCTTATAAATTCCATTTTGATTATTGGATAAATTTCTGCTTGTACTTTTGACGCACACAAGACGACATTTGCATTTTATAGCACATGTTTTTGCCAAATGTACTTATAACTTCCACAACTCTGGTCCGATTGCATTGAAATAATATATTTAAATAGTTCTCGACAAGACAAGTTCCCGAACAAATGTAAATTTAACGAAAATTGGCCAATACTATTGGGCTCCGAAACTGACTGCTAATTAATGCCGCTTACTTAACCGTGTCGTACGGAGTTCGGAGAGGAGCATGGATGATGCAATCTAAATAAATCTTATATATCTTCTCAATCCAATGACACCATTCACTTCCACCTGCGTCATTTACTTTTAGAGATAGAAGCGTTTAAGATCTGATCTTTTTTCGTGCCGGTCAGATTTTTGAACATGCAGCCCATACCTTGGACTGATTTTAAAGACGTATCCACGTCAAAGGAAACAAATAGTAACAAAGTAAAAGTATCTGTATGCGGAAAATGTCCATACAGCATGACTTAAAAAATAGGTCACTCTCATTTCTCTCATGCAATGGGTTAATTGGATTATCAAACCTGGTATACCTAGGACAACCAAGATAGGAAAACGATTGTACTAAACTAGTTCAATAGAAAGTTTAGTGGAGTAGCACTTAGACTGTTTAACGCAACAAGCTAGCCTAAAGTATAAATTAATAGCCCATGCCGATCTGCCTGATGCAAATCCGGTTGAAAAATAACTGTAATGAGCACATCTGAAACAATTGGCGTTAGCGCCATGGAAAGTCCAGTAGAACAGCATACGGAACTTTAAACTGAGATAAGGTAACAAGTCTAGATTGAACAAAAGCAGACAGAAACGTTTACGATTATTGCAATTTAGATGTTGGTATTAAGTCATATGCAGGATAGCCATAAATGTCATAATTAAAAACAAATAAATAACCATAAAACATAATTTGACAAACTGTTAAAAATACTAAAGCAAAAGAATTATAAACAATATTATTAATACGATCAAACAAGTCCTAACTAGTGAAGTTAAAGTACCTCAATATAAAAAGGCTAAACGAACCAAGAGGATCTTATAGTAATGGTCATGCTAGTTAAAAATTTTGGTAAACATCAGTTATGGTTCTTTTATTTATGTGAAAATTATTATTATTATTGGATTTATTGATGTTTTAACAAGCATCCACCGATTTCATACCCTAGAATAGAAAATGACTCTTTATGCTAGAGCTAAGGCATAATAGCAATCTGAGACCAGCCAGAAGCTTCGTTTATAATAGATACATAGCTCTGTTTATTAGAAATAGACTATTATAAAAGAGGCCTTTGATAACATCGGTGCTTGAATATGAAATGTTTTAAACTATTTATGCTAAAATGAATGTAGCATTGTAGCTTTGATTATGGTTAATGCTGAAACTACAGCAAGACGAATAAATATTTCTGCAAAACTTCACAATGCATTTAATTAAAAATCTTTTACCGATAATTCTAAGTGTTAAAGCAAAATGCAAAAGAATAATTACTATTATCTGCAATTGTTACAATATGGTATATTGGAAAATGTCTTCGATATTCTACAATACCAAACGATACTAATTTGTGGAATTTCATCACTTATGCCAGTGGTTCCCAAACTTTTTGGGTCCCGGCGCCCTTAATGTATTAAAATTTTCTCGCGGCGCCCCAAGTCAATACATAATAAAAAGGTCCTCACTTCTAAACTACAAAGTGATGACAAAAAAAATGTCCTGGGTCTTCACGGCGCCCCTGTAGCTTAGCCACGACGCTCCAGGGCGACGTGGCGCACAGTTTGGGAAACGCTGACTTATGCAATGATTTAAGAAAATATCCGCAAATTAATTTTGAATACAAAATAATAAAAACTCTCGGTTATTATTTCAAAAAATATTTAATAAAATGTATGTAACGTATTTCGGCTTTCTAGGCTATCATCTTTCTGATGATGACATAGAAAGCCAAATACTTGGCCTAGAAGACAAAATATTTTTTGAAACAATAACCGAGTGTTTTTATTATTTCCTATGCACCATGTTTCAACGAGTGCCTACAAATACGAATAAGGTATAAACCAATTGCATTGTATATCACTGCTTTGCTAGTATCTCCTTTCTTATCGTTTATTAGTCTTAGGAACTGGTCACTTTGCACTGAAAGCGTGAAAGTAAAGGTCCAGAGGAGTGAAGATAAATTGTGGTGAGTATCTTCGCCAAAATAATAATAACTTCTTAAACGGCTTCGTTGGTTATCCAACGAATGTCGCACGTATTATTTCTAGCAAGTGTGTATTAGACACCTGTGATCGTAGTTTCAATTACTTCTGATCTTGAGAAACTTTACTTTGAAATTTTACATTTTACAAAGTGTTTCGGATTGTACAAGAATTGTACACTCCGAAATTGTATTGTTATCAAAACCTTAAGGCAACACTTGTCATGTATCGCTTTTAAATTTGTCACAAGAAAATACTTAAGAAGAATGCGAATTATTTTACAAATATATTTCAAATTTAATATATCTTTATAATTACTACTACGAAAAAGTCTGGAATAAACAATGGATTAAACAAATAATAAGATCAAAGAAATTAAAACTGTTGGAAATGTTCGTTGATTGACCAACATAAAAACGTGTAGAAAATTGTTTATAAACGTTATAAACGTTGAATAGTAATGAGTAGTTAAGTTTTCGTGGGATCTTAACAGCAAGTAACACAAGATCAACTAATTTTGTAGTTGTATCTTGCTCGTTATCTGTTTAAAATCTTCGGATGCGCCTCGGCCTTTAAATTCAGAGGCGGCCGAAAAATATCTACTTTTTGGCCATGGTACAAAAATAACTATTATGGTCGTAACACCTGAAGCTCTGTGGTTACAAAATCTTCATTAACATCTGAAAAGAGATTAAACTTATAATTGTTTTTGTTTAAATCATTTGATATTATACATATTGTTTAGAATACGGTTGCTAAAGAACTACCTTAAACAAGCGTAGGTTGGAGACCACTAAGGTCTCCAACCTTTTTTGATAACGTACCCACAAAAAAAAAAGAAAAGCACATACCCCCAATATAAAGATATTTGGATATACTCCCAATATAAAGATATTTGGATATACCCCTCTAATTGGATGGAACTACTCCTTTAGGAAACACAACGGTGCATATAGATCCAAAAGAAATATATAACTAAATATTACATTTCATTGACTTACTAAAGTATCAACGCATATACTCCTTGGTAACACGCGTACCATACTTTGGAAACTACTGCTGGAAAATACGATGCCAACCGTTGGAAGACATGGCAACGACCGTAGATATTTCTAGAGACCACTAGTTTCTGCGGTAAAGATCTGTACGGATACACATGATTATATAAGACGCGTACTACCTGGCCAGAAGGTCAGTCAATTCTTTAGTTCGATGCAATTGACTTCCAAGTTGAGCAAATGATAATGAGTTCAGTAAGGTTAAGAGTAAGTTATGTTCGATATAGTGATTTAGTTGAATGAATATTTGGCCTAGTTTGGACATGATTAAATACTGAATTAACCAGTGATAGCATCCTACCGGTTTGGACCGGTTCCCGCGAACCGTTTCTTAAAATTATTGAAACCTTAGGGAACCGGTTGTTAGAATTATTAAAAATAAATGAATTAGTCTGACTTCAGTTTTGAATCGTGCGCCGTGCCGTGAAGTGTTGCAAATGTAATATTTATTTTATAAGTTATTAATAATACGCTCTTAAAATGTTTTCCTTATATTTAATAAATGGAAGTAAGTGATTTGTTTTCACTCTTAAAAATACAGAATAGGTTCCTAGATATCACATGACTTTATAGAACCGCTTCCTGAAAATTTAGGATGACATCACTGGAATTAACTATGGATTAACTGCAATATAAGTATAAAATTTGCTAAGAAATTATTGTATAAGTTCAATACAGTACTTGTTACGTATTTTTTCAAATGAGAAACGGACGTCTCTTCATTTCTTGCTATATGTAGATTTTTATTAACGATTTGCAAGTATCTGAAACAGTATTAAGCGTAGAATATCATGGCTTGTATAGTTTGTATAATCTCGTTCACAATGAACAAAGATTTACCGAATTTCGGAAAAACAGCACAAATCCTGAGAAATTCAAGTATATTTAAAACTAAAACGGTCCGCCAATAATTCATGAAAAGACCTATAAAGAAAGCACCTATGTCAATAAAATTTATAGTTATTTATATTAAATACACTGGTGTATTTATAGTTATATTTGTAGACTATGCTGACGGTTTATATCTGTTTTCATGCTTAATATATTTTATCATAATTTAAATAGTTCTGATACAGTTACTTTAAAGTAAAGAAAATCTGACTCCTACATTTTTGATTGGTTAACACAGAAATTTCATTCATAAAAAGCATTCTTGAAGAAAAATTGGTAGTGAATTTGGCAACATTTGATCTTCAATGATAACAATTAGCTCAGTTTAGAGAGTTCTGAATGACTTAACTAACTGAAGTTTCCTTGAACAAGTGGCGCAATATCTCTCGTTTTGATGAACTACTTTTGTGCAAAAGGAACGAGTGATATAGTGTTTCTAAATCAACAAGTTAACCCTATAATATACCAAAACATGCATGAGAAGTATATTTTTTAGTTAGTAACAATTTTAGTATAAACCATAATCAATATATCAATTAGTTATGTAACTATTTTCCAGCAAGACGACCCATTCACATAAGAAGTTCGAGCAAATAGTAGTTCAGAGATCACATAGTCAAAATTCTGGAATGGTTGTAGTTAAGCACAGATCTTAATCTGATTAAAAATATGAGATGCCTGAGTAAAAAACTTATTTCAAAGAGTGAACTGAACGACTTGATGTGTTTCCAAAAAAGGCGAAGACCATACCATTAGCAGTTAATTTTTGAAGATAATTCTCCTGATCGACTTCCTTGAGAAAAAAACCTGTTTTTGGCCAATACTACGGAGAACTTTTGAAGTTAAATTTAGTAATTGTAGAAACAGAATCTGCAATGGCCAATATAAGGTGTGTTTCACATTGAAACAATTGGCCAATTTAAAGATTTATAATCTTTCGCAGCCACCGTAGTCGCTTGACTTAGCTCCCGCGGATTTCCAACTGTTCTTGAAATATTAAAATTTTCCTCATTAGAAAAAGATTTGAGTCGTGTTCTTGAGTCGTATTCTGAGGACTTCGAAGAAACCTTTAGGACTGAGGACTTCTTCTGGGAGAAAATCGGATTTATTTATTTATTTTACATCAGCATATTTCAGCAACGAGGCTAATCGCCGATGGGAGAAAATCAGAAACCTGGAGAAACGTTGGGATAAGTGCGTTGAGATTCCAGGGGATTATGCTGAAAAAAAAACCCTCTTCTAATGACAACTAAAATTGTTGTCCTTAATATCAACTCCTTAAACAGCCCTCATAATTAAGCCAGAAGTAGCAAAGAGGTTAAATTATATAATAACTTATTTAAGGTGAGGGGGGGCGGGTCTGATAACCACATTTTAAGCATATTTTTGTGAATTTTTTTCAAATCTATGGTTAAATTTATTCATTTTCAAACTAAATACATATATAAAGTATGTTTTGAAGAAGATACAAAAAAATTTTGAAGGCAAAATATGGCGAAATGAGCCAGCTGTGGCAAATCTTCTCAGACTCCGGAAAAAAAATTGATTTTGCGGTGACCAGCATAACTCGTCACTGGATCATCTGAAATCAAAAATACAAAAAGTTTTTGTTAGTTTACGAGTTTGCCGAGGTAACGATGTTGAGATATTTTTTTTTCATTTAACAATTTTTTTATTTAACAATCACAAATATACTAATTTTTAGGTTTTTTTTAGGGGGAATTAATTTTTTTTGTCTTCTAAGTAACGCTAAAAACTGAAAAATCATTTTAAAAATAAAAACTCAACGTCATTACCTCGGCCAACTCATAAACTAACAAAATCTTTTTGGATTTTCGATTTCAGATCATCCAGTGACGAGTTATGCTGGTCACCGCAAAATCTAATTTTTTTCTGAGATTTGCCACAGCTGGCTCATTTCGCCATATTTTGCCTACAAAATTTTTTTGTATCTTCTTCAAAACATACTTATATGTACTTAGTTTGAAAATGAATAAATTTAACCATAGATATGAAAAAAATTCACAAAAATAGGCTTAAAATGTAGACCCCCCCCCTTAATGAAATGCTGCGTACAAGATACTTCGCACTTAATACAACAATATGGCAGTTTTGTGTAAGTGAGAACGATAGGTAATCTAACAGTGTTCAAGAAAAAAAAAAAAAAAGGGAGTGCAATATATAACAATCAAATTCATATAAAACGCTATCACTTTCTATTCAAAACTAAAACAATAAAAGTCAATAAATCTACTCAACCCTCAAAACATAAAAAAAAATCGAATATAAAAAATGACCTAGATTATAAGACACGAGATAAAATACAAGACTACACCATAAAGCAGCTAACAAAAAAATTGGATAACAGATTCAGAAAAGAGTATGGACATACGTCCCAGGGGGAGAGAAATCCGGGAAGGCCACTAACAAGATAGTTGTGGAACAGACTCTGCTCCCTAAATCTTGAAGGATGAGAACGCATCGAGCTCGAGAATCCATTAGTAAGCTATTTATATAAGTTTTTTTTTTTCATATAGGGTAGTTTTTATGAGGAAAAGTTACTCATTGTTAGGAAAATGCAAAAAATAAATGTCCTCAACAGATATATCCGAAAAATATGAATTATGCGCGTCTGATATTTAAAAATGAAGTCCAGGGAAAGTTAGTTTGTTAAAATTTCTGACGGACAGAAACGATGGCTATTTTTGCTTAACATATCCCATCTAAATCACTACAATATATAATGAACAGAATTAATTAAGCAATGAAAAGAAATGAAATCTCATATACATGTTAGGATCAGGACTAATTCTTGGACGCCCTTTGTAATATGTTACGTTAGCAACTATAACATGATGACATATATGTGACAGATTGTAAATAGACGTTGTAATAAATGCTCGTTTGTGCTTGAATCTGTGTGTTTTAATTGATATTATTGCAAACGCTTTAAAACTTTTATCATACATACTTAACAAAAGAAACCTTTCTTTGACAAACACAAATAGAAAGGATGAATGTCTGTTCGAAAAATTGAACAGACGCAGAGTTATGGTAATGGTAATCGCACAGCAATGATGGCTATTTGTGCCTCACCGAAAATGATAAAACACATTAAAAGAAAGTGCAAAACTTAAAATACAAGGTGTCTCAAAAGAAATTTTATATTTATTTAGCTTACTGCGTGAACGCAACGTATCCGAGGGGCTCGGGGGTTATGTCAATCGGTAGCCTGGCTCTTGGGAATTCAGTCGCTATGGAGCGTTTCTCGGGAGCAGACCGCGCGTTATGCGTGCGAGAGTTTTACAAAAACGGTGATTCGGCGACTGTAGCGCGTAGAAAATTCTGCAGTATTCGAGGTTTTCGCCACTTAAATGATGCGCCAAGCATTCCTCTCATTCGACATTGGGTTAAAAAGTTTAAAGAGACTGGTACAACGCTGGATAAATCAAAATCCGGGCGACCTAGGTCATCAAGAACGGTAGAAAACGTGAAGAATGTTAATCAGTCTGTTCGTGACGACCTGAACCTTTCAATTCGGAAGCGCGCAAGTGCTTTAAATGTGCATAGATCATCATTACATCGCATTATGCACAAAGACCTAAAGCTGCACCCCTACAAAATTCAATTGGTGCAAGAATTAAAGCCCCAAGATGCCAGTCAGAGGCTTAATTTCGTAAATCAGGTGATTGAGCGATTTTCAACGTTTACCAACATTTTGTTTTCGGATGAAGCTCATTTTCATCTTAATGGCCGCGTAAATAAGCAGAACTGCCGCTACTGGAGTGCAACGAATCCGAAACGCAAACATCAGAAACCTCTACATTCGCCTAAAGTGACCGTATGAGCTGCGATGTCGGCGCGAGGAATTATCGGCCCTTACTTTTTTGACGAAAGGGGGCGTGCAGTTACAGTGAATTCAGAGCGTTATGTGGAGATGTTAGACAACTTCTTGGTACCTGAACTGCAAAACTTTCCTGGCTATAACCAAAGAACATGGTTCCAACAGGACGGAGCAACTTCACACACGTCCAATATGTCTCTGGCACGTGTTCGTGAAATTTTCTCAGGCAAATTGATCTCCTGGAGAGGTGACATAAATTGGCCTCCACGCAGTCCAGATTTAACCCCTATGGACTTTTTCCTATGGGGTTATCTTAAATCTAAAGTTTACGCCAATAAACCGACTTCACTGGCGCATTTGAAAGAAAATATCCGTCACGAAATGGCAGCCATCCCTGAGTCCACCTGCCGAGACGTCATAAGTCATTTTACTGTTCGATTAAATGAGTGCCGAGAACGCGAGGATCTACATTTAGACGATATTATTTTTAAGAAATAAATCCCCAAAAAGTGTATTTTAATAATTAATAAACATTTTTTCTATATACGGCTTACTTTTTTTTTAATCGATCCACTAAATATAAAATTTCTTTTGAGACACCTTGTAGTAAGTTCTATTCTCTCAAGAAGACTATCAGCATATCCATGAGTACTCTGTCGTTACCTAAGGCAACTGACGGTCATAGCACAGGCCTAATCTCTCCCTGACAACTTCGAACTGCTCACTTAAAATATGTAACACAGACAAATCTGTGTTACACGTCTCACAAATAGGTGACTCTTCACTTCGAAGGAACTGTCTGTAGGTCCACCAACAGTGACCAATATAAAGGCGTGTGATGGTGGTATCTTCTCTGTAGTTATTCCTGCAGGAAGAACACTATTGTTTAAAGTCTCGCTTTATCTGTCTCAACTTCAAATTTTGTATGCTGTCCCAATCATGTTGCCATTTAGCTTACACCACATGTTTCAGATGTACAACTGCTAAATAAATTATAATTATAAATTATTCAGATGACTCTTTGCGTCATCTGGAAATATGACATAAACATCAATTATATGTGTCAGGTGGGTTTTGCAGCTACATCAGCCGCATCTTTACCCTTAATACTAACATTTCCCGGTATCCAAAGGTCCAGGGGAAGAACTATAACATAGGCCATTATTTGTAATTATGGAAATATTACTGGGGATCTATTAATTCGAATTAAATGTTTATTAATGATTAAAAAAATCAAAAATACTAGTAATAGCCTAAATGAACACTTTAAATGACAAATATTGTAGGAATAATATTTTTCGAAATAAATTATATTTCTCATATTTTAGTTTTTTAATTGCTTCCAAATAACTCACTTAACAATAATTGAGTTATCCTCCCCGCCAAAAAGTTCGGGAACATTGTTTAAAAATTGAAAATATTAAAAAATTAAGAAAAAAATCATTTTTTTTTCTTCTTTTTGAGCCCATAGCTGTGAAATTATTCATTTCTGAGAAAAGTTATGAGGAAAAAAAAGTTTCGTAATTAAATTTCCTACAAGATAGGATTATTTAGAAATTTCAAAAATTGTTAAACTTTCTGCAAAATAGCAATAACTGCTGAAAAAAACACTAAAAAACATGTGTTTGCATTTTACTTTTTTTAATGACTTGTATTGTACTTAGGACCTCCAAATTTCACCCTGTAAAACTTTATGATATGATAAAACAACACTGTAAATTTCATTAGGATCGGTTCGATAGGTTTTGCAAAATAATTTTGCAATCCAGGATTTGCAAAAAAAAAATTGATATTTTGCAAAATATTGCAGGACGCAAAGTAAAGCAGATAGAAGGTTGAAAATTTTTTACATATAGAATAACACTTCACCTTTCATCTGCAATTTGCAGAATTGAAATCGGTTAATTAGGACAGCGTTGGGAATTTTTTAAAACAATGTTAAAAATTTTTCGTTATAAATAAATTGAATATCTTTGCAACTACACAACCAAAATTAACTTATAAAAGCTCATTGGAAAGGTCTTTGAAAGACGCTTTTTTAAAAAAAATAAAGTGAGGTTATGTCAATTAGTTTCCGAGATACCCCTCTTCAAAGTTGAGCGTCATTTGCAATAAAGTTATAAACAATAGGTGAGTTTTTCTTGATATAACCTCCCTTTTTTTTTTTAATCGTCTTTCAAAGACCTTTCCAATGAGCTTTTATAAGTTAATTTTGGTTGTGTAGTTGCAAAGATATTCAATTTGTTTATAACGAAATATTTTTTTTAACATTGTTTTAAAAAATTCCCAACGCCGTCCTAATTAACCGATTTCAATTCTGCAAATTGCAAATGAAAGGTGAAGTGTTCTTCTATATGTAAAAAAATTTTCAACCTTCTATCTGCTTTACTATGCGTCCTGCAATATTTTGCAAAATATCATTTTTTTTTTGCAAATCATCGATTGCAAAATTATTTTGCAAAACCTATCGAACCGATCCTAATGAAATTTACAGTGTTGTTTTATCATATCATAAAGTTTTACAGGGTGTAATTTGGAGGTCCTAAGTACAAGTCATTAAAAAAAGTAAAATGCAAACACATGTTTTTTAGTGTTTTTTTCAGCAGTTATTGCTATTTTGCAGAAAGTTTAACAATTTTTGAAATTTCTAAATAATCCTATCTTGTAGGAAATTTAATTACGAAACTTTTTTTTCCGCATAACTTTTCTCAGAAATGAATAATTTCACAGCTATGGGCTCAAAAAGAAGAAAAAAAATGATTTTTTTCTTAATTTTTTAATATTTTCAATTTTTAAACAATGTTCCCGAACTTTTTGGCGGGGAGGATAACTCAATTATTGTTATGCGAGTTATTTCGAAGCAATTTCTGCAAAAATTAGCGTGCCCCCTCTCAATATCCACATGACGTAGTATTTTTACAGATCCGCCCTGGACTATATGCCAAATACACCATTGGAGTTTGCTGACTTAACGTTTGTTTCATTCGTTCATAAATGTTAGCGTAAATTCTATTCATTTAGAAATTATGACAGGCATTTATTTATTATGGATATAACATGAAAACACATGTCATTTTCTTTGGAAATATATAATTTATTATTTTAGAATTGGTGCCAAAAAATGCCAAATACACCTCGCCGTATGAGTTTTTTTAGTGACAATTCACTATGCTTGCTTCTTTAACTAAGAAATACTATAAGTCCTGGTAGAATCAGTTCATTTAGATAATGAGAAACAAGACATACTATGCGTAAAATATACAAATCAATGACGTAGAAAAGAAATGCTTAAATTATATTTATGAAAACGAGCTGAAATTATATGAATAAACTAGATTTGGCTTGGGTTATCGTCATAAAACTTCTATCAATAAAATACTATTCAAAATTAAAACATTAAAATATTATATTAAATATAATCATGGTTAACAAATATAGAATTAAACTGAACGAATCCAAATAACTCGAAGTAATCATCACTAGAAGGGAATATTACCCTTTTGTAAAATTTAATAACCAAGAACTACCCACTGCTAAAACAGCAAAATACGTAAGTCGCTAAGAAAATTTTGAGACATAAACAAGCATAATAGCATAAATAAACATAGCAAGTTTATTCATCTATCATTAAATAGACCATTTAAAACATAATACAGGGTCCGGCAGAGAGGTATTATGTTTTTGAAATGACTGTTACGCGCGCTTGTGTGTTCACACTGTTTTCGGAATGGTTGATATATACTAGTCAACAGATGCCATTTCAGTAACAATGGAGCCTTGGTCTATAGCACATTGCGTGTTTTTTTACAACACCTTCATTGAAACGGGTCGTTCTGTGGTGCTCACACAGCGACGATTTCGAAACCATTTTAATGTTGGTCGTCATGGTCGTGTTCCAAAACGGAATACCATTATGAAGTGGGTGAAGAGTTTTCAAAGAACAGGATCTTTTAGACCAGGGACTGCACGGGGACGTGATCGAACTGTACGGACCCCGGAAAACATTGAAAGAGTGCGAAAATCGGTGGAAGCCAGCCCTCGTCGTTCGAAGATACGTCACGCACGCACTTCAGATGTCGGACAGGTGAGTTCGCAGAATCTTACACTTGGACCTTCATTTCCATCCGTATAAGATTATGATTGTTCAAAAACTGCTGCAAAACAACTTCATGAGACGACACAAGTTCGCAGAAGCGATGTTGGAATTGCTAACGGACGATATCGTTTTCATCACGAGTAACGCGGCCCATTTTCATTTATTGGGGATGGTAAACAAACAGAACTTTCGGTACTGGGCAACCGAAAACCCACAACAACTGCATCAGAATCCTCTGCACAGCGAGAAAGTAACTATTTGGTGTGGCGTATCTCGAATCTGCATTACTGGGCCTTATTTTTTCGTGAAAACGGACGAACAGTGACTGTTAACACAGATCTCTACGTTACCATGTTGCGTGATTATTTCCTGCCAGAAGTAAGAAGACGACGCATCAACCTCAACACAGTTTGGTTTCAACAAGATAGGGCAACTTGCCATACATCAAGAGAAACAAGATCTTTTTTAAAACAGCATTTCCCAGGACGCCTGTTTTCATTGCGTGGGGATATGGAGTGGCCACCTCGGTCACCGCACCTGTCACCTTGTGACTACTTTTTATGAGGCTGCCTAAAAGCTCAAGCTTACATTAATGCACCAGCAATCCATTCAAATCTTCGCGACCATTTGGAAGGTAAGAAAGTTTGCACGCTATGGGGTACCCCACAACCTGATTGATGTACAAACAGCAATAAGAGTTCAATGGTGTCGAAAAATGTTTGCAATTGGTGCAACAGGACAGATGATGATGATAATACCCATTAACGAGAGATGAATAGCATATGAATATTGTAAGATTATGTTTGTAACGAATATATTTTCTAAAGTAATATCAATATTTTTCAATAAAAATGTTGTACCTTTTATCAATCCGTTTATTAGATTAAAAGCTTTCAATTACCCAATTCCGTGCCGACAATTTAGGATGTCTTTTAGTGAAGATATCTTATCTCTCAGATTGCCACACGGGAAGAAATTTGATGGCGCTCAATCTGAAGAATGCCAGATGTACGTGTTTGTCGAGAATACCCTATACATCTCTGCCAAACGACTGAACACAGTGGCGTATGTAAAAATTTCTGAAAATGTTCATTACATGACGAAACGTTTATAGTTCCTTATCAAAAGATAATTTACACTCTCCGTAGAGCCATTTCAAACGAATTGTTATTGGCAGACGCAAGCTTAGATATTATTTAACGCACTTCTATGAACTCTGCTGTTGCGTCTGACGATAGAACCATTAGAAGTAGCTCTACGAACATCCATTATCTGCAAGGAATAAATATACGAGTTTGATTGATAAAGTTGCAACAATGTTTTAGAGAGAGTAGTGGGGATAGAAACATGATAAAGCCTGCATTCGATAGACTTTACTGTTTACTCTAAACGTGTAGAGTTCCAGTTATTTCCATTACTCCGTCGAATAACAATTTTCATTACACTAAAACCTCCTTATGGGACAGTAATAAGGTGGAGGCAGTAGTAGTAGGGTGGAGGTAGACACCCGCTTAAATTGACCACTTTTTTATGGTCCTTGTTAAACAATACCTTTTGTAAAGGTAATATATCTACGTATAGTGACCTTCTGTTTCTTGTCATCATTGACTGCTTTATTCATGTTCTAAAATAAGAAATCATCTTCGGTAAAATCTCATTAAAAAAAGATAATAAAAAATTTTAAGCTTTAAAATTAAGAAGTCGTAGTTTAACTCCACGATACATTTGAAAATGGTCTTCTAGTTTTATGTCATTATTCGCAGAAACCCTTTTAAAAAATTAGTTCAATTTTTATTTATCATTGTAAATATAAAATACTAGCTGAGTACCCGTGCTTCGCTACGGTTTATTGATGGTTTGCCATCATCGTGCAATTATAATAAGTCATAGTTCTTTATAGATCACATTGCTGACTCTCACCTCAGGTGTAGATTCACCCCGTTAGAGGTTCATACTAATGACAAATAAAATTCGTAGTTTGTTTCTAAACATGTGCACGAGTAACTTTTATAAGCAAAAACCTAGTCAATATCTCATCTGTCCTAAGAGATACTGAGGAATCTGCGAAAAAAAAAAAAAAAAAAAACTCCTTTTCACCTCATATGGGTCGAAAAATCCTTTCTTAGTGCGTTATATCGAGAAATGTACTCTTGGAATTTCTTATTTTTAATAAAAAATTCTTTAGGAACGAAATTTAAAAACTGTTAGGACACTATCGAAAGATTTTAAAAAGTCACCTATATGCCAGAAAGGAATGTTATAACTCAAGACGCACAGGAGATATAAAGGGTTCGATGCTTACGTTATGGAAGGAAAATGTTCCCGGAATTCCATGTATCTAATCAAAAATATACCTATTTACTAATTAAAATTGATTGAAATATAAAAAAAAAACGGTCAAAATGAAATGATCTTGAAACTAATGATATTAAAATGACACCTAAATGCGAAAAAGCACAACATAGTTATAGTACAATAAAGACAGAAGCTACAAAGGGTTCTATAATTCACCCCAAATCTAGAATCGCCCCTTTAGGGATTGATGATTAGAGCAAAATCCTGAATTTAATTTTTAAACACATATACGGATAACATTGTAAGCAAAATCCAAATCAATATAATGAAGAATCCGAGGAAAAACATTTTATCACTTTTCATCCCATAGGGGTCGAATTTCGAAAAATTCCATACAAGAGGGTGCTTGCGACATGGAGGGAATATATTTCCTGAATTTCATATCTCTATGTCAAGGGACGTTCTTTCAAATAAAAAATACCAATTTACCCCTTTAGGGATGAAATTTAAAAATCTTTCAAAACGCTTTCTAAATATTTTAAATAAAAAATTATGTACCAAAATGGAATATTATAACTCCGGAAATACAAAGGTTTCTATAATTCACCCCAAATGTAGATTTACCACTTTAGGGGTTGATTAGGGCAAAATCCTGAGTTACTGTTTCAAAAATTTGAAACCTTACATCACGGAAGGAATATACTTCCCGAATTTCATGTCTCTATAGCCAAGGGAAGTTCTATCGAATATAAATACCCATTTATACCCCCCCCCCATTTACATTTAGAGGTGAAATTTTAAAAGACTGTCAAAACTATCTCGAGATATTTAAAAAAGACACCGGTGTGCCAAAAATGAATGTTATAACCTAATAAACACAGGAAATACGACGGGTTGTATAATTCACCCCGATTATAGATTTACCCCTTTAGGGGTTGATTAGGAAAGAACCATTTCTTAGGGGGTTCTTAAGTCATAAAAGGGATATACTCCCCGAATTTTATGTTTCTTTGTCTAGACGAAATTCTATCGAATTAAAAATACCAATTTACCCCTTTAAGGGTGAAAATTAAAAAAACGGTCAAAACACTTTCTAAATATTTTAAAAAGGCACCTATATGCTAAAAAGGAATTTTATAACACAATAAACACAGAAGATGCGAAGGGTTCTATAATTCACCCTGATTGTAGATTCACCCCTTTAGGGATCGATTAGAACAAAATCTTGAAATAAGTTTTTTAATATTTACATGAGTAATCATTGTGAGCAAAAACCAAGTCGATATCTTATTGGACCTAAGAGATATTAAGAAAACCGTGAAGCCATATTTTACCCCTTTTAACCCTCTTTTTACCCACTTAGAGGATGAGTTTCAAAAAATCCGTTCTTAGTGGGTGCTTACGTCATGAAGGGAATATACTCGCCGATTTTCATGATTTGAAAACATTGTACTTTGTACATAAAAGAATTAAACCAAATTACTTAAGACCTTTTGAAATTTTTAAACATCTTAAAGAAAGCACAACAGTATACTTTTACAAGTTTCTTATACAAAACTGGCATTCTAAAATAAAATTAGTAACATTCTATGCATCAAAATAAACAGCGAATTTTTTTTAACAAATAGAATACTTTTAATTGTAGTAGAAATAGTAAAAATGGTATGGCTCATAAACTTAATAATAGATTTTGAATAATAGACGTTTTCTGTTAAGTTATGTGCGTTTCAAATAACCATTGAAATTCATTTTGATACAATTATTCATAACAACTGTATGAATATCAGCAATGATCATCAGTAGGTTTTTTTTTATTTTATTTATTTTACATCTGCTTATTTCTGCGACGAGGCTAATCTCCGATGCCAGGGGTCGAGTTCCTACACCTGGATGAGGGGTGAATGAATGTGAAAATGGGAGTAATGTAAACATATTATTCTCGCCCGAATAATATCACCAATGGAGACTTTAACTAGTAACCTCACAATTCTTGTTGTTACAAGTCAAAACTGCAATTTAACGAGCTCGGTCACTCCGTTGGCTCAGTAGGTTTGTCAAAAGGTAAGACAATCCATTCGGCAAATACTGTAACACGTTAAGAGCAGTCAAAAACGTAGAGTACGGAGCTCAAATGTGGCCCCTGCGCCTAATTCCGCCCTGCAATCGATTTGTCTTCTTGAGACTTGTATGGTCTAGCGGGAACCTAGATTTAGAAAACTTTTATAATTGCGTTTATAATTGTATAGGTTATTTTCATTCTGAATTGTATTCCTTAATTTTATTTTTATTTGTTCACGTACAGTGCAGGTTATATTTTCTTATGTTCTAAATCCCATTTCATAATCAGAGATATGTGGTATTATCACTCATTATTGTTTAAACGATTATATCTGTTACCTTATTCGTAAGTGTTGATCTTGTTCTATCACTTGTAGATAAGCACCGCCAATCATAATAAAAAGTGTGTTTGTGCCTAATTTCGTTCCTCTACGTTGACCCTAATTCAGCGCAAAACAAAATCATAGTAATCTGCATATTTTCGGAGTCTGCATGAGCGTGTTTGATGCCCCTAGGCACAGCATAATTCGGCATATCCCGCGGAGCCCCTATGTGGTCTCTCAGACACGCTTAATGATACAACAGGCCCTGCATATATATTTATACAATACATTATGACAGTAGGGTACCTAGGCCGGTTCTGGCTCATTTTTGGTGAGTTAGAACCGGCCTAAATTTTACACGGGGTAAATTTGCTTATCTGTCTTATATTATGTTACGTCTTTGTGTAATTGGTTCTTAGGGGTTACTTTTGAGAGTATGAAGGGTTATATGAAGAGTATTTGTGTTAAATCATGTTATAGTTTTTCACCTTTTACTGAAGATAAGTTTTGTGTGATATGTATCTTATAAAATTATAACAATTTTTTATTATTTTGTTGGACCTGGCAACTCCAAGTAAGCAACAAAAATCTGCTATTATTATTCATTGTTCGATGAGGGTAGCTAAATATTGGCGCCACCTTAAGTTTTGGGCCCTAGGCGGTTGCCTAGTATGCCTTAATGGCAGCACCTTTATATTTCCGATCAGAAAACACAAAAAATTAAGTCTTGAAACAATGATTTGCGCTATCAATATAATTTAACGGAATTAGACGTAAGAGAGAAGTAAATGGGGATCAAAATGGAATCAAAAATCTTTTAAATACCCATTGGCAAACTAAAAGATCAAATATTTGTCCTATGCTTTTTTTTTTGCTTCTTTGTTAATAATTTGTACCATTATTTTTATAGATTCACGAACAAAACTTTTTTCAAATAAATAAATTGAATTAAAACTTTTTTCCCACAGATCCATTGGGACGAAATTAAGAACGCTTTTTCAAAAAGTAGAAAAGTAGTGCTTTCACATTTTTCTATTCTGTTTCTACAAAACTATGAAATATTGGTCCCATTTCTACAGTTTCAAGATAATTAATTTTTTTCGGCCTACAGTATTATGTAGTATGTTTTCAGATAAGAGTTAGAATACCATGGTGGGAAAGTATTTGGGCTTTTTTTAGGCCCTGCGGTTGCCTAGTATGCCTTAATGGCACCTTTATATTTCCGATCAGAAAACACTAGTCACAAAAAAACACTTTTTTTAGGCCACAAAAGAGTACATTTCTTCTACACCACGACAACGTCAGACCGCACTGTGTTGAAAAACAGTGAAAACGATTTCGAAAATGCAGTACACGATTTTTTTTGCTCGCTCGATTTGTTTTTAGAACTTAATGAGGCATTAATAGCAAAGAATTTTGTTTTCGGCGCCCAGGTTCAAGCAGCTATGCGGCAGTGTACTAAAAGCCAGCTAGGATTTTTCTAAAGAACGCTAAAAAGGATCATGTGTTTAGAAAAATGAAAATGTAAATTTAAAATATAATAAATATTATTTTCATACCAGTTTCCTAATTTCATATTGCCTCAAACGTTCCTTAAATAATTGGAGACTTTAGTAGTTAATAAATCCGACTAGTGATCAGCTAACAGAATATTGTCGAAATCATTTAATGATCTAAATGGTGCTGAACTCAAAATTTAATTTTCCTGACATTCAGAACTGTTTCTTAGTACGAGGACGTAGTGAAAAGTAAGGTCTCCTATTTTTTTTTTTTTTTTCATGAAAATCAAATTTCTTCACAACTTTGCGTACATCGTTGGAAAGGTTGAACATTTAGCTATTTTTTTACAAAGTCGCCTGGACGATCAATCACTTTTTGCATCCTGGTAACCAGCTTTTTAATGCCGGCGTCGTACCACTCGTCCCGCGGCGTCGCGAAGCAAACGATTTTTGAATGCAAAAAAGGTTTCTCCGATAGAAATTCATCGCCAGTTAGTGAAAGTGTACGGTGAGAAGTGTATGGACATAAAAAACGTGCGGAAATGGTGCCGGGAGTTTTCTGAGGGCCAGGAAAACGTCCACGATGTGCAGCGGTCGGGGCGGCCGAGTTTGCCGGATTCAACGGTGGCTCGAATCGACGAGATGGTGCGCAATAACCGGAGAATAACCCTTCATGAGATAAAGGAAGGTCTTAATGAAGAGTGTGGCTACTTCTCCGTGCAGAATATTATGACGGAGGTCCTCGGTTACCACAAGGTGTCCGCCAGGTAGGTCCCTAAGCAGCTCACCGATGAACACAAGAGAAAGCGCGTGGAAAGTGCCACAGAATTTTTCCGCTGCTATGAGAAAGAGGGCGAAGAATTTCTGGATTCGATTGTGACTGGAGACGGAACTTGGGCACATCATTACACCCCGGAAACGAGGAAGTGCAAGAAGCAGTCGTCAGTTGGCTTCGCGACGCGGCGGGAGAGTGGTACGACGCCGGCATTAAAAAGCTGGTTACCAGAATGCAAAAAGTGATTGATCGTCAAGGCGACTTTGTAGAAAAATAGCTAAATGTTCAACATTTCCAACGATGTACGCAAAGTTGTGAATAAATTTGATTTTCTATGAAAAAAAAATAGGAGACCTTACTTTTCAATACGCTCTCGTAAAATTGAATACTTTATTAGTTAAAAAATATTATCTAAATCTCATAAGAATAACTACAACAGAGATGTACACCACTTCCGCTACTTTGAATCTCTATTCGGAAACAATCTTTAAGATCTTTAAGCTTGTTAGGTCACAATAATTGTAAATGGCAGGACAATTAAAAACATTAGATATGCCGATTAAACTGTTTTTCTTGTGATTAATATCCAAGGTCTTTTAAAATTAAGACTATCTGCATACGAAGTTACTAAGAGAGTGCTCGTTGGCGCTAGTTATCAACACAATTTGGATAGCAACGGGTAACCTGCGATTATGTTTCCATATAATTCAATGGTGTTATGTAGTAGCCATACGTTATGTATAAGAGGGTAGCTTGTGAGTTATTTCCCATATAATTCAATGAGGTTAGGCACATGGCGCTACTCGATTGTAATCCGTTCTTTACGTATTACTGACCACCTCCCGGTAACTCAAAGTGCACGAATTATGCAAAAGTTTCAAACTAATATACTACACCCAATCATGGACGTTCGTTGGAATCTATCGACATTATCCATCAAGACCTGCTTTTTGAGGCAAAAAATGAGTAAATTATTATATATAGTATAAAATATCTCACTAAACTGAAAGAATATATCAGCAACTATGCCATCCTTCTGGATATTATTGATGAAACGAAACGTTGAAAAATACAAGCCATTAAATCTACCTTTTAGATATTTGCTTAATAAATCTAACCAATAATAGTTAAATTTAGGATATTGCCACTGGGCAATAACCTGTTAATTAATACCGGAAATTAATTAGCGGTTCCATTTATTATTAAATTTAATATAATTAACACATCAAAAATCATGGGATATTATATAAACTCATCAATATGTTCTAGGGATATTGGATGAGGTTGAGGAATGAATGTTATTTTATATACATTTTGTTAATAGTGTGTAGGCAGTGTCGCCACGTGGGTATCGGCCGTGGGTGTCGGCCGCACATATGCGGACATTTTGAGATTGCCCTTTGCTAGATTCGTACCGAAATACCACGGTTGTTGATGGAACTTTGCACAACTGCGTGATTACGGTTTGATTCTAGTCGGGAACGGTAATATTAATGTAAACTTCAACGCTGTCAGAGATAAATACAAGGAGATTTTTAAATCAAGGCAAAAGTCTACACAAACACCACTGCCTTGAAGCCAACGGTAGAGCGATGAGTTAGATGGAAAGCCTGTATTGAAAGCCTTTGCTTTTTTAAGACGTCCAAAATCATCCGATGATGGACAAGGCTAGATGAAGATTAATAAGACCGGTCATCACATAAGGTGCAGAAAAGTGAATCAAGCACGAAGATGCAAGGCAGCTACTTGTTTTCGAAAGAAAAATCCTCCGCAGAACTTTTGAACAATGAGAGAGGGACAAAATGAGTTCAGAATTCACATAAATTGTGAGCATGAAATTCTTTTCGCCGACACAAATATCCTTGCATATATTATATATATCCAACCCCGTCGAACAATGATGGGTGCTTTGCAAGTCTAGACATTCCTTCTTGAATATGCCTTTTGATGACTGGAGAGTCCAATACGCGACACAAAAGTTTTTGCGCACACCCAGCACAAATACTCCTCAGATGTAACAAGTATACTATTAAGTTTCTCTTTCCATCTAGTACGACCAGTCTCACCTAATGTTATTCTCTGCTGTTCAAACTGGTTCACTGCACAAGACACCGAGTTTTTATACCTGGTGCGATCAGTACTTCTCCCAGAATGAATGTAGGAGATGACAGGATTTGAGTGAGCTCTTGATTATATCTTATATCTTCTGTACGGGGCTCCAGGGTTTCTACTGCTATGTGACAATTCTGAATACAGTACCTGCTTAGGCATACGGTTGTCTGGCATTCTAATTACAGGTCCGGTCCATTTTAGATGTTTCTGGACTAGGGTAGACTCAATGCTCAACATGCCTGATTTTTTTAGAATATCAGTAAAGTCGGTTTACGATAACTATGAGATGACGTCACACTTGGTTAGTTTAAGTACCAACGTTATGATATGTTTTAATCAACATCAATCCATAACTCAGTTAGTACATTTATTTATTTAATGTTGATACATTTTTTCAATGTTGCCAGTTTGAAATTGAATTGTTCAATCGTTGTTAAGGCCACACCCATTATTGTTTCGAGCTCACTTCAATTTCTATGGGATAGAAAGCGACACAAAATATGTAATTTTCATCTCTTTTAACACATGTAAATTGGAATGAGAAGAAACATGAAAATCCACACCCATTATTGTTTCGAGCTCACTTCAATTTCTATGGGATAGAAAGAGACAGAAAATATGTAATTTTCATCTCTTTTGAACACATAATAATAATTTACATTCATTCCTTTCGTCCATAGGAAATAAAGGTTTTCAATATATTTTTAGAAGTTGTTCGATATAACCTTAACTAACCTAACTTTTTTTGACTTTGCTTAGACTACGGTAACTGGGCCTTCTGCATAGTATGGAGAACAGAATCCCCAAAATAATTTACGTGTAAACCACATTTAAAGAGACGAGTTGGTAGACCCAAAGACAAGTAGATAGATAATGTGGAAAAAGACTTAAAGAAAGTAAATATTCGAATCTGGTCGAATCTGGCTTTGAAGAGACAGGAATGGAGGTGGGTAGTAAAGGAGGCGCATGTCCTTCTTGGATATTAGAGCTATGAAGAAGAAAAATGAAGAAGCTAATTAACGGCTACCCGTTTCATCTAAACTCTAGAACCACATTTCAATGGATTTTCGTTTGGCAGTTTCTGACATGGTCCAGGAATATGGTTTTGGATAAGATAATGAAAACGACGTAATATGGTATGTAATATTTTACGTCTTAATATTTTATGTAATATTTAACGCAATATTTTATTTCTAGATATGTAGTTTCGAAGATCTCGATAGCGTTTTCGGACGGTGAAAATTTTAGTACGAGGAAAACTCTAGTACCTGGGCCCCGCAAAAAAAAAAAACATAATACTGTCTTAGGAAAGATATAGACCATTCACGTTATTTTTGGGCCATCCTTCTAGTTTTATTTAATTTCATTATAAAGATAATTCACTTTACAGTCGTGTATAATTAAAATCAAATGTGTCAAAAATATAATTTACAACATCGGAATAATAAATGAGTTTTAAAAAAATTACATTTACAATTATAATGACTAAAAGAAATACGACTGACGTGAAAAATATTGTTTTTGATAAAATATTTAAGAAAATTTACATATTACTGACAAAACAAAACACCTTCGTGAAAATATTTCCCAAATCGTAAACGTTATAGATAAATACTAATTTTATACACTAATAAAAAACATTTCTACACCTGTTGTTAATTTATTTTTATTAGGCACGAAAACTTTTATGATATATTAGCATGGAAATTAAAACTTGTACATTATATTTTATATTTGGGAAATATAATGTGGTAATAAAGATTTTAATAAATGGCACCACTTCAGCAAGTAAAGCTGCAAAAGCAGACAAATTTTAGTAGATAATAAAGAAGATTCTACTATATCATACTGCATCACTGCTGTCGCTAAGGATTGTGCAAACTCAAGATTAGATCATAATATAATATATGCCCAGTAGCATCAATTAGTAGCCTATGCGAATGGTCTATGTAATCCGCATAGGATACTTCATTAGCAGAAATAGAGGTTGTTAAAAAACTCTTAACCGGCTACACCGATTATCGTAAACGGTATACGCAGCGAATCCGTTTTCTCCATACTTAGAATAATTTTTATTTTCATCGGACGTTGGCATAGTTTATTTGCTGGTCACCGTGGCGTAGTGGTAAGTGTACCGATATACAGACTAGGGATGGGAAAAAAACATCGATGTATCGAAAACATCGATGTTTGTTTCAAAAACATCGATGTTTTTACCATCGATGGTCAGCTGGCGATAGTATCGATAAAACATCTATGTCTACTACCGATGTCGATTTTTAAACTTTGAAATTCAGAAACTACCACTAGAGGCGCTGGAATCTTAAAAATTTAATTTTTATTAAAATTAGTACACAAAATATAAGCGCCATCTATTGTGACATAACAATACTAATAGTGTTAGTTCTTATTTTTCTTAGCAGTTAGCAGAATACGAAAAAATAAGAAGAAACTTCTAATTGTTGCAAACAATGCGAAAGACCAAAGACGTCAACACACTTTTTCTTTTTGAGTCTTGTTGACACTTTCCCAGTTGTTATTCCTCCAAACCCTGGATTTTTGTAAGTTGTCATTAGCTACTTTTTTATAAATTGTAGTTGGATTTTCCTGAACAAAATGATTAAAAACTTCTATTAATCGGTAAAAGTAACTAGAATTGAAAATCTAGTTCCGCCTAAACCAAAGGAACAGACTTTATTTCAACTTAAAAAAGTATAAAAATAATTGTGTATGACAGTGTTATTTTTATGTTAAATAATATAAAATTAACATTAAGATTACTATATTAGTATTGTAATAAAATCCAATATTTCATTTTAGAAATGTAAAAATAGTAAGGTCTGTTCCTTTGGTTTAGGCGCAACTAGATTTTCAATTCTAGTTACTTTTATCGATTGATTGACGCTTTTGATCATTTTGTTCAGGAAAAGTCAACTTCAATATATAAAAAAATAACTAATGACAAATTACAAAAATAAAAATTGCGGTTAGCTCCGCCTAATCGTTTGGAATAGACTGTAGGTACAAATAAGGATTATTATATTGGGTATAATAATATTAATGTGAAATTAATTACTATTAAAAACGAATATTTCTATTTCAAAATCTAATAAATGCTTTTTGTGTATTATGTGTTACTTTTTTCGTATTTTATCTTTACATTATTAAATAAAACCTATATAATATAAATAAATAGCTTTTTTTAATATTAATAAAACATCGATATTTCCGATACATCATGTTTTTCCTTCGATGTTTTTTCAACATCGATAGTAGGCGCCGATGTTAACATCGATGTTAAACATCGATGTTTTGCCTTCGATGTACAACCCTAATACAGAATTCTAGGTCATGGGGGCTCGGGTTCGAATCCCGATTATGGCATGGATATTTGTGTTGTCCAAAACTGCACAATCATCAAATTCTGTAAAATTATCATATATAAAAATGCAGCTACTGGATAATGGCTTTAGTAGCTAATTCCAAAAAATATTTAAATAAAAGTTTGTTCTTCTTCTTAAGTCTTTTCTTTTTTCATAATTTTGTCCCAAATGCAAGAGAAAATGAAATGAGCAATTTTTACACTCGGGGGACGGATCGTCCCCCAAAGTTGACTGGCTGCTCTTTATCCCCATTTTCTCGACAATAATCTGAGTTTTTATTTATTTTATTTTTTTAATTCTAGCAATAATTTTGTTTAAGCAATGAACAAAATCTATTCTCAGGAGTAAAAGGAGCGGCTTAATATTTTTTTTCTTAGATTTTTGTTACCGTTTAGGAGTAATTTTATTTTTTTAATACTTATTATTTTTCAGTATACCGATTAACCGATTAAACCGTTAAGTAAATGGTAATATGCCAGCCCAGTTTTTCCTTAGTTTTTAGACTGATTTCTATTTTTTTTTAACAGGATGAAAAAGTTGTTTCAGGATTTTCATTTTTAAAAATTTTGAAATAAATAATTTTTATACTCAAGGATGGAGGACCGATCGGGCGAAAGTGTTCCGATTTTGCCTATTTATAGATTATTTTTTGGTTGGAGGGAACAAAAACTACCCTTATGGTAAGGAGCGAGTCCTCCGAAAGTAGACGAGCAGTTAAATATATAAATAGTACGAATAACTTCTACCCTTATGTGTAGAAGCGCATTCCAGAAGAGCGGAAAAACTTCATTTGGCGTTTTTCTATTTTTTTGCGGTCATTTAAAAAGATCTTGCATTGATTAAATTTATATATTAAACGAATACCACCTAACCTCACAATAATGAATTTGGACCGACTCCCCTGATTCTAAAATAAAACACATTCATTTGACATTCAGGGCCTCGTCTCAGTGAAATTGACTCAACTATCAAAAATAGTGTTTTCACTATTCATTAGGTCACATTGAAATACGTAATTAAAAATTAAATTTCTCCTTTTCATGTGACGAACATAAAGAAGATAATATTTTACATGTAACCCTTGTTCTTTAAAACAAACATTTGCAGCATTCCATGGAAAATGAACGTATGTCGGTTTCTAAGGGCAACACATGTTTTGTTAGGTTATGAGTGCCATTAAACATGTGGTCTAAAACAATATCTTTCATTCACCGGACCACGGATTGCTGCTGGTCCACGGCTTAATCTATACGATTCGCGAAAATAAAAAAAATATAGTCTAATAGCGTAATATTTTTTGTAGAATATTGATGCCTAGTAGAACTTGTACATAAAATAATAAAATTTTAAATGTAGTAGTAACAAAAAAATATTTACTTTTTAATGTGAATTTACAGTTTAAAAAAAGTTATTTTTGTAAAGTATTTTCAACGGTATGCGTAGAAGATTAGATATTTTACCGGTACGATAAATAAAAACTGTAATTTTGATAGTTCGTGGTAAGATTTAGGTTGAGAAACACTGGTCTAAAACATACCTTCATAAATATTTGAGTTTATTTTTTTGAACACACGAGGTGTGTAAATTAAGTATTCGAACTGGCAACATAGTGTTTGATCTGGCAATATTTGGGACACGGGACTAGGAAGGGTGACAGATGAATATGTGATACATCTGCAGTACGTGTTTGAACTCGCTAGATGAATTTTGTTGTCCGTGGCGATTTTTTTCGTGAAACAATTTTTCTAGAGCGTTCTTAAAATGAGTGACATTCATTTCGAGCAACGGTGTGCTATCAGGTTTTGCTTCGGACTTGGGCACAGTGCAACGGAAATTTCTGTAAAACTTCAGCAGGTTAACGGAGACAGTGTTTTGTCAAGGACCCAGTTTTTTTGGTGGTTTAAGGCATTTTCAGAAGGAAGAGAGTTGATTGAAGATGAATCACGCAGCGTAAGGCCTTCATCTTCAAGAACCGATGAAAATATTTCGACAGAATCCGGGATCTTTCCGGGATTTTGCTTCCCGGGACAGGTTTTTCGGTTGACAGACGGGGAAGAGTTGAATTTGACTACACTACCGTTCATCAGATTTTGACCAATGAATTAGGGATGAGAAATATCTGCTTGTCACACAGCAATTTCAATAAACGAGTTTTTGGCCAGTAAAAACATTCCTGTGGCTCCTTAGCCTCCTTATTCGCCTAACTTGAGTCTTGTGACGTTCTCCTCTTCCCAAGATTGAAAAATAACCTTAAGGGGCGTCATTTTGGGACACTGGAAAACATTCAAACAGCCGTAACCAACCAGTTGATAGATATTCCAGTATCCGAGTTCCAGCACTGCTATGAGAATAAGAAGAACCATCTCCAGCACTGTGTGGCTTCCCAAGAAGGTTATTTTGAGGAAGACAATACTAGATTGTAATTCTATTCAAATAAAAAAAAAAAAAAAATCAGTTCGGTTACCTAATTTGCACACCTCGTATTTGCAAAAAAACATTTTTGTGTGTGTTTGTTCAGGTTTCTTTTGAAGTTCTGGCAATAGATATTAGTCACAAAATACTACCTGGAAAACCACCTCACATAACTTATTAATCGAACTAATTTTCAAAACTTCCGCAAATCTTTCAAAACTACGTATTTGACCCCTTCTTACCAAGAAACATTTAGGCCCACTCAGTCTTCCCTAAAATGTGTAACTGCACCTCTGAATTAATATTTGCGATTATGGGACGTGTTTCAAAGGGCAAGTAAGGTCGAAAATCTCGGCTACCGTAAAAAGTAATCCTTAAGTTACGTCGAAGGGCGCTAGTCCTCAGTCACAAGACTTGGGGTGCAGACCGCACTGTCATGTTGCTTTTATATCGTTCTCTAGTGCGCTCTAAGCTGGACTATGGATGTCTAGCTTACGGGTCAGCTAAACACCAAGAGATACGGATTCTTGACACTGTACATCACACTGGGGTTAGATTGGCCACAGGTGCATTTCGCACCAGCCCAATACCAAGCCTGCTGTGTGAAGCAGGCGAACCGTCACTGTACAATCGTCGTAAAATTCAATTCCTGCGGTATATGGCTGCACTCAGTGCCAAGCCAGATCATCCCGCGTATGACCCTATTCTACAAAATAGAAAACCAAGAGCCAATAGGCCTTTTGGTCTGAGGACTTTCGACATTTTGAGTGACATTGATTTTAATATGCCCGAAATGGCAAGCTTCGTTTTGTGTGCTGTTCCACCATGGACGCTGCCGCGTCCACTTGTGAACCACACATTAACTAGGTTTGATAAAGATACTACGTTGCCTATCGAATACCAACATGAGTTACAAAGAACACTGGTCCCTAGGTTCGAGGATACTGTCATTTTTACTGACGGATCAAAATCCGGAACCAGGGTTGGGTGTGCGTTCGTTGTCCTGAACCCACGTCAACAGTTTTAGTACCGTCTGCACTCCATAACGAGTGTGTACACTGCTGAGCTGTACGCTATTTTCAAGGCCCTGTGTTTTGTTTGGTCAGAGCAAAGTCGGTCAAGTGTTCTCTTGACGGACTCGCTGAGCGCTCTGAACAGTATCCGAGATCCAGATCCAGTGCATCCTCTTGTACTAAAGATCCGGTTGCTACTCCACAATCTGAACGCTCAGAATGTGAGGGTAGAGCTGTTTTGGATACCGGGACATGTTGGTATTAAAGGCAACTAAGCGGCAGATACAGCTGCAAAAGCCGCCTCACACAGACCTATGATTGATGTGAGTTTCATTTTTCCAGATGACGCAAAGAGTCATCTGAAACACCTCGGTTTTAGACATGTGGCAACATTAGTGGAGCCGCACACAGAACGTTAAGTTGCGACAGATTAAGGGAGACGTTAAACCATGGGGTTCTTCCTGCAGGATTAACCACAGGGAGGAAACCGCCATCACACGCCTCCGTATAGGTCACTGTTTTAACTAAGTAACTAACTCAAAGGGCGCTAGTCGCGACATGAAAATCACCCACACGCAATAGTAATAATCAAGAAACACTTACCGTGGATAGGGTAAACCTGCGAAATTAAGCGTTGGCGAACTATTGTATGAATAAATACCTAAATATTAATTGTTGAGTTAACGTGAAGTTGAGGATACTATAAACTTAAAAAGATTCTTTACTTCACAAATTAATAATTTGTGAATTTGTGAATCTTTAAGTTTGCCTTAAGAAACACCTACCCTTTTCTACCCAATGCGCTATTTAAGCGTTGGCAAACTATTATTTTAATAAATGCATCTCTTGTGAACAACTTTTAAAACCTCCAAATTTATGTTTTGAAAACAAATTAATGTTCTGCCATGAGATTTATTACTAGCAAAACAGATGACAATTTTAACAAAAATATTTTTGTTTTTGTTGTATCGACACCAAAAAAAGAGATACGTGTTTATTAGTATTTACATTGACATATCACAATCATTTAAATGTTTGATTGAATGTTTATGTTACATGTTTGTACCTGTCAATAACAATTATTCCACGTGTATACATTTATGTCATCAAGATTTTTAATTAGGTTTTCGATTTGGGGTGTACTAAACACTTTTACAGATTAACATCGTTTATCCGCATTGCCTGACGAGTGTCGATACCAGTGGCGGCTTGCAAAGCAACCTGGAGCAAAATAAGCCTTTCGAACAATGTATTCAAATTCCGTCTCAAATATCATTGCATAAACGAACGGGCCATAATGAATCATATGCTCGTTTTGGCCCATACGCAGGTAAGTAAGTATAAACGATTTTTTCTGTACAGTCTTGAACATGGTTCGAACTTATAAAAAGAACAGTAATCGACAATTCTAGGATGAAGAAAATATTGTCAGAATTATGGTATAATTGTGTGAATGTCCCAATTCCTTTAGCGGCCTTTAAGCCGTGTAGGTTGCTGACGTACGGTTTTGGGAATTAAAGAAAGTGCAGAGTGTTGCGTGTTTGTCAACATAAGTTTTGAACTACATTCTAATGTGTTGAGAAACATGATTCAGTGTGACTTTAATTGCTGCCAACAATTACACAAAAGAATACTGTTTCCAAAACAATTGAGGTAGGACCTGACGTCATAGTGTCCTGGTTAACAGTTATAAAATGGTCTTAGGGAATAGAGTCGTGGTTAGTCATTCTCGGTAGTCAAGTAGTAGCCATTTTTGTGAGCAGTCATCAGTCCGCATCACGCTACCCAAGGACCAGACCAGCTGTCGAAGTCACCAAAACGAGATGTGAGTGTTGTCTACAGGGCTTCTCCACATGTTCGCCTCGTGCGGATACCTGGGGTGGTTCGACCGATCCTGGAGAAGCCGGGGCAAGAACAGAACTTACATCAGCTACTAACAGACAACACCAGCAGCCATTCTGACAGCTAATTGTATTCTGATGTAAAATTATTATTATATAATAAATTTTGTAGAAAATATGTCCGTTCTTGAATCCAACCCGTGACGATATGACATTTGTTAAAGGTGAGGTTTATAAATCGTCCAATGAGGAATTTTTGGTCATCACTTAATTGGACCTATTGAGAAGTCGGGGCAAAAACGAGACTTACATCAGCTCCTAACGTACAACACCAGCAGCCATTTTGACCAACAATTGTACTCTGATGTAAATTAATACTATATAATAAATTTTGTAGAAGAGATCCCATTCTTGACTTCACCCCGTGACAATATGTCTAAAGCAGTTATACATAACAAAATGTGATGTAGGTCTACTCAATTCGGTTTCCCGACGCCCACTTTATGGTGGCTTATTAAGAAATATCGAAATATTCATTATTTAATAATAACTGCTCATGTGCTAGAGAACAAGATGATGGCGAAGATTGTCATCGTTTTTGCAAACTTAACGATTTTGCGAACAAATTGATCATATTGTCCGACGAAGTGTTCGTTATACCCCGTATAAAACAAGCCAAATGTTGAAGCAGTCTGAAAGAATTGCACTATTAATTTTTTAAAGAACGAGAGCTTCTCAGTTTTCTTTAAAAATTAATTTTTTGAGTGATTGCACCGAAGACTTGCTACATAAAACAACGGCCCGTTCTATTTTTCTGGCTATTGCGCTACCAGTCAGTTTAAGATAGCCGGACTGTATGTATAGTGACCATAAAAATGGATATAAAAATGGATTAGCAAACTTGTAAATCTAACATGTTTAATAATGTAAATATTAAAGCAATACTGGTAATAAAATTAGATTAATTAATATGTCGTATTTAATTCAACAACCCTTAAGTCCATCTTTAAAAAAATCATTGCAACCGACTAGCGAACATGGAAAATTCATACTCGAAACCCCTCGCAGAATATGAACTCAGTATGTGAGAACCCTTGAATTGTAGGTAGGTACAGAGGAAGTACAGTGCTCTTGAAATATACTATAAATACGGAACTAGACCGATAACTTCACAACTTAAAACCATTTCTCAAACAAAAATTAGAAATATTCCCGAGAGATGGCCAAAAGAGCCTATCGGGAGCAATTATTTTGTTGGTCGAATTGTATTTTATATGATAATACAAAATAAAGCAAAAACTTGAGAAAGAACAACTTTAACACACACTAAATTAAAAATTGTGCATAAAAGAATGCATAGAAGAACAGCCAAACTATTTAAAAACATACCAAATAAAAATCTGAGTCATTGTGATGTTTGGCAATAGTTATTTCACGTAAGACATTAAACTGCAGTACAGATTGACATAGCAAGTGGTACTATCATTTAAATATTTTTACACCCTGCATTATAAAGACCGAATCTTGAAAAACGTACAATGAAAGACGAAGAAGTCCTGGAATCAAGTGTCTCCTAGGCCGCTATTCTCAACAAATGGTTCAAACTTACAGCCAGCAAACTATTTTCCATTGAATCAAACAAACTGTTCATTTTAATGATAAGATAAAAAAAGAAATAAAAAATAAACTTGTTACAAATATTTTGCAGGGCGCTGTGTGCAGGTTTTTAGAGTGTGTACACATGGGCGGCTCATTAAATGACGGCAACTTAGGTCAATTTTAGTATAATCCTACTAGAAGACGTTCTAATGAAAGTTTGCACACCTGTGTCATTTGGGTTCGAATCTAATAAAGGGCGGCCTTATGAATATCTGAACACGGTGTCAACAGCCCGTGTTCAAATATTCATTTCCACACAGCAGCCTTATTTTTTGTTACGAAATATTTCTTTATCATAAGAGACATCGGAAGTTAAAAACATCGGATAGTATTCGCTAAGGAACACCAATCTTGGCCCGCTTGCCAAAAATGGCGCATTATACTATCATCATCATTGGCGCGACAGCTCGAGTTGAGCCTAGTTCTTTTGTTTCAAGGTTCCATGACCCTGTTTTCAATCTATGTACATTCAGGACTAATGTAGTCAATATTACATCAATTTTACTATCAAAACTCCTGTAACGATAACGGAAAATTGACTTTTTCAGGGTATGCTGTATAAATTCATTAACTAGAATATTTTCTTTTACCACAAATATTTTTTCTTTTTGATAATAAATTCTCTAATAGTTGTTTCGACATCACTTTTATGACAAGAAATTATTATCAATTCACTTTCCAAAGCAAAGTGCGTATTCCACAACCAAAATCCAGTCAATTTGTTTCTAAAAAACAATATCTTTTTCTAATCAGAAAAAAATTCAGCAGTATGCGTCGCTATAATATCATTTGTGCCAAAACAAAATATTTAAAATCAACCAATAAAATGTCGCAACGCAGCGACGCAAAATGCAACACTCAGTAATTGAATGTTAGTCTAAAAAAACGAAAATAGCTGAGAAAACTGGAGCTAAAATGACTGTACAATATACTTGCGTCTGAGCTACAAAAATATGACCTTTCAGAATTTTTAGAAAAATAGACATAGCTGCATTTAATGCTTATATTTTATACACACTGAACAGTACAGAAGGGCCAAAAAATCAAACATTATTAGAATTATAGAGGTAGCAGAAAATAATGTAAGTAATACAGGAAAGCAATTTACATCTGGCGAACAAAAATCAGTATTACAATGTTTAAATTTGTTTCCAACGACATAATATCGAGAGATTTCATTAACAAGTACAGACACAACTAGAGACATGTAGTTTTTTGCTACGGAAAAGTGATAAAACAAGTAGATTTTTTGTTTCTCGTGCAAGAAAACTGTATTTAACTACATAGAAACAAACATATATATACATAATGTAATTATTTAAAGAACTCTGCTTAATGACAAATGAACAAAGCGTCAATCAACTTATTTATATATTTCTTTCTCACTCATACTTGCAAGGCATGTGGGAGTCAAATATATAAATAACTTGGGTAATGCTTCACTCAATGAACATATTTTTTTTTTAAAACGAAATTTTATTACCAAAACTGCTATAACGACACCTGAAAATTGTCTTTTTCAGGGTATGCTGTATAAATTCATTAACTATAATATTTTCTTTTACCAAAAATATTTTTTCTTTTTGATAATAAATACTAAATAATAAATACTTGGAAACAAATAATAGTTGTTTCGACATTTATGACAAAAAATTATTTCCAAGTTAGTTAAAATTTTTGACGCACAACAACGATGGCTATTTGGGAAGAAATTATGTCCGTTATAACTGTCTTATACTATTTAATATGAATGGGGTATTTCTAATACCCCTCTTAGTTAGGGTGACCATTCGTCCCGCATTGTAACATTTTGTCCCGCATTAAGATGCGTCCCGCAAAAGTCCCGCATTTTGTAACTTGTGTTTGAGGAAATGAGGACTTTTTTTTGCTCTTCACTTGGATTTGGGAAATGAGGACCTTTTTTTTCCTCTTCACTTTGGGTCCATGAGGACCTTTTTTTTGCTCCATCCCGCATTGCCTTCTTAAGTAAATGGTCACTCTACTCTTAGCAGATGGTTATAAAAATATATAATAACGACATGGCTGCATAAAAGTAACTGAATATTAATAAGTAGGGATGGATAGACTGAAAACTACATCGAGCTTAAAACCTACGTATTTTGTATATTTTATTTGTTTTGTTGAAATGTAATGCGAAATATGTTATATCATTAGTTTTATTATTTACAGCAGTACATTTCATATATTTATTACAGTACTCGCTTTGATAAAATTAAAAATTTTATGTATTTATATTTTCTATTAAATTTACATAATTTATTATTTAAATATAATTATGGTTACATACGAATAACTATTTTAAGCTATAAAATACTACAAAATAGATGCTATCTGGTTTCCAGCAACCTCTTTGTAACTTACCAGTCACCGACTTGGCTAGACATGATGTTCACAAGGTCTTTCTAATTTCGCTTTATTTTCTCTTTAATATCATAAACAGCCAGACAATGAATAGAGTACCAAATACGTTTAAGACATATGTGTATCATTAACCGGTGCATACAAATTAGAAACAGGTTTACACATAGTTAGATATAAGAATAGACAGCTAGAGATTGGGATAGAGATTCTAACAATAATGTATCGCATCATTATTGCTAGAAACATTTTAACATGGATAATATTTAATGTGTTCAAATAAAAACATTATTATTGTTTATTGAATGTTATTAAACATTCAACCATCTTTAAATTTACTTATTGGTTACGTACTTTGTGCAATATTGATCAACTTAGCTAAACTTTCTGCCTAAAATTTAATAGTTCTAAATATTAAGTTTCATTAAATTCTTTTTTAAATAAAATGTAATTTTTAATTGGTTAATATGTTCAGTTGGCCTAAAAATGCACTATGTATAAAGAAGATAATTCAATACTTAAATAATTTGTAAGCATAAATATGCTTAGTAAGAAATTTTGGAAAGGTAATGTTGAATTGGTATATTATGCACAAAGGAGAAAAGTGCATTTTTATTTCCGGGGTGTCAGATTATGGCACGAGGTGGAGCTGAGAAAAAAATACATTTTCCTATTTATGGTAATCTGAACAGTTCCGAGTTTCACAGGTTGAAGCCTGCCTCCCATCAGATATTACAGTAAAGACAACAATTGCAACTGGCTACAGCATAAAAACAACCTGACAGAAATAGTTGGAGCAGGTTCCGGCTGAATACCACTTCTTACTTAACTCTGAAGAACCTACGAATGGATTCGAGCTTCCTAGAAAATATGGGTAACTGTGAACAGTCAGTGCTTCGTTAGAATCAGCGAATTTCTGCCGAGATGGAAAATGTGGCAGATTCCAATACACTTATTTTTGCACCGCTGCAATATTAAGGTATAAGCCAGATATGGTATTATAAGATAGGGTGTCTCAGGCAATAAAACCGTCGTAAAAGTTAACATATCTTGTTTAGAATAGCCCTACAAATTGTGATTGTGATACAGTACGCGAGTTAATTAGTAACATCTTCTTTGAATGTCTCGAGAATCTTACAAAGCACACCAGAGTACTTTTCATTAGTAACTCAAAATACCGTAAACTGGTTATCAAATAAAGTCATTCGACTGTTGTTTTATACTGAGACATTATATAATATATTTTGGATATTTTTAGTATTTGTGATAACTTTGTGTAACATTAATAACTTTAAATACACTGTGCAAAGGTATATAGCTATACGCTAACTAAATGAAAGTCCAGTTCAAAATAGTAGATTACTTATGAGTACATCAATTAATCGAGAAGAAAATAATTGACCAAAATATCTTAATTCTATGGTCTTTGAGTATAAAAAGTGTAATTTTGTCAAAAATGAGATAACTGTGTTACCACAGTATTTACTATTAAGGAAAACACAGCTATCTTTGTTATTGTACTCCAACATTGTAATATGAGATAGAAATGTGCAGACAATCGAATGTTATAATAAATTGAGGTAATAAATAAATAAGTGTATATATTTCATTTAACACTATGTTATTGATTATAAAAAAGCAAATAACTCGACTTACCCTATATCCATAATAACAAAATGACTATAGTATTAAAAACAAATGACATAAATTGATATCTTAGGTTTTTCACTTATGGAATTTTAAATTTGTAGAATTATTTTAAAACATGTCATTGCTTAGTAATATCAAGATACTTTCTAATAAATAAACATATCTAACACCATTTTTTAAATAACTTTTATTTATTCTTGGCCGTATAAAGAAATTATCATTGTTGATTTTGAACGTGAAGATTTAGATCTGAAATTCGATCTCAAAGAATATTTATCTACCAGTGAAGATAGTAAAAGTAAAGATAATTAATGAAATTGTAATAGTATTGGAAATATATTTTTGTATTTTGTTTAAATTTTTATTGTTTCACTAGTCCTTCAAATTACCAGAGAAATAAAAAGCACATAATACCGTACTACTATGTGTGATTTAGCACAAAGGTAGATTAGACGAAATATGTCATAAAAAAGATAATTATAGTTGAAGGTAATGGGATTCGGACCAGTCAGAAAATAAAAACAAATTTATTAACTTCGCTAACGTTTCGATTTTTATTTTAAATCTTCATCAGAGCTTAGTTAATAGTCACGAAATAAAATAACAATTGTAAAATTAATAACGAACACATCATATTGTCCGGTTATTGAACTCAGAGATAAGCTTATTTAAATCAAAATATTCGGACACAGAGTACAATGGATTTTGAATTAACACCTCCTTCACAAACGCTTCAAATTTATTTTGGGGTAAAAGTCTTACTAACTCTGGCAATTTATTAAAGAATTTAATAGCGTAGTAGGTAGTGCTATTTCTGGATTTTGATAGACGGCAGAATTTAGGATATATATCATTCTTGTATCTAGTATTATGACTATGAATCTCATTAAACGATTTAAAGTCGTTTTTATTTTTGTAAAAAAATTTTAAACAGGCAAAAACGTAGAGTGATGGCAGAGTCATAATTTGCAATGATAAAAAAGATTTTTGACAGTCTGCTCTGTAAGAAATACCATCAATGATTCTCAGAGCGCGTCTTTGCAATGCAAAAATTCTATCAGCAGAGGACGAGTGTCCCCATGCTAAGAGGGCATAAGAAATATGATTGAAAAAGTGAGTAATAAGCTACTAGAGCACATCTTTAGTTACTATGGCCACAAGATTTCTCAGTAAGAAAATTATTCGACGTAGCTTACCACTCAAATAATCAACATGGTGTTTCCAATTTAATTCCTTGTCAACATATACCAAGATAAGCAATTGCTTATCTCTTATAAAATAAAAATCGAAACGTTAGCGAAGTTAATAAATTTGTTTTTATTTTCTGACTGGTCCGAATCCCATCACCTTCAACTATAATTACTAACTTACGGACGTAACTCATCTAATCAAGATAAAAAAGATATTTAAGTAGAGAAGTAGACAGCAATCTAATAATTTTAAAACAGCTTCATCATGACCTTTGAACCATAAGCAAGGAAAAGTAGACAGACTTGTTTCTCAGTCAATACTATATAAATTTGGCAACAAATAATCTAGCTTCCTATAGGAGCAAAGTTTGAGGAGTAACATGATTCGAATAATAATATGGCTGAGGTATAACTATGGGCCATTTACGCCCATAGTTATGCGAATTCGAGGTGTGGTTGTAATAATTATTTGAAAGAGAAAACAACCAAGGATATTCAGGAAAACAACCATTTATCCTATATTGAGTGACTCAATTCTTCTTCTGTTTGCGCCTCGCATCTAGGCATTCTTTAAATATTTAAGCGTTTTTTTTTTTTTTTTTTTTAGTTTTATATTCTATTTTTATTAATAACGAAGGAGCGCTCGTACCTAAAGCGTCTTGTTAAGTAACGATCCATCGCTCGTACCTAGAGCGTTTTTTTAAGCAAGGATCAAATGCTCAAACCGAGGGTGTCTTGTCGAATATTCGTCTACTCAGCTCTACCGGTAGTAACCCCGCTTCGGTCTCTTTTGCATTGTTGCAGTTTACAAATCTATGTGACATACATTCGTCTCGCGTCTTAGTGTTTGTTCTGTCAATTCGCGAATACAGTTTGGACTTATTAAGTATATCGAATGCGGCTGCGTGTCCAATCTCTCCATTCCAGACCTGGTGGACCAGAATACTAAATCACTTCAAAGGGCGTTTTGATACGACCACGCTTCAACTACTAGGTAAGTCAAGTAACCTGTATTTGTATCCAATCCCATCTCCAGCATTATACATTTGCGTGAGATTGCGCGCAATACATTCCATTCGCTTTATTTCGCGTTTTCCATCTAGGTCGTGAGTCCCTACTTCACGACGCCGCGATTGTACTCCTTAGAGCAAGTATCTGCTTAGCAGAACTCGTAGCAGGACTGAATAAACGAACTCAAACGTGGCATAACAAGCATAGCAGTTGTACCACGTTCTGGCGTTCAGATAATAGCTGTCATGACAGAAACTGTCAATACAGTTAATGTTAACGTTTTGTCCAGATGTGGGAAAATGCACAAAATAGCAGAGACTTTATGCATCTTAAAAGAACTAATTAACTTCATTTTGTATAATAAATTAAATATGAAAAAACTTTCCGCAAAATGGATGCCTTGGTTTGCTTACTGTAGAGCAAAAGCGTGTTTGTAAGAAAACATCAGCCGACTGTTCGAAGGTATTTTAGAAGAATACAATGGATATCATGCGACGCTTTAAGACAAATAATAAATGAAAAACACCATTCAAACAGTAAACTGAACAGGCTGAAACGCCTCAGAAAAAGACGAAGAAACGTTAGCGAAGTTAAAATATTGTATTACTTTTTAATTTCTAACCAGTCCGAATCCCGTTACTTCCTCATATTATAATTTCCGGACGTAACTCATCTAATTCAATACTTATTTTTTGTTTTAATAATGCTTATCCACTATTTTTTTCTAATATTTATTTTTAAAAAAATCGATTTTTAGACTTCGATGATTGGAATCTTAACCAGGTACTTAGATTTTTATTTTATAGATAAATAAATAAATTAATTGTTTGTAGCATTGTACAAGGTGTCTCAAAAGAAATTTTATATTAAGTGGATCGATTAAAAAAAAAGTAAGCCGTATATAGAAAAAATGTTTATTAATTATTAAAATACACTTTTTGGGGATTTATTTCTTAAAAATAATATCGTCTAAATGTAGACCCTCGCGTTCTCGGCACTCATTTAATCGAACAGTAAAATTACTTATGACGTCTCGGCAGGTGGACTCAGGGATGGCTGCCATTTCGTGACGGATATTTTCTTTCAAATGCGCCAGTGAAGTTTATTGGCGTAAACTTTAGATTTAAGATAACCCCATAGGAAAAAGTCCACAGGGGTTAAATCTGGACTACGTGGAGGCCAATTTATGTCACCTCTCCGGGAAAATCGCTCAATCACATGATTTACGAAATTAAGCCTCTGACTGGCATCTTGGGGCTTTAATTCTTGCACCAATTGAATTTTGTAGGGGTGCAGCTTTAGGTCTTTGTGCATAATGCGATGTAATGATGATCTATGCACATTTAAAGCACTTGCGCGCTTCCGAATTGAAAGGTTCGGGTCGTCACGAACAGACTGATTAACATTCTCCACGTTTTCTACCGTTCTTGATGACCTAGGTCGCCCGGATTTTGATTTATCCAGCGTTGTACCAGTCTCTTCAAACTTTTTAACCCAATGTCGAATGAGAGGAATGCTTGGCGCATCATTTAAGTGGCGAAAACCTCGAATACTGCAGAATTTTCTACGCGCTACAGTCGCCGAATCACCGTTTTTGTAAAACTCTCGCACGCATAACGCGCGGTCTGCTCCCGAGAAACGCTCCATAGCGATTGAATTCCCAAGAGCCAGGCTACCGATTAACATAACCCCCGCGCCCCTCGGATACGTTGCGTTCACGCAGTAAGCTAAATAAATATAAAATTTCTTTTGAGACACCTTGTATATAAATTAAATTACTGCCCTTGATTTGTGGACAAAAGTCGCAGAAATAGTAAACTGCGCTTTTGATCACACAATAACATGAGACGAAGAGTAGACGGGATATTGGAAACTGACATAAGAAGGCAGCACATTGTCAACATTTTGGGACAATACATTTGTTTCTACCTGAAGCTGAAAAACGAGTTAGAACGAGTTTTTTACGGTCCACTATTTTGATCCATCGACATTAGTCATGTATAAATTGTTTTTGTATTATATATTAATATACGATTTATAATGAAACTCTTAAGTTCACTCTCCTGTTAATTTTTAGACTTATCGGCTTATTTCCAGAAATCGTAGAATTTGTACAACTTAACAAACACTAAAAGTGTTTGTGTCCAGAGTCTAAAAAGACTGAATACTTAAAATTTATTAATAAATGAGTTGAAAGAAATTTAAATATAATGAAATAAAAATTCTAGTGTATAAAATAGAATATTAATGTGGATGAGTCGCGAGCAATGCGGTAACAACGAAGCGTACATGCTCGAAGGTCTGTAAACAGTTATGTTTGTTTTGGTTGCGTTAAATACTAGGTGTAATAGCACACGGTGCGCACAACATACAAACACATTAATATGCACTTTACTACATCATTTAATAAATATTACAACCGCACATTTACACTGAAATACATTGTTACAAGAACACACTGTTTAGAATACGTATTCAAATATTTCACAGATTTATCTCTAAAATTTAAAAACAAGCTTAAACATGTTTTTAAAGATCATCCATAGCAGATTATATCACACATGGAAAGAAATTTACAGTGAAATGCATTTTGAGTTCAAAAATGGTCCCATTATAGAAAAGTTCTCGCACAAAAGGGTGTAAAGAAGGGAGCCAGAACTGAACGAAAACAAAATAGGAAGGTAATAATGCCCCAGAAACACTATGTGACCCAGTTGCATAAAACGTTATTATTTCTGATAATGTCGTTAACTATGCAGAATGTCGTCAAGTGTTGCCGAAAGCATTGGTAAGTACACAATCAATTGTTCTTCATCATGACATTGTCAAATGTTTGACAATATTATAAAATGTTGGCGGCGCACTATAAAAGATCAAATAAATACCGCAAAGATCGAAAATGAAAAGCGGAAATTAAGCCGCCTCCACAGTAGTCTTAATAAAACTATTAAAGTCAGCTAGGCATGATAAACGTAAGTGGAAGTAAGACCTAGCTAAACGCGCCCAAACAACAGCGAACTTGAAAGATTCTAGGGAACTTTACCGTATCATAGCAAACAAATCTATCTCGGTCGAACACCCAGTCAAATCCATCAATGGAAACCAACTTACCACCACAGAAGAACAGCTTAGAAAAGGACATGATCACTTTAATGATTTTTAAATGCTCCAAAGGCTACTTCTGCTTTGAATGTCAACCAGAACTCCCCTAATAATAAACCAGTCAGAATTAACACAGACGTAAGTGTGAAAGAAATATCCAAGGCAATAAAGGAATTGAAAAATAATAAGGCAGCCGGAACTGATAACAACCCTGCAGATCTCCTTAAATCTGACACAACAGTTAGTAAAATATTGCATCCCTTGTTAACGCAAATTTGGAACGAAGAATTCGTCAATTCTTTCTTCCGTAGAATATTACGCATATTTTGACATGACGCAGGTTTGCAATTAACAAAACCAAAAAGAATTGGAAGATATAGATAAATATCCTTTTCAAAATTTAGTTGGAAGTCTGATGTATTTGGCAGTTGGTATACGACCTTGCTGTAAACTATTTGAGCCAATATAATATGAATTTTGAAAGAAAACATTGGATGGAAGAAAAGAGGATATTAAGGTACCAGAAAGGTACTATTGATTATATTTTAAACTATTGCCATGTCGATGATACATTAACTGGATATTCAGATTGGGGCTCATGTATTGTCGACAGAAAATCGTGTATAGGATATACACGATTGGTACTTTAATATTGTCACAAAGGTAATCCTAGGTCAGGATTGCGACATATTTTAAAAAGTGAGGGTAAATACTGAATATCAAAACGGGTAAAATATTATGTATATAAAAATAACATCATCATTTTAAACAAAAATAATAAAAACAAAACAGCAATTGAAAAAGAACGCCATTTAAATATAAAGACATAATCTGTCGCGCAGCCTGTACTGAGCGAGTAAGTAAGTTTTACTAGCTGCGTGCATAATAATCGACACTCGCTGAGCTAGTTGCAATACGTTCACACGCGCACGAATTTACTCACCCGAGACGAGTTGTACGTCTTCGACGATATCAGAGGAATTATGTCACATAACATCCATTTTCGTTGAATAAATACACAAATTTGTATTTTTTTGTTAAGATTGTCACAAAGGTAATCCTAGGTCAGGATTGCCACTCGTAGACATTGTGACGTTCAGCTGTATGATTAAAAAACTATTTGTCAGCGTCTAGTATATGTTACCTGATTATGTAATGCATATGCTGCATTTTCGTAATAAGGTAATATTTATCATGACGAATGAATATTGGAACTAGGTCAAACAGAAGTATAAGTACATGGATGTCGTACGGAATTCAGGCAGAGGAACCTAGTTAACTCCTCTACAAGGTCCAGTCAATACGGTGACGACCAAGATACAGACGCCATATACCTATACATCTGGTGAGCCAAGCAGCAGTACCATGTGAGTGAGAGAAAGCTTCTCCAGGCTTCTCGACTCACTAGAGGGCAACCCCGGCTTCTAGGATAGGTCCGAACTGATTCCAGTCAACACGGGGTGTGCCGAAGACTTCTCAACTCCATGGACAAATTCATACAATTACATTGTTAATTGGATATATACTTAATAAATTGTATTGTTAAAACCAGACAATATTAGCAACCGCACTAAAAAATTGGGAAACGCGGAAACATACAGTAGCTCTATTCGGCACGGAAGATCTATGTCGTTGTTGGAAACATGCAAATATTTGAAAAATTTGCTTTAGAAAATGAACATTACATAATATATATTTACTACTGGAACACCCATGCTCGCGCCACCGCGTTTAAATCATTATCGTTATATTATTTAGTTTAGTAGAGGATTTTGTTTTTTGTAGGAGAAATCACATGTTTTATTCGTCATAGTTCATAAACAATTGCCTCTACCAGTCTAGTATTCTTGTAATTTCTGCATTATTGTAGTTATGACCAACTTCGGTCAGTTTGTCATCTCATCATATACATAATTTTATTACTACGCGAGCGGCAGTGTCTTTAAAGCTGAGCTGTGTCGTGTGTGTTCCTGTGTCTAACCCTCTCACAGCCAGTGCAGCAGCAGAAGATACAAGAGGCCCTTTCCGATGTATCGAGGCAGCATTGAGAGGTTAGTCGCATTGTGCAATTTGTTACTCCTATTTTATACTCTTTTACCCGAACCAGCGTAGATAGCGTACCGTCCACAACTTAAGAGTTGTTTTTCCTGCTGTGTATTAGAAATGACGTTACATCCCATATTATTGCAATAACATGGGTGCTGGACGTCAAGCTGAAAATGGTGTTAACTCTTCTAGGAGGAAGCATATAGATATGAATCATCATTTTATCGAAGATGAAACTCACATTCTCGTGTGATTTGTTCTTGTGTCTATCCCTCTCATAGCTTGTTGGTGCAGCAGCAGACGATACAAGAGGCCCTCTCCAACGAATCGAGGCAGCAATGAGAGGTTAGTCATTGGGCCATTTGTTACTCCTATTTTACACTTTTAGCTAGCCTACAGTCCACAACTTAAGAGTTGTTTTCCCTGACGTGCATTAGAAAAGACGTTCCAACCCATGTTATTGCAATAACATAGGTGCTGGATGTCTATCTGAAAATGATGTTTACTATTCTATGACGAAAAATATAGATATAAAACTTCATTTTATCAGAGATGTCCTGGAGAATGAAAACACTGGAGTGCAATTCATATCAACAGAAGATATGTTTGATGGTATTTTGCCATATGATAAATACGGGTTATGTGCTGACAGAATGAGTACTAGCGATTGACACTGACATAACCTTGTGATTCTGACGTTTAACGATTTTTGACTTCGATGTAATTGTAGAAGGAGCGGGAGTATTATATACAATATACAATGCCTAGTGTGCTAAGGCGTTACTAGTGCAGTATATGCTTGTTTTTATATGTAGTATATCAGATTATAAAAATAATAATATTCTGGAAATATTTGTGATGAGCATTACCATAATACATTTCATTATATTTAGGCCCGATATTTCCACCTTCAGATTAACTTTTAGGTAACTATTTGACAGATAAGGTTATTTAGAACTTCATCTGCTGAATATATGTCAATGCCAATCAGTGAATTCAATACGTCAGTCACATTTCACTATTCGATAGATAAATTTGCATTGAAAGACGGGATGACATTTATTTAATACAGAAAGTATCATATAACGATATCTGTCAGATAGTTACTTAGAGGTTTACCAGAAGGTGGAAAGACTGGGCTTTACAGTAATAACGATACTAACCGAAATTTTTTTAAAGAACGGAAAAAAAACTGGACTGACAATTTTTTTTTTTCGTTCAAGTGCGAAAACGAAATTGATAATATGTAATAACAAGTTTACTCGGTTTTACTTAACGTTCTTCAGTTTACCATCATCATCATTAGCGCGAAAATACGAAATGAGCCTTGGCTTCCTGTTTACAGGTTTCATGACCATGCTTTTAATCCATGTACATTCAGGAGTAATAGAGTCAGTATAACGTCCATTTTTTGGCGTAAATAGAAAGGCATCTACAGTTTATAGCCGGTTGCGAACGGCTAAGCAGAACATGTAATTTGTATGAATATTTTTGCACAAATTATTTGACATAAGCAGGAACTGAACTCATGTCCGTAGCCTTGCTCAACGGTTAAATAGCAGATACAAGCGGTCTATTGCTTGTAACTACAGGCTTGCGTTTATAGTCTGATTATTAAAGACAATAAGAGCTGGACCGCAATAAGGTTTTAGTAGATCCTATATAATAATATCTTATATAATCCTATATTATAATATCTTAATAAACATATTTCTATTTTTAAAACAATGTTATTTTTTCGGGTTAAAATATAAAATTTCTTTTTTTTCAAATTTCGTTTCCTTCCTTATTCCTGCTTTTAGCCTGTTGTCGAATATTAGACCTTAGACCTTATAATATTATTAGATGCTAGGTAATGTGTCTAAAGTGCCTAACGGATAAGACGAACATTGATGAGGGAATTCATAAACAAATTTCTTTTTAACAAATTCATATTTTATGATTTTATCAGGATATACCAAATTAAAGGGATAATTGTAAATTTAAAAATATTCCTTGCTCTTTAATTATTTTCTAGTAAACCAAATGTATTATTAATTTATTATGAAAAATACATAAGTAAACTAAAAATTAAAAAGATAGATATGTTAATATTATAATAAATATTTTAAGTTTTAAGCCATAAACATTTGTCGTAAAAATGAATTTTTTAACTTTTATAGTAATAAATAAGACTCCATTAGTAATTCAATTATTTCAGTGAACTATAAGTTACGCTAGTAGTGTTTATATGTGCATTTTCAGGCGCCAGTATTATTGGCACCAGCAAATCTTTGTATGTATAAACTAACAATAATATTATCTTGTCTGTGATTAGAAGAATCTCGTGAATATACGCAGTGCAAAATTTATAAATGCAGCCAGAAAAGTGTTTTCAACAACAGGGATTTAATTGACAGAGGAGTCCGTGTATTCTCGGTGAAACATATTTAAAATAAGATTAATAAATAAAACACTCGGTAAGTTTCACAAATATCAGTTTAATATACCTCTATACGTATTTCGGCAGTGACGCCATCTACAGGAGTTCAAATTGTCAACAACAATTGACAAAACAGGGATTTCCTTTTTTTAGAGAAATTTTAGTTTAAAAAAGTGTTTTTTTTTGTGTAAAAACTGTTTTATTTTCTTCTTCTTCTTCTTTGGGCACTATCAGTCAGGTTGACTTTTGGCCTCACTCACATAAGCCCTCCATCCCGATTTGTTATTATTGATTTGTTTTATTTTCTAATTATTAATAATATTTGCATGTTTTGCTACAGTAAAAAGCTTTTATTTTCGCTTAAAGCGGATTCGAAGGAATATTTTACGCAACAACGAAAAGGACGGGTACGATTTATTTCATTTTCGTTCTAAACGGAAACGAAAGTTATTTTATTGTTCTTAGACCCTGGTTTTAAGAAATGATTATAGAAAAAAATATTCGATTAAATTAAAGACGAGGTTGGATTTCTGGATTTTTATGAAAATAACTGTACAAGGTAAAATTCAAATTTTCCTATATTAACGCAGTAAAATACCAAAATCTTACGATATCGGTTAGTAGTTTCGAAGGTACTACTTTTGAAGTAGCGCCATACATCAGTCCTAACGCCCTCTCAACTGCTGGGATACTTTCTTGAAGTTATTTTTGACGAGGATATCAAGCACCGCTTGCAATTCTCTTTGAATTTCAACGGTATCAAAAAGTCCACCATTCAGCTACCTTTTAATTTTCGGAAACAAGAAAATTGATATAATTTGACGGATCGTTCGTAAGGATTATTCTAGACGTCTGTGGTAAAACTGGAATTTGATATAGGAAATGACAGCGAAATCTTAATATAGAATTGGGAATGGATCGCCCATATTTTGTTGCACGAACAGCATTTCATGACAAAAAATTTAATAACCGTCATCCCCAACCCACCTTAACGGTCCAATTTAGCCTCTTAAGACTTATTTTTATTGAAACCTACCCTTACCAGAAAAAAAGTTCATCGTTGTGAGTTACTTAAAATTTTCACTACCCCTTTGGGTTATAGGATAGAATAAATTGTTTAGACACATCTGTTGCAAAAATCGCGTCAAATAAAAAGTTTCAAAATATTAGCGTTTATTAATCTACTAAAAAATAACAACCTCATCAAAAATATCGAACCCATCTACGGATCACACCAATTTGCATGATTTTGATCTTATCCAAGATCAGAAACTGCATGAACAATGGTGGGTATTTTCTATACCTTGTCATAGAATCATTTACTTATTGACTACTAAAATAACTGATTTTCTTTTTATTTTTCTGCTGCTCATGAAAACATTGAGAGGTCATTTTCACTGACAATCGAATAGAAATATTGTCACACAGGTAATCCTAGATAAGGATTGCGACATTTAGCCATTGAGACGCTCAGCTATTTGATTAAAAAACTATTTGTCAGCGTGTGACATATGTGGCCTGATTACGAAATGCATACGCCGCATTTTTGTAATAAGGAAATATTTGTCATGACGAATGAGTATTGGAACTGGGTCAACCATCAGTACAAATACTTGAATGTCGCACAGTATCGAGGCAGTGGAACCTAGTCAACTGCTCTACACGTACTAGTCTACACGGTGATGACCAAGAAACCGACGCCAGATACTCGTCCCGCTGGTGAGCCAAGCAAGCAGTTACCATGTGAGTGAGGGAAGACTTCTCCAGGCTCGTCGACTCCCTGATGTGTAGCCCCCGCCTCGGAGATAGGTCTAATTCGATCCTGGCCAACACGGGGTGGACCCAAATCCATGGGCTAATTCAAACCTTATATTGTAAATTGATTAATAATAAAGAAATTTGCATTGTTGAAACTAGGAGCTGTCTTTCAATCAAACCACGTGACAATATACTTAATTTGAAATTAGTTCAGGTCCTAACGTGTATAAGTTCGTTATCGATGGGCAAAACATTGAATACGTCGCTAGTTTCATATATCTAGGGAGCATTTTCTTCAAAAATGGTGGAGCGGAAGAAAATGTGAAAATGAAAATAAACAAAGTACGCCTTTGGTGTACTCAAAATTATCTGGAGCTCTGCACAATATACCATATCTACGAGCATTAGCAAATCATATGTTCTGCCAGTACTACCTGACGGAAACCTTCTACTTGGAAACCTTCAAAACAATTTTAAATAAAGTATAGGCTTTCATAAATAAATGTTTACGTAAAATCATACCTATATTTTGGCCGGAATAAATAATCACAAATGTTGTGGAAAAGAACAAGCCTCAAGCCTCTGGGTATTGATTGGGCACACTCTGCGAAGAGGTAGTACCAGTATCAGCAAAGTAGCACTCCAGTGGACACCTCAAGAAAATACGCAAGAAAGGCCTGCTGACACTTGGCGTAGGCTTTCTTAAAAGAATTAACAAGGAAGCCATGAAGCAACAGGAAGCCATGGTACCAGCTAAAACACCTTGCTCGGGATAGACAAAAATGGTGAAGCTTGATAAAGGCCTTATGCTTCAGATAGAGGCGTCAGAAAATATTTATATATCATCCTATCAAAATACGTCAAAATAGGTAATATCATTATGCTATAATATTATTTTAATATTGACATTCATGTTTTCTTATGTAATAAAAGTTTGTATTTTAAATTTTGTTTTATTTTGAAATGTCTTCCATTTCAGTTCATTTCGGAATATATTCATGTTTAATTTTGCATGTGGTAAGTTTAGTACCAGAATGTTATAATTGATAAAGTCTTAAAATTTTCCATAAATTTGAAACAATATTCGATAATTAAAGTTCCATTCATATCATCAAACACCAGTCGTTTCCAGTAGGTAGTGTTTTCTGCACGGCAAATATTATTTAGTACTTTTTCTACCACACTGTATGAACAACTACGATGTACCAGGTGTCTATTACACAATAGGCGTTTACGTTTAGTAAGTCAGATTAATCCGAGCGATCCGAGTGCTCCCGATCCGTTCGTCAGTCGGAGCGTACACATTAGCTTATTTTTAGTTATTCCGATTGGAAACATATTCCTGAATATTAATTTAGAGTTTATAGGTACTCAATTAAGGGAAGCTGTTCTATAGCTATTGTTCATGGCGAAGAGGTGAAAACGCGCAGTCTACCAACAACCACCAGCGTATTCCAAGCAGAAGCTGTAGCAATTCAGAAGGCTCGCGAAATGGCATCAGTAACCCTACAGCAATATAGCCGTTATGCATCGGCTAATCGGATGATGGAACAAAGAAAATCCGTTAAAATCATCTGGTTGCCTGCCCGCGCTGCCGTCGAGGGAAACGAACGCGCGAATTCTGCAGCCCGAAAACCCAATAGCAGCCAGGATGAAATATTCCATGTTGCCCCAAACAAGACTTACTTAGAACAGACCATCAAGACAAGACTCTACTCGAACAGACTGAACAAGTGGAGCAAGACTACGAACAACAAACTTAAAACAGTTAAAGATGACATACGTAATTGGTCCTCAAGTACCAATAGATGTGAACAAATAATCACGACAAGACTTAGTATCGGACACACCAGACTTACTCACGAATACCTCATGAATAGATTAGAGCACAAAATTTGTGATATGTGATGAACAACTGACTGTTAACCACATACTAACTGAGTGTCAACTATATACTAACATACGTACTAACTACAACCTACCAAACGACATTAAAGACACACTAAAACCTGACCCAACAATGACCAACAACGTTTTGCGATTCCTAAAGTAAATTAATATATTTAGCAAATATAGTTAGAATGTAAATACATATACCGAAAAGACATTGTAATATAGCAACAAAGACACCAATAGTCAAGTAGCTGACGTGTCTATAAATAAATTTAAAAAAACGGGGAAGCCTGAGGAGACCCACGGTTTGAGACGGCCAGGATCTTTTTTTTTTTTAAATAATCTTTTGTGCGTACTGGGAATAAATTTCACGACCGCATACTTATAAAACGAGTAAACTGACTACTATTGTACTGCAACTTCCAATATCACAATGAATTGATATTGTGAAAAACGAATATTTCTTCATAATTCTTCACCATTAACTCTTTTAATAATATCCAATATAAGCCTTTAGTCTTTTTTAAAACATTTTATGAACAGAAAAGCACGTACCAATAAATATATCACCAATAAATCTTCATTAGATAAATGACGAAACATTTTTATAACTAGACAATTATCCGATCAGGCGTCAAACGAAAAACCACAAGATAAAAATCGAACTGATACGCTACAATTCACAACGTAACGTATGAATACTCGACATACATTCGTGTCGGAAATGCTACTTGTGGAAAATTTTTGATCTACAAGGTTACCTTACGCAATTTCTGGTTTGAACTTGTAAATAAACTGTATATTGTGCAACTAGCACGGAATGCCATATATTACGCACAAGAATGAAGTTTGTAAACGAGCCGCAGGCGAGTGAAGCAAATCATTTTAGTGCGGAATATGTATTCTGCGCGTGTTGCTCATTATGAATTTCCTCTGATTACCATTTTTCATTAAAAATAACCAAGAAAATACAATATAAATATGGTTAACAGCCATTAATGCGTGCGCAGCCAGTACGGGAATGAATATTCTCAGAAACTTCACATGCGCATTGCTGTGAATTTATTCTTTCGCGCACAACGCACATGCGTATTGGGGCACATTTATCATTCCCGTATCGCCTGCGCGCGCATGAGGGTAACATGCGAAATTAAGCTTCCTGTTAACTAACTGTATCGAAATGACACAGCTCCATAGTAGTGGTAGGAAATCTAAGTTGACTGTGCTGATATCATGTGTCAATGTTTAATAAAGTATTATAATTACCAGGGCATTTTTGACATTATTAAATAAAAATTATTACCTTATGTTTATCGAGGTGTATAGGTCTAAGGAACGGATCAAAAAGTAGTCTATCAGGTTCAACATTAATGGGAGATTGTCTGCGACCCTTGGTGCACATATTCCACTGCGGATTCATTAGGCCCCAGTAGCTTGGACCTGAAAACAAAAACAACATGTAGGATTCACATATTTATGAAACAAAATAGAATAAAATGCCCAATAAGTAGGGAGTTCATGAACACAAAATTTAATACATACGAGTAAAATTAAATATTTCTTGTTTATTTATTCCAGTCTTGATTAATGTGTTAATAATAATAATGTCCGTGCTTTGTAAGCAGCATACAGGTTTCAAAGTTAAGCTTATTGCTTTCTTTGGGGCGTTAACAATTAAACAGGCGTATATACCAAGATTCAAGTTTAACAGCAAAAAACCGAATGATCACCTGGGAATGAACATCAAGGAAAATGACTAGGAATGCGTACATCACAAGAACCATAATAAATACGGTCACGCAAGTCTGTTGTGGGAAGGTTGCGATGTTTTCTTGCACCCTTCTCAATGTCAACTTGAAGGAAGTTGCATTCAAAGCCATCTGTTGAAGTGAATTAAAATTAGAACGAATGGACTACAGAACTAGCCTTCTTTTCAATATCATTGACGTTGGAACGTGTTTCACTTTCAATGAAAAAACGATTTGAAAATATTTGCATTTACACTTTTTTCGTTGTCAACGCCTTATAGATCATAACTTGGGAGGCCTCAAAGTAACCAACTGTCCCAAATTTCGAGAAATATTATAAATTGGTTCTCTATAAAAAAGGAAAGAACTCTAAGCGGGATGCCATTTGTCCCAATTTTCCACAAAATATAAAATAAACAATAAAAACTATATCGGGCCTTACAGGAGAAAGACTTATATATCAATTCGAATAAAAAAGCTTTGTTGATTAAGAGACTCTTTGCAGAGCTCCTAGCGCGATATGCTACCAAGCATTGGCATGCAATTCAAAAGGCAGCGAGAAAACAGGACGACCAAAGAAAACATGGTGTCGTTCAACACTGTCAGCCATAAATGGACGGAGCTCTCAAAGCTAATCAAATAGACACAAAAATATGACAGACTTCAAAGTCAATAATACGAAGACAAAATAATTTTAATTTTAGAGGCAGTACAACAGCCGACAAGATTTGAGTTTATTAAATAAAATAAATACTAGTTAAATAAAATAGATTTCTATTTTTATCTTTATTTTCGTTTCTTTCATCTAATTGTGAGATATTAATGTAAAGATGACCTATATTTCTCAAAAACTGCTGATGTTATTTTAAATATATATTCACTTTTTTATTCACTCAGAGAGAAATTATATTTGTAATCATTATCTTAATTTATATAAAGCATTAAATTTTAATAAATTATATTAATGCTGCTATCTGTACGGCTAGGGGAAGAGATTTGACTTACACCATCTTTGCATTTTACAGGTTTGTATGTCTTGTTTCTACATCTGCATGTAGTTATATTCTTTTTTAAAAATGTGATTTTAATTACTTTGGATTTGTCCTCAACTATTGTCATCAGTAAATTTTCGTCATACGTCTTCTTGAATAACAAAATACAGATATTACATTGATTAATATTATAAAAAGATTTGTAATTTAATGAGCTAATGAAAAAAATCTAGACTATCTTAGTTATGCCCCAATTTTTTAAGTTCGATATCCTGAAATTGATTCATCAAGAGTTGATCATCCTACTTCGAACCTTCCTTAAGAATACCTCTCTATTTTGCAGGATACAGAAATCAGTTCTTTTTTCGAGTTGTTCCTAAGTGTACGTTTGTTGGATTTGGCATAATTTTTGCGAGTACATATGGCCAGTGTTTCGTTTACAGCCAGGACCAGCCCAAAATATGATCCAGACACCAAAACGGGGTGAATAAATACCGAAGGAGCCTATATTAGCGATACAAATCATAAGTAGTCGTGTGCGCAAGAATTTCTTAGAATGGATACAGCTGTGTCCATTCTGCTCCACATACTTGTTTGATAACGGTTCTTTTCGAGTCAGATACGAAGACACTTGTCCAGATCTGACAAACCTCCATTAATAATAATATCTCTTTTGTTATTGGTTCAGTGGTAAAAAGTTACAGATACCGTATTTATTAAAATTGCGCCATCATACCACCAGTTAATTTTCTACCACTTAGTTAAAACTTTCTATATCTGCCATAATGAGGCACCTAGGTGTTGGGATCTTCTTTTTTAAATATACTAGACACAAGATTAGAAAACTGGTAAACGTCAAAAAGACATTAAACAGTTAAGTTTTCAACACAAGTTATTGTCATAACAATTGGAAACGGATTTTCAATATCATTAATCAATTTTTATTTATTTTATCAACATAATTATAGTATATAAGATACAGTCGGCTCCTTATTTGAAAGGCACAAATTTCAATATTTATAATATGTAGCAAAATGTAAAAATGAAAAGGGTTATCGACGGCATATCCAGTAGAGCGAAGCCCTAAAATAAATAGCTAACTTGTAAGAGGACCTGAAAAAGTTGTACGCCAATTACTCAAGAATACTTACACTGGACCCTGCGAGATTCATGTCGGTGTGGAGGGAACCCTATTAGAGATTTGTAAGTAAATTATAATGGAATAGACTCCCTAGTACCACAGTACCAAAAGTTAAGTTGTTAAACAATCTCCTCTTGGCTTTGAGATTATTAAGAAGTCTACATCATCTTTCGTACGACGAGCTCTAGTAGGCCGCCGAAAATAAAACTTAATCTGGTACAGGATTATAACAGGAAACTTTCCCACCAATATGTGTCTTCTGTTCCTCCACAGTGCTGACCAGAAGCATCGTGGTCACCATTTCAAATTAAAACAGAAGTAAAAACGACAGTTGAGAGAATATTTCGTAACTAATCATGTGACTTGTGGAATTCACTCCATGATACATTTGTGGCTGCTCACAATAAATTCATTTCAAGTTTTCATTGTATTGGGTTGGAACTGGATTTAATTTTAATTTAATGCTAATATTACACTAATATAAGTTCAGTTTATAAAAAAATATTGTCAACAATCTCAGAGGAATTATTTGGAATCTGTTAACACTATAGGTCACACTGGTATAACAAACGAATTTGTGACAAACAAAAATATAGATTTTTTTTATACATCATTAATCAATTCATAATGTCTAATATTCGCTTTCTGTCTTTCTTTTTTAAACATTATACGGACACAAAAATTTTACGACGTTTAAATAATATGCATATCCTTCTTTGCGCAATAAAGTCAATACTCCAACGAGACTGTCGTGAATTGTCCAAAGAAGAATCCTCCAGTACTTTGGCAAAATATCCCGAAACAACTTAAGTTTGTTTATCATGGAAAGGTAGACGTTCTAGAGCGTACAGCGTAAAGGTAGACGTTCTAAACCTTATGAAAAATTGTAAGTCCATATAAAAGATTTAATGGATTGTACCCATAGGAGAAACCATACGCAATCCCGCAGATCGGAAGAAGTTGCGTTCCATCGGACGTAAATGATAATTCATGTTGTACAAATAATGACTCCTCAGAAATACGGATAAATGACATGGGAGATTGATCTTCCTCTTATAATAAATAAATAATCAAAATTCGATAGACGGCAAAACATTTTAACTACTTGACAACTATCTGATTAGGCATCAAACTGAAAACTTTATAAAAAAAAAGACTGATACTCTATAATGCATGATGAAACGTACGAATACCCTACAACAGGGTTTTGAGCCCTGTGTATTTATTGCCGTTGAACCTTAGTATAAAGTGTTTATGACCTACAGTCACAAAATTAGAATAGTTAACTAGACATTTTTAAGAGGTCTGCAAAGAATTTATAGAATATACAGTTTTGTGCCAGTAGTTCAAACCCAGCTTACTAGTAAATGAAGGACTACCAAGATAGATAGAGCTATTTTATATTTATTTATTTTTATTTTTTTGTCTTGTAAGTCTTTTTTGTCTTGTAACTTTTTTAACGGTATCTGACCAAAATATATAAGTGAGCGAGGATATTCCGAAGTTGAGGCGGTGAATCATTTCACGGATCCCATCACGAGCGCGGCTAAAAGCAGCATAGCGCTGTCATCTACTCAGCCCGTCGAGTTCCCGCTCCCTGGTGGAACGAAGAATGCGACTTGACGCTACGTGAAAGGACACACCTCTTCAATACATTCCGTCGTTGTCCAACAGAGAAAAACATGATAGCCTTTCAGCGAGCGAAAGCTCGTGCTAAGAGGATTGTGAAAAAAAGCAAGCGCGAATCATGGCGCAAATATGTGTCCACCGTTACAGTTGCCACTCCAGTGGCCAAAGTTTCGGAGAAGGTCCGGAAATTATCCGGTCTAAATACAGCTACAAACATTGCTGGTATATCGGTAAATGGTAATGTAGTTACCTCAGCGGTCGAAATTGTTAACACTTTGACATCTAATTTTGCGTTCAATTCTAGCTCTGAACATTATCCACCCGAGTTTCTAACTTGTAAAGCAGGCCTTGAATAGATACCTCTAAATTTCTTAGTATAACGGCTTAGTATCTCGGTATAACGAGGTATACAACCTGATTTTCTCTCTTGAATAGCTGGATAGCGCGATGTCAAAGTGCAAGGATAGCTTTCCTGGTTCAGATGCAATACAATAGTCTCATCTAATAGTAATAATCCGAAATCTTCCGGCATCATCTTAGTCTAGAATGTTGAATGTCTATAATAGGATATGGACTGAGGGCAAGTGCCCGATCAAGTGAAAACGATCTCATATAATTCCTATTCCCAAAGTCGGGATAAACACTTGCCCTCTAGCTATAGACCTATATCACTGATCAGTTGTCTCTATAAACTCTTGGAACAAATGATCAGCAAACGCCTTATTCGGTTTTTAGAATCAAACGACTTGCTGGCAAACACACAGTTCGAAAGTTCTACCCCTTACTATATTTTCAATTTTTTCCGTTAGTTTATTTAGCAGCACATACACAAATTTATAGCCTACAGATTTAGGCCCCGATTTTTACTGATCCTAAATAAAATATGGAGAATCCAAAAATTTTAACCACGCCTATCACTGAGTTTCGATTTATCAAAATACCAAAAAAAAAAAAAAAAAAAACATGAAATTTGTTCGGTAATTGTTTCAAAATGAGTTGACTAATCAGAGAACAAGAAATTCAAAAATTCCAACTGAAAATCTCTATCTTTTCCAGTTTTTGAGAATTTGTTCAAAATTATGAAAAATTTTAAATTTGGTTTTTGAATATCAGTCATGAGCCAAAACATTTATAGAAAATTAACGGGGTGTTTTTTTATTTTTTTTGTTATAATATAAAACAGGTGTAAAATTTGTTTCTAACCGCTATGGAATTATGATCTTTTGTTGGTCTCGAAATTTAGTACACCTTAATACCACCAGGTCCTCGTGAACAAATACTTTTCAGAAAACTACATATAGCAAAGCAAAGGTTCATTGGAAAAACGCAAACAAAAAACTCAGCTACATAAAAGATGACACTACAGCAGCGGTTCTCAAAGTGTGCTCCGCGGAGCCCTAGGGTTCCGCGAGCTACCACAAAGGGCTCCGTGAATTATAAATATAAATCCGCTAAAAATTAATATATATTAACAGAAAATTATAATTATTATTAATTTACATAAAGTTAATTTGTTGCTCTGAAAAGTTTAGATTTATTTAATTACTGAACTAAAAAAATCTGTAACGGTTAACTCAATATAGTGCACTCGCCTATTCGATAAAAACAGTAAGTAAGTTCTTCAATTGTTCAATTAGTTTTTACGATATGAGTTTTTGTTGCAACGCAAAATGCTCCGGTCCAGAAAGACTAGTTGTGTTTGACTGTTTAGATCGGACTGTTGATTGCTCTCGTGAGCTAGATAGCTTCACAATATTTAAAGATTTCTGCGATGAAATTAATGGAGACATTGATGCAAGTGACCTTATTATGTTGTGTGATGAAATTTGTCAACATGTGGAAGATATTCTAAACTCGGTCAAACAATATTTTCCAGATGAAGAGAATGAAAAGCTTAAAAATTATACATGGATTAGAAACCCATTCATAGTTCAGAAAAGACCAGAAACATTCACAGCTAAGGAGTACGAAATTTTCATTGACATGATTTCAGATTCCTCACTACAGGCCATATTTGAAAAACTATCTTTGCCAGAATTTTGGTGCACTTTTAGAGAAGAATATGCAGATTTATCAATGAAAGCTGTTAAAATACTTCTTCCTTTTACTACGACTTATCTGTGCGAATCTGGATTTTCTTCGTATGCTGCAACAAAAACAAAATACCGCAACAGACTCGATGCAGAAGCTGGTATGAGGATTCAACTGTCCTCTATAAAGCCAGACATAAATGAATTATGTAAAAATGGGAAACAAGCCCATGCATCCCACTAAAAATGTTTGTTTTTTATAATATTTTGCAATTATTTTCTGATAAAAAAATGATTTTATTGAAGTGCAAATAATTTAATTCTTTCTTTTTATTTATATATATATATATATAAATATATCTACTCTTCGATGTTAGGTATCGTCGAGTGGCATATACACATAATTAGTGAACCAGTGGGGTTCCGTGGAAATTTGTATGCCTTTGGAGGGCTCCGCAGCTCAAAAAGTTTGAGAACCGCTGCACTACAGTATCAGATTTAAAAAAGAGCAGACTATTCTTACAAGACTTAGAATAGGGCACAGAAAGATCACTCACGAACACCTACTCTCAAAATTAAACGAGAAAATATATGAGGACTGCAAAGAATGAACAACCGTCAAACATATTCCACTTGAATGCACTAGTTACACCACAAAGAACCAAATACAACATTCCAAATACAATAGATGAAGCTCTAATCAATAATACTCCAGAAGAATATCGCCGCACGTACCCCCTAGGGTGCGCGTACCCTACTTTGAAAACCACTTCTTTAGACCTCCAAATTATGTTGTTTACAATTAATTCCTGTTTTGGTCGGTAGATGCAAACCCTTTCGTGCTTACATATTAATTAAATAACATTATTCAATGATTAATTGAATGTTTTTATAATTTAATTATATCTTTAGTTTTAACTGCAATCTAGAAAATAATTGCAAAATGTTGAGGTTAGTATGTAATTACAAGGAACATAGTAAATCGAAAATGCCAAGGTCGCTTACTGCTTTTCTATTAAAAATCTTATTAACACTCACGAAAGAAATAAAATTTATTAATGCTTTTAACCTTTCTTCATACCGACTTCTAGATTTATAACACGAACTTATCTCTAACAAATGACTTGAAGAGAAAAATGTGCTAATTCTCAGAAAAAATAGATGGAGTTAGCACATTATATTTTTCGGCTTTCTTAAATAATTTTGATAGATTTTATGCATACAGATAAGTATCTTATCATTTACAATTTAAATTTTACATATTTAATATTTTCATCTCTTCTTATACAAGTAATTGTTTTCTTTTACAAGTAGTGGATACATTAGAAATAAGGAACTAAACTGTACATCCTTTATATTTTCACTAAGGTCTTTTAAACAGGAATGAACAAGTATGTTTCTGTCAATTAATACGATGATTTCCGATAGGTGTATGCGATGTACGTAGCCAGAAATAAAATCATGGGATACAGTATCCTATCCACCTGTGGTGTATAGTGGCAGTCATTCAAGAATATTATTCTGTCTGAAACACACGTGTTTGGAGAACGGTCACTGCTGCTTGTCCATGGCTACCGTATATCATGTATTGTTTATATTTTAGTAAGCCTTGTAACATATATGTTTTTTCGTTGTCAAGTAATTGCAAATAAGTTACTGAGATTTCTGGCAATAAATGAGTTTACATTCTACACCAGGCTAGTGACATAGGGATATATGACCTTGGACAGCGTTCACAATTTATCGATATGATATTAGATGGCACTAATATCGCACAGAATTCATACAGTGCCACAGTTTCAATATTCAGCCACTGGAGTTGAATTCTGAGTGTGTTTTGATTTTTGAACTCAAGGACTTTTTTTAAATATCGTGAAAGTTAATTGATATAGACAACTACATTAGTTAATTTTGAGTCAAATATTGAAGTTTTAATAAAAACATTTTTTGTTTTTGCAAAAGTTGTTCATAATATCTGAGATCAGTGATAGTTGCTGTAGTGTAGCAAAAGGCATTCGCTCAGTGCTGGGCGTTATCTATAGAGCACTGGTTTTTCGAGTATATCAGCCAAATATCAGATCGGTACGGGCGCAACAATTGTCCCCACAGTCATACCACTCAACGCCTCACATACGACCCAACCACATATTAACCAAGCTCTATTGAAGAAATGGATGAACTTAGAGTGTTAACCGTTGGACTTTTACATAAAAGAGCTACTAAAAAGTGAAAAGAAAAACAGTGAATTCATCCGACTTTTGAAGAACCTCATACTTTTTGAAGAACTATAAGGTGATCTCTGTAAATTACTTTCTTGACAGCATACACAGTTCTTATTCAAAATCAGTATCGCGATTACGTATCCCACGAGTATCGTTTATGAACGCTTCCATTTGGATGTAAATGTAGTATCCATCATACGCCTTCAGAATCGTCATGTGAAAGAGCTCTTAAGACACATCTACATTGATCAAATAGATAAGAAAGTCAAGTAGGCAGACTATTTGTTACAATCTACTAGCTCTGTGTAAACATACCTGCTTTAAATTTATTCAAGTTTTTTGAGGCAAGTTTCAGGGCCAGGCAAGTGAGTAGAGAACCGTTCTACTTTTAAGAGTACTTGCCTTCACCCACCACGCTGAAATTCAACAAGTAAGTTATCTTTGGATATACTTGGCTTATTTGGAAACGTTTTAGTGATATGGCAAGCGTTCTTGCATTACGTGAAAGACGTCAACATAAATTTGTCAAACTTTTTATAAAGCGTTGTTTACATTCAGACTCAGTTTGATCCGTTTAACAGTTAATCAGCAAGTGAATTTGCTAGCATTACCTGCCCGAATTTTCACTTAATTTGTCTATCTACAGGTTACATTGTAAACCAGACTTTACTCCTATATTAGAATTTACAACTAAATATACAGTCATGCTTAGTTTAACAACGGGGATACATTCTGAGAAATGCGATTTAGACGATTTTATAGCGCGAAATCCATAGAATACTTCCACCAACCGAAATGGTACAGCTTATTACACACCTAGGCTATATTGTACAGATAGGAAGTGGACAAGTATGGAAATAGCAAGATCATCTTTTAACTTCTTCACACGTCGTACACTACTCACAACAAAAGGTTATTCCGAAAAACCTAGCGACAAAAGAAATGCATCCCGGGAAACCTAGCGAAAAAAATTTAGCATACTGGTAATTAATAAAGATTATTCGTTACGTAGGTGTCACTTAATGAGTATGATAAGACAAGCTAATTAAGAGTAAGGAATTGAGATTCATTCAATACGTGACCATCGCCGTGTACGGACAATAACAGTAAACTAGTGTTTCATTAATATATCCTTACACGAAGTGAGTTCTTAAAATATAGAAGAATGAATACAGTACTAAAAGGGACATTGCCAAAAACTTTACGAAAAGAAAAAGACCATTTCAAGAAACCTATTGAGAAAAAAAAAACATAGTCACGCAATTGATGATCTGAATATCTGTAATGCACCAGTCGATCACGATCAACCGTGTGCCCACCTCTGGGATAGCCCAATATTCTAAGGATACAAACCTTTATGACGAAATTCTTACTTTTAAACGTCCATTGTATACATACGAGGTCTGTTCAAAAAGTATCGCGAATTTTGAATTTCCGCGGGTTACATATATTCGATTTTCGATTTTTTTGTGGCGTTATGTTGGTACTCATGTCTTTCACTTATGCCGGCAAGTTAGGTCATTTTGAATATTCAGTTAATTTTTGACAGTTGCTTTGCTTGCACGTGTTTTGGCTCGTCTTCGATTTTTGCCTATACCAAAAAATGGATCAAAGAATCTGTATCAAATTTTGTGTGAAAAACAAAATTAAGTGCGCGAACGCATTCCGAATGTTGACTGTGGCATATGGTGAAGCTACCTTAGACCGAAACAACGTTTATCGGTGGTACAAAATGTTCTCAGAGGGCGGAGAAGATGTGAACGACGAAGAGCGTGCTGGACGCCCGAGCACATCAACAACAGACGAAAACATTGATGAAGTGAAGAAAATAGTATTGGCCAATCGTCGAATCACCGTTAGAGAAGTTGCTGAAGACCTAAACATATCGATTGGCTTGTGCCATTCGATTTTTACCAATGATTTGAGACGGGTCGCACATAACACATCGTTGCTTGTGCGCGAATTTTTGGCCAAAAACAACACAATAATGCCGCAGCCACCGTATTCCCCAGATCTGACCCCCTGTGACTTTTTCTTGTTCCCGAAACTGAAGAGGCCCATGAAAGGATGACGCTATACTACGTAAGGAGATAAAGACGGCATCGAAGGAGGAGCTGAACAAGATCACAACAAATTTTGTTTTCAAGTGCTTCGAGGATTGGAAAAAACGTTGGTACAAGTGTATAATATCTGGTGGGAATTACTTTGAAGGGGACAAAATAGATATTCATGAATAAATAAATAATTATTGAAAAAACACAAAATTCGCGATACTTTTTGAACAGACCTCGTATACTCATTTCTGGCACAATTAGTTCTGTAAAATTATATGTTGTATTTTCACAGTAATAAAAATTATATGAATGTGATTTGAAAAATCTGTCATTTTTTAATAGTTGTAGGCGGAAAAACCAAAACAGTGTCGCCTTAAATCGTGCACTTGAGTGAATCTGAATAAGAAATTGCGTGAGACGTAAATAATATATGCGCATCCCCATAGGAATATTTAAAAGAGGGTTGGGAAACATACTGTCTCAGACGTAGGTAGCGATGACTTATTAATAGATATTGTCACTTCCAATACGTCTACCTTTCTGAAATCTATAGGATGAATTTTTTTCTAGGTCAACACATGGATCTATTGAAGTCGTAAAGAAATCTACAGGGATTTGCCGCAAGGTCGAGTGAAGGGATTGAGAGTTGTTGGTCACGAGTTGGGACTTGTTTCAAATGGAAGAAGTCAACTACAAGGCACATATATTCATATTTTAAAATAAATCGATATACGTTAGATAAAGAGCTTTTACAAAAGTGTGCATACATTAATAAGTAACAATTTTAAATAGTTAACTGTTTACAATAAAAATAATGTAAATAAATAATTTGTTTTATGGCAAACTACAAGCAAATTTCAACTTATAGCCTGGGAAGATTATTTTTCGTAGAACAGTTTCGAGTTCCGTTTACAACGGTATAGAAGACGATACTCTCTCTCTCTTTCTCTCACTTAAGACTTTATATCTATCTATCCCTATTGTCTGGTAGTGCTATATTAATGCACCAGTCTCAGAACTTTCTGAATTGCTGGAAAGCTTTCTGGAAGGATTTTTGGACGAGCGTGTCGAGTACCGCCTCCAATTCTCTTTCAATTTCGTCCTCGTATTGGATGATAAAACATGTTGTCGATGGCAATTATTGGCGATGAAAGTTTGATCTATAGCAACGACCCAGAAACAAAGCAACAGTCATCAAAAGTCCTACTTCACCGAGACACAAAATATTTAAGATTTTGAAGAGCAATGTCAAGAGCATGATGATTATTTTCTTTTATAAGAAACGAATAACGAACGGAAGTCGTCTGAAATGAGAAACTCCAAGAGAGAGACGTAAACTCATGGGATATACTTTATATTCGTTCATATCATATATAAGTTATAGGGCCATAGTATATATAGTAGCAATTTGACTTAACGAGCTGCAAATTGTTATTTTTTTTTACGTTTTTCTACTTTTACAATTAAAATATTTATTTTCAGAAAGTTATTTGTATTAGATAATTTTGTATTACATAATTAATTCAAATTGAAGAGTTATGGCTTCTGTGATCCCTTACACTAATGGATTGAATCTTACTTAACTGGTAGGAGACAAAGCGTGAGAGTTAACCTCAGGAGTTCGTCAAGATCCTAATCTCGGTCCAATAGTCTTTCTGCTTTTCGTGAATGATATAGGTTTAAAATTCAAATTCTGTAAGTAATTATTGTTTGCCGATAATTTAAAGATGTACCAAGCTTGTTCTCGTAGTTCTGATATCATATGTCTTCAATCCGATATTAACACCCTCGACCAGTAGTGCACTGATAATTTCTTAGAACTGAATAAATCCAAATGCAAAGAAATGGTTTTTTCAAGAAAGCGCAAAACTACTCTTTGTACTGTAAATATGGGTGGTGAGGCCTTAAGTTTTGTTAGTGAAGTGGTAGATCTTGGTGTTCAGTTCTCAAGTGATATATCTTTTAAGGGTCAATACAACTGTAAATAAATTTGTAAAAGTATTAGGATTTATTAAACGTCAAACCAAGGACTTTGTAAATGTACATGCTCTTAAAATATTATACTATTCCCTTGTTGGTAGTCACCTCGAGTATGTCTGCACAATCTGGTATACTACCCAAGCAACCCAGATAGACAGACTAGAGGCCGTACAAAACAAATTCTGCAAATATGTACTATTTAAACTAGGTGTTAGATATAATCATATCACTAGAAAGGAAAGACTTTCTATTCTAAATTTGCAACCACTTAAAACAAGGCGAGATATTTCAGATCTTTGTTTACTATTTAAAATCATTAACAATGTTATATATGTACCTGATATTTTAGCTAGGATAAATTTTAGAATACTATACCACTCCACACGCAATAAAGATTTTTTATATTGTGATAATCATAGATCTGTTTATGGTCATAATACCTGTATTGACCGAATGTCTAGGCTATATAACTCGTTTAGAGTTTGAAATTTGCAACATTTCACTTAATGTGTTCAAAAATCGCCTTAATTCTTGTCCTATTTTAAGTTTTACTTAATTGTTACAGTCTATTTCTAATTTTTTTTAATTTTGTATATTTTTGTATAATTTTATTGCTGTATTTTAATTTTGTAAATTAGTTTTGTACCTGATAAACTGTATATACTGCATGTATTTTATATTGTATGTACTATATGTAATTTTCATTGTGCAATTTGGGATCACCCGTGTGCACGTAAATAAATAAATATGATATCATAAATTGATAATATACATATTTTTCGCGTTTTGTTAATCCTTATTTTGTGAAAAATTATCACTAGTAAAAGATATTTAAGAGAACACCCTGAATTACGTAAAAATTTAAGTTTTTATTTTTACGTAAGGATTATTTTAGATAAAATCACATAAGTAAAATTGAAAATAATAAATTTCAAATCAGAAGTAAGATATCGAAAAAGATTGTAAAACTACGGAATATTCATTTAATTTAATTTTTATAACTGAAAAAACATGTACGTCTTTACGTGTACACATACGTTGTGAAACTACAATGGTGCAAGTAGTACAAAACGGTCAAAATTAATTAGATACCATACTTTTCGAACTATATATCACCAGCCCAACATTTTATGTTAACGTATCTATGCTGATAATATAGGAACTATTTACAGATGGAAATAGTTCCTATATTATCTAATAATTATTACACAATGGTAAGGCCGAAAATGTTTACGCTTAGCTTGTACGAGGACTATTTTTTCAAGTTCCGTTAGGTTGGCATTGAAACTCAGTTGGTAGGTGGCGCTTGCGCAGTAGTGTTTAACAATCTATCTGTCAGTACCTTCCAACCGGTTCAGCCATTAAGTGCCGTAGTTTTGAACTGAGCGTTGTTTTCTTATGGCTACTACAATCGAAGATACCGCAGCATGTGAGATTCATGCAAGATTCTACAATGTCTACATAAGCAATACAGAACAAAAGGAGAGGTATGTTGTCATCAGGCATTGTCCTTTTTCATTACAATGCACGCCCTCATACCGCAGGACAAACAAATGAACTGCTCAAGAACTTCAAATGGGAAATATTCGGCTACCCGCCTTACAGTCCGGATTTGGCACCAAGCGATTTTCATTTTTTCACCAGGATGAAAGTGTATTTGGGAAAGAAGTGGCTAAGCACCAATAAGGAGCTGAAAACCAGTGTACAAGATTGGCTGAGAACCCAGGTCGCAACATGGTATGAGAAGAGTATACAAAATCTGGTTACCCATTACGACAAATGCCTTAATGTTGGTGGTGACTACGTTGAGAAATAATTTAGATGTACCTCATGTGTATATTAAAATTTTTCTTACTACCCATATTTGTTTTTGTTAACACAACAGAACTTGAAAATAAAAAAAAACCCCTCATATAACCACTAAGATCAAGTTCTATGTTTAGTTATTTTAACATTTAAAGAGGCAGTCATATATAAAGCCTATGTAATTCACATTACCGCTGAAACAGCATTAGATGAATTGTTTTCATCTATTTAGAGTCCAACATTTACGTTGATAATTTTGTTACATGGTTATTTGCCAGACATTTAATTACTATTTTAATTACAATGAAAAATGGCACGAATTAGTTTTTCGATATAGTTTCATAATTTGATTTTAACATACAATATTATATATCATCGAGAATTTGCAATTTCATATCTTTTTAAATGTGCCTTTTAATTAAGTGAAGTACGGTTTGCTATATATCATTTACAACTGCCTACTATAGTGCGTTCGAAGGTGAGTTTGCAGTATAACTCTTATGGAAAATGGGAGCGGTGTTGCCAAATGTTGTAAAAGTGTCAAATGTGTCAATTATAATAATATGAAAAACTCGTATGATTTACAAAAATCAACTCTTATAAAACTCAAAATAACAGTCAACAAAAACAAATGGCCATTTGTAGAATACTGCGTCTACACAGATCAGCGCGTTTTAGAGCTGGCAACGTCGACAAGCAAGAAAAGGATAGTGTCATTGTGTAAACCCATTAGAGAGTATGAAAAAGAACTACTCCATATGCCCTGTACTGCAAAATCACCTTTGAACGCACTATAGTGCATATAATGACCTGTGGTTTACCCAACTAGATTGAAATAAAAAGATACTATGATAAGAGAAAGTAACGGGTGTTTTTTTTAGAGGTATAGAACTTTAAATTGCAATAAAACAACGATGGATTATTCGATTGACATGCATTTTTTTTTATTCGAAAGATAATCTTGTGGCATTACATTAAATCATACCAACAAGACGGCGCAACATGTCACACAGCTCGTGCCACAATCGATTTATTGAAAGACACGTTTGGTGACCGCCTAATTTCACGTTTTGGACCTGTGAATTGGCCTCCAAGATCTTGTGATTTAACACCGCTGGACTACTTTCTGTGGGGCTATGTAAAGTCATTGGTCTATGCGGATAAGCCACAAACGCTTGACAATTTGGAAGACAACATTCGCCGTGTTATTGCCGATATACGGCCACAAATGTTGGAAAAAGTCATCGAAAATTGGACGTCCAGATTGGACTACATCCGAGCCAGCCGTGGCGGTCATATGCCAGAAATCATATTTAAAATGTAATGCCACAAGATTATCTTTCGAATAAAAAAAAATTCATGTCAATCCAATAATCCATCGTTGTTTTATTGCAATTTAAAGTTCTATACCTCTAAAAAAAACACCCATTATGAACAAAAATAAATTAAAGAAAAATTTAACTATTATGCACGTTGTACAGGCGTCTTCAAATAACAGCAACTATATTTTAGTCTGTAATTTCCATCAGTTATGCCCGTGTATACCAATTGCAATAAGCCGTAAACATTAAGCTTCTTCTAGAAGCTTCTTCAACAAAGATTTTCGGCGTGCACATTAATTGTCATCTTCAATGGTGAGTGCCTAGTATTGAGCTTTGTATAAAGCTAAATAGGATACTCTATGGAATGAGGGTGAGAATGCTAAATATACTAAATTTGAACTTCTAGAACTTAGAAATCTTAGAACTCTTTACTTTTCCAATTTCCACTCGTTACTACGATATAGAATTATGTACTGGGGAAGATCTCCAGAATTCCAGAGAGTGTTCATATTACAAAAAATAGTTATAAGAATCTTGGGTAATGTAAAAAATAAAGACTCTTGCTGGCCAGATTTTAAATCTTTGAAAATACTAACGGCTCCAAGTATTTATATTTTTGAAATTTAAATTTTTACTTTTAAAAACTTACACTTATCGCCTTCAAACAATTCTTCGCACGTTTATAATACCAGACCAGAAAATCATAGTGGCAGATACCGTACCGCCTTATTTGAAAAAAGTTACCTATTGCTTTAGAACAGATAAGCAATATTACATCACGTAAGAAATGAAATCTATTTTGTTGAATAATACTTATTATTCGGTTGAAGACTTCTTTGAAAGCAGGTAAAACATAAGCGTCTTGTCTAATTCTATAGTTTAATTTATATTTTACCCAAATTTTGTTATAATTAATCATTATTTTATTTGTACTTATAATTAAAATGTACCTTCTCTGTAGAACTCTGACTTTGTATATACATGTACGGATGTTTAAGACACAATAAAACAATATTATTATTATTAAATCGTTTGTACTTGACCGCTAAGCAAGGATATGGACGTGAGTTCTGGTGAAGTCCTGCTTATGTCACATAATTTGTGTAAGAAATATTTATACAAATTACATGTTCTGCTTAACCGCTCGACACTGGCTATAAACTATAGGTGCCTTTCTGTGTACGCTAAAAAATTGATCAAATGTACACAGATTGAGAATATGATAATGGAACTAGAAACAGAGAGCCTAGGCTAACCTCGAGGTATCGCGCCAAAAATGATGTTTATACACCAATTGCTGCGTAAGACATGCATCGATAAATGGAATTAGCCGTATTTCGAATAGTGGAATTTTATGGTTAACGGCCATTGTCTAGAACCTACGAGGCTGTTATAACCAGTTACACATGCATTATATTATTTATGGTAACATGAAAAAATCTAAAAACCATGACAATGAAGCGTTGTTAAATAATTACTGAATTGAAGAATGGTTAACAATAGGCTAACCAGACGTACACTTGTTTAGAATATTATGATCTGTTCTAAGAAATATCCTCTTTACTCTTACTTTTTGTAAAAGAATAAAAGGACTCTTAATATACTCTTTTTTTCTATTTTTTGATCATCACTTGTATTTCTAGAATGAGGTCCTTTTTTTTTGTTCATCACTTGTATTTCTAGAGTAAGGACCATTGCTACGGCTCTGGCTACGAAGCTACTATTTCAGTAAAAAAAAATCTGGTCAGCCTGGATAACCAATCATTCAGTAGTAAATTAGGTAAATAAATATTCATAGATTGATGCACCAGTTATGTATTATTTCTAAACACATATTATTTGTGTCCAAACTATACAGAGATTATGGTCTAAGTTCAACTCCATTGATGACTGATGCTATATTTTGTGATGTACGTAAGTTACAATGGAATAGATAAATAGGTAAGTAGTGGAGCTACGTCATATTTGTGACACTTTGACCTTGAAAGTGCGACCAGCCGATTTTCACTGAAACTGATGTAAAAAGATGTGGTGTTTTGAGGCTTGACCTTTGGACTGTCAGCCGTGCCTTCTCGAAAGCCGTGTCGGAATCGTGTAGGATAAGTTATATTTATATGTGAGTTTTGGAGACTTGATCTGAACAGTTATATAAAAGCGATATGTATGTATGTGAAAGGTTTGTGGTAAATAAGGTGGATAAATAAATAAACAAAAAACATGTTAAATAAATTTTAATTAAATTTTTTTTCGAAAATATGATAAAATATTATTATATAAATATCGGAATGGCCCAGGTGCCTCTTCCACGTTCTGAGACTGCTGGTCGGTCGTATTTGTTTCACCCGGTCGTTTTTTTATCTGCCTTAAAATCCATGGATTTCCTCCGCTCGAACGGAACGGCCCAGGCTCCTCGACGTCATCCCAGTTCTCTTCTTCCACGTTCTGAGACTGCTGGTCGGTCGTATTTGTTTCACCCGGTCGTTTTTTTATCTGCCTTAAAATCCATGGATTTCCTCCGCTCGAACGGAACGGCCCTGTATAATAGCTTTGTATAAATTTTATATTTAGTGAGTTTATTATTATTGAGCTCCCGAGGAAGCCAGGAATCCATTGACGAACCGTTGAGCGTTTCAAAACAATATTGAATACGATGTACGATGAAAAGATATACATCTAACCGAATTTGACTTCGGTACTGAAACTCAAACATGAAAAAACTCGCGTAAGTGTAAGAATTCATTAGATTCGCTTGGTGATGTTGTCTGTCACAATACTTGCAAATATTGAATTCGTCGTCTTTAACGCGGAAATTTTAAAGCTAAAGTTCTAGGCTCTAGAGCAGTGATCTTTTATCTTTTGGAATTCCTTCAACATACATTCGTGGATCTAGTATTTCTTGACAAACCTCTTAAGCAACCATTGCTGCAAACTACTCCAAAGTTTGAAAGCAGATGATTTGCAAAAAGTGTTGAATGAAAATCCGTCGCAGAAGTCAGAAGATCTAGAGGAAGTACTAAGAGTTGATGAAATAACAGTTTGAGATGATTGCATGTGATAGGAAAAATTCAGAAGCATTAAAGTTGGTTTTACATAAACTCATCGTATACAGTTTTGCTAAGCAGTACCACACATACATTTTGTTTCTTAATTGGCAACGATTATTTTTTTTTTTGTAAAAAAAATTGTTACTGGCTACAAAAATGAATTATGTACGATCTTAAAAGCACACACTCAGGGCTGTCACAACCCGAAGGTGACCGCACCTAAACGGTAGATATTCGGAGTGGAAAATTTTGAAAAATGTAGTGTAATCCATTAAACATACTTAGAAAATCATTTTATTTACTCTTTTAGATTTTTGTTCAAGTCAACAACACGCTAAAGCCAGATAAATCCTGAAGCCACTAATCTATGCAACACAGAAAAGATCAAAATATTTTAAATTCTTAGCGCAGAACGATCAATGCTTTAGGTATATTGTTGTATTCCACTCTGAGCGTGATAATAGTGTACAAATATGGACTTTTCGTGTGCCAAATAACACGCTAAAACAAGAAATGGTCTCTGATGTACCAATAGTAAAATTGTTTTTCTGCATGTGAATTTTAAATTCGGGTCTCATTTTTTAAGGACATTGTGACGGTCGCGCCCTTTACGGCCAATACATCAACGTAAACGACAAAACCAAACATGCATGCCAAAAAGTTCTCTCTGTGCATCTTATTGTGATATGACGGTTTAAACGATTAAACTGCTGTTTGCTGTTTAACGAGTACCATTAAATGGACGAAACGGTTATTAATACACTGTAAAAATTTGATAAAAAAATAATAAGTTTTGCATTTTGTACACTAATGGGAAACATACTTCAAAATTATCAGAATTTTGTTTTTGTAGAAATTTTTTTATTACTAAGTGAATTAAGCGTCTTGTACTTGAAGAAAACGTTTATCTTACAAATCCGATGTAAATAGTAGTAAATTTTAATGCACAATAATCATAACACTTTATAATTATATCCATAAGTTTGTGGGAGTGGTAATTTCAGTAATAAAATTTTATCATTATTTAAAATAAAATTATTCAATTAGTTAAAAAATATTCAAATTATTCAAATATAAAACTAATCTCTTTTAAGATAAACACCTTGAAAGATTAGTTGAGCTATCATATATTTTTCTAGTTAAGTGTCGAAAGATACGAGTAGAATTACAGTCGTATATTTTATGATTTGTTTGAAAGAACGTTATTGTTTATAACAAATAGCATGGTTAAATGTTTATATAGATGGTGATAAGTGACCATATATTTTCAGTGATATGGACTTCGTAGTAATTAAAGTCAAAATTAATTATCTGGGTTTATAAATTATTCGTCATAGAAATATGAGTCGTCAAGATAAGTTTATAAAAGGGTTTTGTTGTTATTGTGGAAAGCTGATTATTTTTACAACGACAAGAAATGGGGTCAGAGATTAGATTATTAGTTTAAGAAAAGAGCTGGAAAAATCTTGTGAGAGACAAAAGGAGTCATGAGTAAACTGCACCGTGTACGGACGAACCTCCCAAGCATTTTTGGTAGAGAAACCCGGTAGCTTGTAGTGGGTAAACCAAAAGTAATCTGGAAGTGTTGAGGACAGTTTAATGTTAAATAAACGAACCTCGTTAACGGGTTAAACACCGTGAGTGTTGTGAGGTGTTTAGCGGCTTGTGAAGTGATAACGGTGATTGTGCGGTTTTTCTGCTTGAGTGTCTCTCATGGAATTTTACAGCCAGCATTAAATTGTAAGTTCTAATGTAATCAATAACCTGCGATTCTAACTAAACATTAAACGTAGATTAAGTAAAATCCAGACCTTAATTCAAACATCTTTATTCCTCTCATAAAGAATCTAAGCAACCGACCGGCGGATCCTTTAGGTTTTCAGACTTGATACCGCTCGCAAGTCTTGGAATCCACTATGTGGAGGGCCTCCAAAGTAAGTACCATGAAGTACAATGAAATTATTTATATTCATTTAGCCAACCTTGACGTTTCGACCAATCATTGTGGGGGCGTTTCTATCCCCCACAAGTTAATTATTTCAATATGTAGAATCATGACTATGTTCCTTATTATATTCCATAAAACTGTTGTATTTTTCATATAACTTTTGTGCTGAAAATAAAAATAATGATCACATTTAAAATAGTAGTATGCAGTCATGAAGTAGTGTTGAAAATCTGTTTCTTTCTCGAAACAGAAACCGGAAAGTCATAATAATTTAAGAGAAGTAAAACATACATTTCCGGTCGTTGATTGCCTAAGTACAAGTTGCAGCGTGTCTGGCCACGTATTCCAAACGTAAAGTACAGCAAGCGTAACCATAACCTTATGGCTTTAACAAAATGTTTCTTGTCGGAAGTGTCGGTTGCAAGATACAACCTGAGAGCTTTTAATGTATTTTTAACAACGCTAAACTAACTCATGTGTTATATGCGAGATGTATTCATGTAATTTAAAGGCTAGATAAAACTACTGATATGTGGTTTTAGTTTTAAAATTATTTTTATGTTGGTAAAAAGCAATTGGTGAACAATATAGGTACCATGTGACTAACCATCGAAATATCGAAAAATCAAGTTATTAAAAAGCATTTTTTTAATGTAAAGTTAGTTTTTTTTTATTATATATAAAGTGGTGTTAAAATGTCTTGCATTACCCTGGAGGTTTTACGTTTCTCAAATATCTTTGTTGTTTGTACTGGCATCTATAATATGTGGGTGCGTGGAAGTTGTCTGAAATCTAAAACAATTGAAGCCAGGTTCCGAAATGTAACGAAATATTCCGAAGCTCACCGAGTTTATATTGACATATAACGCGTAATAATAATAGATGTTAATTGATTTGTTTACACAAAAATAATATAAATTAAAATTATTAGTAGCAGAAAAATAATTATTTAAAAAAATATTTGATTTGATCAAAGTAAGTAAGAAAAATGTGACTTTCTTTTCTTTATTATTATTTTTTTAATGCTTTATTATATTTTTATTTCTACGATTAACGTTTTAAATTATCTAACGTCTTAAATTTTTAAAAATGTAAATGTAATGCAATGAGTAAAACTCGCATTAAAATTATAATTTTTACCAAGAATTACCGGCCGAGTTTGGTCATTCATATCAGTGTCACTAGGTGGCAACTTATTTGTGTGAATTTAAAATTTGTTGGAAATATTTAAAATATTTTGGTAAAAATTACAAATTGATACATTCAATAGTTTGCGCCTTTGAAATTGTATGTCATGTTGGTATTAAAACATGGTAAATAATTTCACTTTCTTAAAATGTCATTTCATTTGACATATGTCATAAATATAAATAATATCATATTTATAAGCAGTTCACTTTTGTAAGAACAAACTAGGTCTGGTTATTTTGGTGATTTTTATAGTGTATTACTGACTTTTAGAAACTTGGTTATATTGTAAAAAAGGCTTTACAGTTTTGGGTTATGTTTGTATTATTTTAGGTTAGTATTATATTTACAAAATATTTAAGATGTCACTATTCAAAATGAAATATGTCGAATGATTTTTTTTTAAATGACATATTTATAATCTGACTTTTCAAATTATTTTTCTGTAATATCAACATGACCTACAGTTTCAAAGGTGCAAACTGTTGAAAACAAAATTTCATCTTAGTTTGTTCATACGAAAGTGAACTGCTTATATAACGATCATAACCAACACATCTGAAGTGGGTTTTACAGCGTAGGGAATATTTTGAAATGACAAATTTACATTTAAAAGTCAGTAGTACACTATAAAAGTAACCAAAATCAACCAGATCTGGTTTGACTTTACAAAAGTGAACGCAATATATTAAAACGGGCAAACAATTAAATTTTACAGTGTAATAGTTTCTCACGATATATTTCAAACTGATTTGAGATATAGTGTAAGTACGCTTTTTTCCGTGTGTGTATTTTTTCATGTGCGCTTTTTTCCGTGTGCGTATTTTTATATTATATATGTAATTGGAAAATTTATTTTAATATGTCCAGATTTTAATAATGTGCGAAGAGTTGATTCAATTTGAATTGGATGAAGTTAGGCGTATGGATAGAGAAAGAAGTCTGAGGTATCGAGCAAGTTCCACATTAAGGTAATGATTTGTTTGCCAACACAGTTGGCAACGGGTACACTAGTTTTAAATATTTCTTTATATTAAAATGTTTACCACATCATTAGAAAAATTCATAAGTTTCCTTTCCAGAAAGTTGTGAAACGCCTTCGTCTTTCTGTAGGTGTACAAACACTTAGCCTAACAGTAGTTTCAGACTATTTTAATTGTATTTGATATTTGACCGAAGTCGGAAATCTTATTTCTGGCTGAGTTAAGGTTCTAGCCATACCTTCGCCCGAGAAGCTCGGACCACCCAAACTATGATTTGGTTAGGTTAGGTTAGGTTAGGTTAAGTTAAACCTGTAGCATTTAGGCATCGTCAGTTATACTTGTAACATTCCGAAATTTTGTGAATTATAGAGGAAATAAACTCATCACACACAATGGAAGTATGGGAGCGAGTCATTGCCGAAAGCCTGTCAATGCTCACAAAAACATCAGCAAAGCAATGTCATAAATATAAAGATAAAAATAAGAATCATGGTCTTTATATACTTAGAGAAAGCCTTTAAGAGAATCCCACGTAATCGTATTTGGCAAGCAATTGAGTGGTCACACCATGTGCCTGAAAATTATATTATCATCTTGCAGAATATATATCAGGACGTACATCCATGTGCCAAATCTGCGGCTGAAATAAGAAGCCAAAGTTTCGATATCTGCATGAGCGTACATCAAGGTTCCTCTCTGAGCCTATTACTATTCAATCTCACATTAGACCACCTGACTGCAAACATTCAAAAACCAACACCATGGAATCAACTTTATACTGAGTAGAGTAAAACAGAATATATGTACTGTAAATTCGCATCAGATATTCAGATAAAAACCCAGCAAAAGCTGCATCTCAACGAAACAACATTAGTGGTGTATCGTATTGATTTACCTGAGTTAGCAGTTTACATACCTGGGCTCAGTAATAACCTGCAGCGGTGAAATAGAGACCGATGTGGAACATAGTGTCCAGATTGGTTGGATGAAGTGGAGAACTCTGCCTGGAATGTTATGCGACAAGAAACTGCTAGTTAAACTGAGAAGTAAAGTAAACAAAACAGCCGGAAGGCCCAGCCATGATGTATGAGTCGGAATGTTGACCATTAAAGAAGGGAGAAAATAAACCCTATATAATGGAAACCAAATGTTCAGATAGACCGAAGGTGTGACGTGGTTAGATTGTATCATTAATGAGAATATCCGCGAAACATTTAAAGTAACATCCTTCCAGAAAATCTCGATTACGATGGTATGGACATGTGATGAGAAGAGATGAAAATCTCATAGTAAGCCCGCGACAGTAAATACCATAAAGCAAAACCTGGACGGCGAAAAGCAACCTGGTTCACAGTAATGTGGAAAGATGTGAAGACTCTAGATTAAAATGACGCAGCAACCCAAGACTATGGAAGCTTCGAAATAGGAAAGCAGACCCGAAAGGACATGCGAAATGCACAAAAGGTTATTAATTGAAGAACTGTTGTTTTGTTTCACTGTTTAAAATCAGTGAAACAAAAAAAGTTCTTCAATTAATAACCTTTTGTGCATTAGCGAGTTTCACGAAGTCAAATTGTCGACAATTAAATACATTAACATGCAAAATGCTAGGAAGAAGAAGAATAGCTAAGCTTTATCTTCACAGGACAGCGTCTTCTTTAATCGTCGTTTTCCTTGGTCGTATACTTCGCATTTATTTTCTGTTTCTTATACTATTCCTAGCTACGGAAAATTCAGTGAACTATAGATGCAATTTCCCTGCTAGATTTTCTTTTTTAGGTTAATTTTGATGCTCTTGCCCAACCTAAACGACTTATACGTTGTTTTTCAAGTACAAGCTCGCGCTCGGCATCCTCGAAGGCTGGAACTCTGGAGTCTTTCCCTGTACGTTTGCAGACAGTTACGCAATAAAACAACAAATATATCTAAGATATTTAAAATCTTCAGGTTTATGCAAAACTTTCTATTACCACTGTATATTTGACGAGAATAATTGCCTTAGTTTTTTTGATTTCCCTAAACCAGTGGTGCGCAGCTTTTCTGCTCCGAATGCCATTTTTCCAAAGGTAAATTATGTGCCACAATTTCTCCTAATGGAGTACTGTTTTTTTGTATATTACACGCATAACAGAGCTAAATCTATGTAAGCAATTCAATAGGAAACTAAGAACGAAACAGAAATAAAATATTAACAAATTAATAATATCGTAAACGAAAAGAAATATATTTTTTAAAAAGGCAGGCGCCACTTTTTCTTGGTGATCACCTGCGCATCACTGTCTAAATTTCTTCTACATTCTACGAGTATCTTTCTTTCGCTGGTGTCTCTAATTTTTTCACTAGTGATTTGCAATAACAAATTGCACTTATTTATGTTTATAATTTTCGAGAGTTGCCATTAATAACCATAAAATATTATTAAATTATGTATCTTCCTTTAAAAAATATCCCTAAATTAAATAATGGGAGTTAAATCTTTTAATAACGAGGTTTGACTTTTAATAAAAAAACTGATTTTGTAATTTAAATTTAATAAAGAAAACGTACACTACAGTTCCATTTTCCTTCAATATATCCTCCGCTTATTACTACCCACCACTTCATTATGGTCTTTCACCAAAGCAATGGTGTAGGTAATTTTTTTTCGGTTGTAACAGAAGCCCCCTCCATTACTTCTTCGCGTCAGTAGATTTTTCGAAACAAGTTCCTTTGAGTACAGACTTTAAGGAAAAGGAAAGAGTCGCCTGGAACTAATTTTGGTGAGTAGAGAGATCATTCAAGCACTGCGATGCGTTTTTCGGCCAAAAACTGTATCAAGAACGATAAATAACCACCAGGCCCGTAACCAGGGCGTGGCGAAAGAGGCGCTCGCCATCGGCGCAGCAGTGTAGAGGGCGCAAAATTTTTAGTTGGTGTTTTTTTTCCCTCTCATCACTTGTAATATGGAGGAGAGGACCTTTTTTTGCTCATCAATTATTAGATTCGTTTTCCATTTTTTTACTCATCAGCATTCGAAATAGAGGCGCCAAAATATTCGAAATGGCGCAACTTGGACACTTGCCACCGACGCTTAACATCCTCGTTATGGCACTGCTGACCACTTACCGTACATGCGTATGTAACAACCGTAGCAATTTGGCTACTAACCATTATACTACTCTGATCTGAAGAAAATAATACGTATTTTACAAATGTCAAATAAAAGCATTATTTATTTTGTTTTTCGATTATCAATAAAAATACAAAAATCTTGCGTGACTTATTTGCACCAAACACCCATTGTCCTGATGAAGAATAAAACGCTCAAAATTGCGTCCTATTTCTTCCTACAGTCATTCTGATAATTGAGTTGTCTATCATTTGGAATGATATCTTGCACATTTTGCACATTATCTTCAATATATAACGTGCATCGGTGTTCAAAAGTTAAAAAATATCTATTTATTACGTCCTCTCATCCTTTACAAAATATTTATCCTACGACTACAATAGCATTGCGTAATTTTTTAAAACTATTACTAATACTATTTTCTGATACCAATATTACGAAATGATATTGCTATCAATACAAAATATTGATACTTTTGATACGCCACAACTTTTATCCGTAAGTAATTAGTACCACGTAGTATCGATACTAAAAAAAGATACCGCTACCGATACAAAATATTAGTACTTACGATAGATATTTAATCACTATACATGTAGAAGTACAAACTAAACATACCTATTTATTTAATGCTAAAGTTAAGGAAGCCATAGTGAAAATAGTGTATTCCTGTGCGTCAAAAATTTTAACTTTTAAGGAAGCATATCTTCTTCCATTGTATTAAATTTATAAGAATTTCAAATAGGGTGGCGTGCAATTTAATGCAACGAATCTAAGTTAAACGGCTTGTTTCTCGAAATGATCAAAATGCGTACAGCATTATGGCTTTGATCCCTCTCATTTAAATATTTTAATAAATATACAAAATCGCAATAAAATTTGTTATAGCCTTTATCGTTACCACATCATAATATCAACTGGAAACTAATGAACAGTTGTAGGCCATTTTCTGTATGATTTCCAGATGGATAGAAAATTTCTTTCTTCATGTCAGCTCTATGTTAGTAATTTGTTCCAATTTGTGTAGTTGTAAATTCGTGGAAGTAGGAATTTCAGGTCTAATTGTTATTGTTAGATATTTTTTTTGCGAATTTTCATCAAATCCCAACAATTTACGAATCTAGGTTTGATATGCTGATTTGGATAAGTATTGAAAAATATATCTTGTTTCTAGACAAATCATTGAACGATAATGCAATTAGTACTTTTGTAATAGGCTTAAATTAAAATAGGTGTTAAATTATTAAGCCAAAAGTAAAAAATATTTATTAATCTTTTCACTAACTCACATGTAACCTTACTTAACATAGATAAGTCATAAAGAAAATGAGCAGAAATAAAAAGGAAAAGGAACTGCTTTACCTCATTATTTGATTCAGTTTCTGAAGGCGCTGTTTCGGGAATAGTGTTTATCTACAGTTCCTCGACAGGAAATGAATTTGAGAATCCATGGAATTTTGGAGGTACCACATCAGTTTAACATAGCATTTACCAAATTTGCTTTTTACTTTCCAGAAATAGGCATGAGTTCTTTCCAATAATATAAATTTGCTAATTCTGTAGGCATATTATTCTTTAAAGGTCTACCAGTTAAATTATTAATAATCTAAATTTTTCCTATTACAGATTTGAACATTTCGCAATAAGCTCACGATTTGAAAAGATTTGTGCCTTCAAATATCTGGGAATTCATCAATATGATTAAACAAAAAATAGAAATAGGTGTGCTAAGAAATCTCGCGAATTTCGTAAGAATCTAGTACGTCTAGGCGGCTAACAGAGAATGCCGATTGTATGGTACAAACCTTTTCCTGTGATTACTTCTAAATGTTTAATATTTTGAAAATCATTTATCTTTTGTTAGTCTAAAAAAGCTTTTATTAATATAAGATGAAATTAAAAACCATATATATTTTTTTATAAATCCGAAAACTTTTATATCTTTTCAATAAAAAAAATTGATAAAAAAAGTTTAATTTTTATGGTTCACACTAATGTTGGTTAAAAAAATAGAACAAACACTTAATGTAATGTTTCTTCAACAACCTAACAAATTCGAAATTTTTCGAAAATATAATCTATGTTACTATTGAAGTTTTTTTCTGGAGGACAAAAGTGTTTTGGCATATTTTTGACAATAATCATAAAATTAAATATTTATTAATTACTTTTCGTCCGTGAATCTACATAACAAGAGCTTACTATAAATAATACAAAAGGCGCAAGAAGCATTCAGGTTGCAGAGGAAATTCTGGAGTTCCAAAAAAGCTTAAAAGCAAAAATCTTTTCTTCGACACCAATCTGTGGTTAAAATCACTCTTTGATATGGAACTGTATTATTGACATGAATAATAAGAGTGAAAAAAATATTTAGATTTTTGTAAAATGTTGCTTAACAAGAACCAGCGATGGTCAGATAGGATAAAAATAAGTAACTCTGGGAAAAGATGTAACAAAAATGGCTAGTGGAGACTTTCCGATATAACTCTGGATAAGGTCTGGACTATAATATCATCAGGGGTAGGAGGAATAGAGGTCACAATTAAAGACACAAGAAAAGGGAAAATACATGTTTAGCATAGTGAAATAGGTATTTATGTATCTATGGAGTAAAGTGATGGTTTAATCCCGAGAATGTAAGTAATGCTCGAGACGACCAAAGGGAGTCAAGGTTATTTTCATTTGAGGAATTAATGCATTTTTTATCGAGATGTATTCAAAACTTATCTAACGACGATCAGTTACAATTTATTTAATCAATTTGAAATTTGATTTCATATAATTTTCAAACAGAAATCAATGGACCTAGATTATTGTTATGTTGCTACGGAGATAGCTTGTTTATATTATGAAAAACATAGATAAAGAAGGAAATAGATGCGAAACTGCCGTTATATTTTTTGAAACCAAATTAGCGCTGTAGTTGTTGGGTTATGGAACTAAAATTGGTAGGGGAGGAAAGGGTTGGGTTTTCGCGGGTATTTCAAATGCTTCAGTGGATATAGTTGTAAGCATAATTAAATGTTATTATTAAATGAAACAATTTTTATTATTTATTTTGTCTATTTTTAATATTATTAACGACAATAATATTAAAAATAGACAAAATAAATCATAACAATTGTATCATTTAATAATAACATTTAATTATGTTTACAATTAAGAACAAGCAGTTAGGAATTATACAGAAACAGAAAAACAATAACTAGCAGAAATAATTATTTATTAAGTAGACTAACATATAACATAATATTTACTTGAATTGGAGGGTTACGTCCGTAAAATATAATAAGATGAGGAAGTAATGGTATTCGGACTGGTCAGAAATTAAAATTAAAACAATATTTTAACTTCGCTAACGTTTCGATTTAATATTAAATCTTCATCAGAGCTAGGTTAGGTTAGGTGACTTTTTAGTGTGACTTTTTAACCTAGCTCTGATGAAGATTTAATATTAAATCGAAACGTTAGCGAAGTTAAAATATTGTTTTAATTTTAATTTCTGACCAGTCCGAATACCATTACTTCCTCATCTTATAATATTTACTAATACTTAATATTTATGGACACTTCCATGGACAAGCCATCCAATTTTGGATTTCCAATGTTCCTCATCCACGTTTTATACAATTCTGGAGCCACACGTGTCTTCGGGTTTGGAAAGCGATGTCTTGTAGGTTCACTACTATCACACCCCAAAACAAAGCATTTAACACCTATTTTCCGAATTAAACAATGAAATTACAAAATTACAGAAGACGATTTTGACACTAATTACAGATTTTGATGCTAATGACAGAAGCCGTAACAGGCAACATCTTGTCATGCACGTAGCTATAGCGACTGGCAGCGACTGGTGCGCTATTCGTGTTGGGTTATGGAACGTAATATGGTTTTCGTTTTGCCATTAGAGTTTCACCCCCCTGATGAAAAATAGAATTTGTTTATGTCACGTTAAATGTGCCAATATTGTGTTTTAAATTTAATATGTATTGAGAATATTAGTTAAAATCAGAGTTGGGCATTATTTATCTAAACTTTCAATCAACTAAAAATTTGAATGAAAATGTAATCAAACTAAATTAATAATTCTTTATTCAATCAATAATGGATGTAATCATAAATCCTTAACTAAATGATAATCATTAGTGTCAAATCATTAGTTTTCAATCATATTGTGATATTTTGTCAGAAAAATTTGAATCGCTTGGATAAATTTATATATTACATATATAATATTCCTATACCCAAATTCTCAATAATTTTCGGTCTTCTTGCAGCTTTCGAAAGATCATTACATTTTGCCACTCTACCGACCTTAGAGGAATAACATATTTGGTAATGTCTTCTTCAAATTTTTGTTGTGACAATGTTCCGGCTCTAATAGTTCTTGATTTTTGAGAAAAAACTGTTTGTTTACCTTTAGAATCAATGTTTTTTTAAATGCAATAAATGCATCGTTTCCGTGTCGTTTGATGAGATATAAAATTCGATAAACAATTTTTTTCTACTTTGCGTTCATAAGACGTTCATTTCCACATTCTTTTGAGTGCTATAAGAAGGTCCATTTCAACACCTGAATTTTAGTTATTGGAGGTTGGTAACACTGAATGAAATGTCAAATTCTGATGCTGTCAAGTTAACCTAATATATTCGTGGACTTAAGATTTTTTGTTAAATTTTTTTGCAAAGTTTTTCTTGAAAAGATTGAAAAGTTTCAGTTTTTTGCCTCTAGCGCCTCAGGGCTTCAGAATTTGGGGTTTTTAACGTGTTTTTTTTTATCCCCCTTTATAAAACCCCCCTCCAATTCAAAAGTCCGCATATTTTGCGGTGTACAAATATATAATTGTAAAATATATCACTCAAATTTTTCACAAATTAAATCTGCGTCAGACGTCTACAATGTACCTGCAAATACTAAAATCCAATGAACAGTGAGAGTGAAAAAATCAAATCTCAATCCTGAATTTACCCAGCAAACATTCAACTAACGGCCGAATGCTGGCAAACTGCTTTTATGCTGGTAAATTACTGGCACCAAAAGTAAGTGCAACGCCAGTATTAATAATGTACTTCACATTTGTATTTCGCATTCCGCCTATACGAAGTACTTTACCAGCATTTTATAAGCACTCTTCTTCACTCATACTTTTTACTTAAAACCATCAGAAATAAATCTTGCAACTAATGCGATTATTTTGCACTTTACCGTTGCTGGGCCAGCAACTGATACATCAATGGGCCAGTACTGGCCCATTACTTTCAATGCCGGGGAGTATGTGCTTTACCAGTACTGGCCCGTATAAAAATGTTTGCTGGGTAGTTTCAATCATAACTAAAAATTTAATCATAATAATGAGTAGATATTTAATTTAGTTACCAGTGTGATTAACTGCATTATGAGTGATGTACCTTACTCATTAATCAAGTCTTGAAATTAAATTTTTAATCTCAATCGTCAATCATTAGTTTCATTGCAATTTGCCCAACTCTGGTTAAAATGTATTCTAATAACACTGTTAAATATTTTAAAATGTAAATAAACAGTGACGATGGGGCCGAGAACTTTATCCGGACACCACCAGGTATTGCGTCGGTTGCAATGGAGCCAACTGTCGAATTATTGCCTGCAAAGATATTGTATGAAAAGGTATATACAGATTTCAGAAAATAGTGTTATAAGAAGAGTGTAAGCAGTTACACAGAACTATTACTATTTAACTATTTTACTTGGAAATTAACCTTCAACTTCTATAATAATAAATTTCAATTATAAAGTTATAATTATAGAGTCAATTTATAAAGTTATTTCTAAAAAAACTAATTTGGAAAGTAAAGGTCACTATATAAATGTTGTAAATTCTAATAATATTAGTATTACAATAAATAAAAATTATGGATATTTGTCCTTTTTACATCTGTAATTTTATTATGGGAATAGAGTTCAAAAAATTTCCCTACAGAATAAAGTGATTCTTCTTCTTCTTCAGCTTTTCTCATTTTCATATGGGGTCGCTGTTACTGACGAGGCTCCTCCTTTTTATTTTCTTTCCATATACTCATCCCCTACTAGATCCTACTGCAGTGCGGCGCAAATAGCCTTTGTTGCTGTGCGCCAAAAATTTTAACTAACTAACCTACTGCAGTGCCACTTTATATGTCAAAAACTAGGTACGTAAAGTCGGTTTTACACCCGATCCTGAGAAAAGGATTTTTTTTGTGCGATTTAAAATCTTGTGATTAATTAAAAAGGAAAGACTTTAGTAAGGTTTTGGTTAACTAAATTAATTTGAGTAATTAAAAAATAAATTATAACAAAAGAACACCATTGAAATAAACAAGCAAAGCGTTCTAGTCTCCCTTGGAGCAATATGATATTATGAAGACGTATATTCTTGAAATATATATATACAAAAAAAAAACAGTTTTCAAGAGTAATGAGTGATGGCATAATGGTTATCTCTACGAAATCCTGAAAAAGATCTTACTGAATGAAAATTAATTAATCAGAAAAGTATAATTGCAGAATTTTAAATACGTAATATTTTTGTAAGATGTTATTCCATGTTCTGAAACCCTTAATAACGCTTTCTTTAAAAGAAAAAATATTGATTAGGCTTGTGATTGAAGCCCATCCATTAGAAGTTATCACGAGTTGCCATTGATATTACTCTTCTAATAATTGAAGTGTAAGTTACTAATTGTCAACAGACAAGTTCGTACACGCAATTTGGTTTAAATCACGAATACGTGAATTAGTAATGCAGTCAGGTTTTGTAGGGTCAACTAATCTGACCCGGGTAATCAGATCTGTTAAATGAATGTCTTACCAACAAAATAACCAATCTGAACAAAATAATCAGTAGCACAAGTATCACAGGATTTAAAAAATAATTTCGTAAATTTATTACAGAAATTATATTGTCCAGTGTGTAATATGAGATGTAGAGGAGCAATGTTAAAACTCGCGTATGAACTACCCCTTCTTACACGCAAATAGCCATCATTGCTATGCGCTAGAAATTTTAACTAACCAACTTTTAACGGTTTCGGCAAAGTTAAATCTTCCAAATTATAAATATGAATCCAGATATGCACTGGAAGATGGAATTAATCAACATTTCATTATAGAAGATTTTTTAATGAATCACCAAGTTAAGTTTCAGAAATATGTTTATTAGGCATGTTAGTTGCAGCTTCGTCATCAACATCTTCAGAGCTACATTGTAGCTTTAGTCAGTTTAAACCGCAGGGTATCGTTGGATACCTTGCGGTTTTATCAAGTTTAACTAAATAATATTTTGAATCATTTATTTTTAAATTGCGGAAATGCCTTAATAAAATAAATTTATCTTCTTTTTTATTTTATTCCAGAAATGGTTTGTGAACATATGGTGAAAGAAGATATGGTGAAGCGTTCTGAAGGTATGGTTACGAATACAATCTTGTAAGTTACTACGCTACCTGTATGGGAAGTGGGCAACTGACGTGGAAGCTTCTAGAAACCACGAGCAACTGCATAAAGAGTATGGAAGAATTAAGAGAGTACTATAAATAAATAATTACGACTGCGCAAAATGTCTTATTTTTGTATGAGTTAGAAGTTTATTTAAACAAGACACAGATGATAAACCACGCGTACTAAAAAACATTTAACACACGAGTTACACTTAGTATAATATTTTGTCAACGAGTCATTTTCTGTAAATGTTCTATCCCGAAGAAGGTAAAACGTGAAATACAGTTCTATTTTCATATTCCAAAAGATTCAAAATAATAATTTCAAGTTAAAAATCTAATTAGGTTAGATTGGTTACCAATGGTGATAGCGTGAAATAATGAAATATTATTAAACAGTTTGCAATATTTTTTTATTAAACGATGTTCAAAAAAGAAAATCTTTACATTCTCGAACCGATTAAGAAAGGCCTTTAGAAAATATTATTATTAATAATTAATTATTATTTATACAATATCAATATAAACTTTCACCTAAGTGTCAAAGTCAGTATCACATTAGTTATTGATAACTTGGGTAAGTGACTAAATAAAAAATTAGATAACCCATTAGTTCTGACACTTATGACAAGATATTTGCATGCAGTTGACAGATCTTATGGTGTGATGGCGTGGTATCTGACACTTTGTTCCGGACAAGGGTGTTCAACAATTTATTCATCTCTTGCATCATAAGTTTAATTTTATCTGTAATTGTTGTATGTAAAACACATACTAATTAAAAATCATTTTAAATCAATAATTAAAATAACTAAAATTGGTGCAGTCGGTAGGATTTTAAAGTTCTCATGAGTTTTATATTAATTGTTAGAGTTTCGGATGTAAAGTCGGCAAGCATTAATACCCAAATATAGCCGTGGGAAATTATTGTCAATTGTTATAAGTTGAAATGTCAAAATATGTTATAAATAATTATAAGTGTTCTGTTGCTTTGATGTATAAAATAGATCATACAGTGAATTTCTATTATCCTGCTACATATCAACTATTATTATGCATGGTTTCCCTAGTAAAGTAATTATTTTGACAGCAATATTAAATCGCCTATGTTGCAAATTAAAAGAAACGCAATTTTACATTGCTGTCAGATTTCAATTACCATAGTAACAATAATACCTATATTGCAGCATAAAAGAAATTCGCTGTATTATAAAATGTATGAACCTGGAATTACAATCCTTTGAGAGAAGAGTCCTAAGCAAAATTTTCGGACCAATAAAAGATCTCATAAGCCAGTGTTAACATCCCAGATCTAACAGAGAAATTTCAAAACGTTTGAAGAAATGGACATTGCGAAATAAATCAAAACATAGAAACTTCGATGGGCCGCTCATATCCCAAGGTTACCCAGATGACCGTTTCATCAGGTAAGTCTACGACAAAACGCGGAAAGAAAACGTTCCGTAAGCCGTCCAAGTCTGCGGTGAAGAGACAATATCAAGGCAAATCTAAAAACTCGAAATAGTTTTTAAAAGAAGAAACGAAGTTTTTTAGAAGAAAATAGTCTCGAGAAGATGGCAAATCGGACTAAGTGAGAGATGATAGTGAAATCATCTAGACCCACCCAAGATTGGTACGCTGCGAAGTAAGTATGGTCCTTATATTGATATGCGCTAGTGAGGAGTTCTTCTTGCTTGGTTGTGTGAGTCAAGTTCACACAAGGCGTTTTCTGCATACACTGGAACTGCATTATTGTATACGTCAACTGTCTATTTGAACCATAAGTACAGTCCATTGTAAAATTTCTTTAAGTTCAAATAATAAATATGAACTTGTTGCATGCTATAATAATTTAGAAATCCTACCGACTGCGCTAGTTTTAGTTATTGTTTTTAAAAGATATGTTTGAAAAATAATTTATTTTACACAAAACTATTACAAATTAAATAGATTCAGTGATACAAGGGAACCTGAATCAATACGAACACGAATAGTGTTAAACATTATGCCTTATTTTAACTTAAAAATATGCTTAATCAGCAAAAATAATAGAATTACAAACTAAAAAATATAACTTACTAAGTTAAGTTACAAGGGAATATTTTTTGTATATGTGGTACAAAAAACGGAATATCAAATCGATTTGTCCAGCCTTTGTCGACAGTTTCTGCCATACAGATAAAAACATTACAGATGATACAGTATTTATAATGAAGAAATGTGGCAAATTCTGCTGACTGGTTCCTTCGTATGAAGAAATATATTAATTGTAATGGAGATTATTTTGAACGAAAGTAAATGAAAAAGCTAATTAGCAAAATTTGTCTTGTAACCTATGTATTAAAGCTAGACTAACCAAATTTGGCAGTTTGTTAGGCAATAAAATAACAAAATAAATTATATTGCTATGGGAAAGAAATTCCAACGTCACCTATGATACGGAAAATAAATACTAAACAACTGTCGTATAAAGGTTTCTCGGTTATTACGCCGTGAGTATGAAACGTATTCAAATACTCCAGACAAACCCCGCAGCGTAGAAACATAAAAATAACATACGTTTCCATATGTTGTGTTCACGTTTCTACGTACCCTACGTTACAGATTACGAGGTTTTCGGTACACTAAACTTTTCAACATAATCCCCTTAAACTTCTGCTTTCTCTGTTTAGTAATAGCAACACCATTTTTGAAAAACAAAATTTTGAACACGGAAGATTTGCTACACTATTGCTGCCATAAAAACGGTTTACCAGAGACTGTCCTCTAGCTGTGGAAATAAATAAAAATCTCTATAATATACTCCATAACCTGAAATCTAGTATCACGAATCGCGCTCATAGATATAAGGCTCTTATGAATCGGAAAACTATTCTGATGAGAGTTAATTCCTCTTGACAATTTTCTTCTTCTTTTTTCTTTAGTTCATTTACGAAATTTTGTAACAAATATTGCATAAAACTGGCCAGAAATTATGTGGCCACGTTCTAAATAAACGAATAAAACTTCTTTGGTATCCAGGAAAACTGTCGCCATATTTTGCTTACTGTCTGTACTATAAATTTTCATGCAGGAGGATATCCTGGATGGCGTCATGTTTTGTTGTTTGGACTCAAGATAAAAATGGTGACACATTGTTTCAACAGCCGCAGCAAAAGGATTGGGAAATTGTTGTGGATTGCGATTAATCAATGCTAAATTGACCACTGAAGAAGACTCTCATACTTATATTTCAAATATTCGTGGAGCTACTACTTTAAACTTATCTAACTTTTGGACTTTCTTAGACCTGGTTAAGTGTCGGATATATAACTACTTAACTATATTGATTAACTATAGCAATTCATAGCGCATGAGTCCGTGTGAAGCAGGGACTCTAAATACCTTCGATAAAGCCAATTATTATTATTATTCGAGTAATAAAACTGCTTACCGAAAACCAACGTTTAAGATATTGGCAAATTGAAGGACACACAGAAGATTATTGCTCCAAATGACAAGTGAACAAAATTCTACATGAACATTTAGGTGTAGGAAAGTTCGGATGCTATGGGTTCTGCTGTCCGTCATTCATTGACAGAGAATCAAAAGGCATATCTTAAATGCCAATCGGTGCAAATAAAAATTAAAAACATAGCAACTGGGGCTCGTAAGTTTCTGAACAACTTCGTAAGGGTCATGAAACTAGAGAAAAGGTGCTAGTTGTATTTTTTACAGTAAAGGTATATCGACAAATGTTGTGCTCGAAAATCATTCTACGGTTATAGCTTAATGGTACGTGGAAGAATGTTAGACTTAGGTTGTTGAAGAGCTAAAAAAATTACGTCCATACTTCAGAATGAACACCGGGCTCTTACTCTATACAGCGCGGTTAACTGAAGACTCTTTTGGAAAACTCTGACTTAAAATTGAATGATCTAATGTTAGATCTTATAAATCAGTTATAGTGTATCCACGTTTCAAATAAAGGAGTAAAATTCCTTAAGTATCTATAAAAACACGAAATTTTCATGCAGGAGATCTTGTAAAATACACTTGTATGCTTCGTAGCAGTTCTGATCTAGCACCCTGTGACCTTGGTTTGAATCATTTAGAGAAATACAAGTTAAATGGAAGGAAATTTTCAAATAATGAAGAGCTGTTAACATCATGGGTCAAGCATGCGTAGTTCAACCGGAAGAAATGTGGCAAATTCTGCTAACTGGTTCCTGAAGTATATATTAATTGTAATGGAGATTATTTTGAACTAAAGTAAATAAATAAAGCTATAATGTAAAACTTGTCTAGTGACATTAATACTAAAGCTAGAGTCATCAAAATTGGCCGTTCGTTTGGCACTCCAAAAATGTACATTACATTCACTGGAATAAAGATTATTAAAATAAAACAATAACTGATATTGCTAGGGGCACCATGTACCAGCGTCATCTATGATAGGGAGAATAAATACTGTAACTCTCGTATGAAGCTTTTTTCGTTATTACTCCGTTAGTATGGATCAGAAAATAAAGGAAACAACAGAAAAGGAGGAGGACAATGTATAGCGTATGTTGATAACGCTGTATTTATAACAAAAACAAGGGAGATAATGGGGAAGTGGTTAGAGGAGATAACGCGAAGGAGAAAAAATAGGATTAAAAATAAATGAAAGTAACTGTTTGGACAACGCTATTTTGTTTGGACAACACGTTTTGCAACTCACTACATGGCTACCTTATTAACTATTATTATATATTGTTTTTTTTTTTGTTTTTTCAGCTAGCCATGAAATTTTGTTGTTTTGTTACTCTTGTCACTTTTTCTGTAAAAAATATTGTAAATAATTATATTAATTCTGTTTCTGGCAATAAACTTAATATATTACACACTTTTTCGGTCTCTGCATCTACATTTGTGTATTTCTGCATTAAATAAAGATTCTAGTACCGTTTCCGATCTTCTAGACTACTAGATAACAACAAAGATAAGTATTAGCTTTAAGTCTCAAGCAGCATCTAATATTTATTCTTTTTGAAAACATTTTACAACAGCCACGTCTCTACGTGGTTTTATTGCCAGGCAGACCTCGTCTAGAGAGTTATTTACATCTGAGCTTCGTGGTATTTGCTGCGGTGTACCAAGATCATCCACCAGCACCGATCCTTCATCAATAGTCCATTCGCTCTCTGCCCGGCCACCATTCAAAAGGGCACTGGTTCTTCGAGTTGGCCGGCGATCATCTAGCCGGTACGGGCGCACCATTTGACCACACGGGCCATACCACTCGCTGCCCCAACAGTAACAATGACAATGATAAGAAAAATGAGACCGGGAAAAATGTTAGAAAATAAAAAAATACGAATAGACAAATTTAAAATCGAACAAGAAGAAATTTCAGATATTTGGAAGTCATGCTAGCAATCAATGGAGAAAGGAATATAGAAATTAGAGAAAAAATAAAGGCAAAAAATAAAGCATACTGTGCAAATAAAAAAGTTCTGAATAGCAATATATTAACAGTAGGAACAAAACTAAAATTATTCAAGACAATGATAAGACCAGTAATGTTATGTGCGGCGGAAACAATGGTTCCTTCCAAAAAAGAAGAAGAAGATTAAGAATAGTAGAAAGAAAAATATTAAGAACAATATTAGGACCAATAAGAACTGGAGAAAACGAATATCGCTCAAGAATGAACCACGAGATAATGGAAATAATAGGAGAAGACATTGTTAAGAAAATAAAGAAACAGGGAGTAAAATGGCTAGGACACGTATGGAGAGCTGGAGATAAGTTAACAATACTATCAGTGCTGCAGTAGAATCCAGGAAGAACAAGAAAACGAGGAAAACCGAAATTAACGTAGCTAAAAGAAATAGAAGAAGACATAGAAAGGGCCGGAATAAATGAATGGAAAGAGAAAGCAAGATATAGAAACCGTTGGAGAAAGTTATCAAAGAAAATAGGAACTGCTTCAGTAGATAAAAAGGGGACTAATCCACCCCAAGAAATTGGATTTAGAAAGCTCAATGAGCGGCGAAATCCCACAAGGGATGTTAAGCCACTATATATATATAAATATAGTATGTAAGAGATTTCAAATCCAGACAGATGCTCCATGGTACAGAAAAGCGATAATTAAAGGCAGCCAGGATTTAACCTGTGTCCGTTTGGACGGTAGGCAAATTTTTACCATGAAACCAAAGTAGAATATTGTTGTGGTTCATTAATTTTTAATTGTGCAATTAAAAGAAAATACTGACAGAGTTAGTAAATATTTTGTCATTTCTTTTCAAAGTAATATTAACTGACATATGACAGACACAACGTATGAACTTTTCTGCAAAGTTTTATAGAAGATTTTTTAGCCGGCATAATTGAGTTATCGTCCTACTCGACCTAAAGTTTTAATACCTCAGAACATAAAACAACAGCCTGAAACTTTTGTATAGGACTAAAGCTGTGAATATAAAGAATACATGACAGAAAGTTAACTCTATAACTTGTTTAAAATTACGATCAAGTCAATTTTCAAGAAATAAAGTCATGTTTTTATTCGTTACTTTGTGAAAAAAAATTACAAGTAAACTCACTTAGGTGTTACCAGAAAATCAGAATTTAAAAACATTTGTTGTTTCTCACAAAATATTTATACAAACAATTGATATGAAATGTGAATTTTTACACATTTTAGAGTTTTGTAGGTATACTAGCGTTGGTGAATCAACGCACTTAAGTACAAGTACACACGACGTAACGAAGTATTGCATTGTTCCAGACAATACAGTCGTTTGTTACGTCGTGTGACGTAAGTGCGTTGATTCGGCGACGCTAGTATAATACAAAAATATATACAAATTTTATAAAATCTGAATGGTTTAAGTGCAAATGTTAACGTAAAAATATTTAATATTAAATATTCAGTCCTCAACGGGTAATCGAATCCTCCAAACTTTAGATCTCGTGTCCAATACTCGCACCACTGAGCTATGGAAGTATGAAATAATGAACTAGATATTAACTGAATTGACAAATGCTTCATCGGAAGTATAAATTGTGCCGACCGGCGTAGAATAGTGGTAACATACGTGCCTAAGTTATATGTATTTTCAATGATTGCAGTTTCGGCTCTCGTCATTGCAACTTTCACAAGGGCGAGAGTCGAAACTGGAGTCAGTAAAAATAAATATTACGTGAAACAAAAAATAATTAGCATATTTTATCTTCGTTCTGCCCATAAAATGCGTAATATGCAACATTAAATATCAAAAAAGTGTAGGTGTTATGTATCCGTATTTATTATTATCCACGTTTCTAAGCCATAAAAAGCTACTGGGCTCTACATGAACTTTGCTACGGAGAATTAATATGATGCCATAATTTTCCATTCAGTAGTCAATTCTCCATTTCATTGAAAAATTAGGAAGAACATTTAAGAAAGTCTGATGGTTCTCTTTTAAAATTACATATTTACTAAGAAGGTTACCTTTTATGTTTTTACAAACGACCACTAGATGACAATATTGAAATACTATAATCGTAAAATTTTACATTTATTATTGTGAAATCAGTGGCAGACTATAAATTTACCAAGTAGTTTATTGAAAGTGAGCGTTTAAAAAGTTTCTGAAAAAATGTATATTACTCGTAAAGGTTTTCATTGGATGATTTTTTACGATTTTAGTAAAGGCCTAACTCAACAACAATGCATAGATTCGCTTCGTTCAACTTTTGGTAATAAGGCACCATCTTCTTCTTCTTATAGTGCCATTGCTCGATGCTCTGAACTGACAAGTTCGTACTGAACATATTCGATGCTCTGAACTGACAAGTTCGTACTGAACATATTCCGAGGGTAGGCTATTTCCCCGCATACAATTGTGTTGTGTGTGTTGCCTGTATATAGCACAATCGTATGGGACCTACAATTTATTTTCGTGGAATCCGAACCACTAATTATTTTGGGGAAATTTTACTAGGGCTTTTACCTCGGTGGTTGCCCGATGCCTTCCGAGGGAGAAACGGTCGGAAAAATGTAAGGTGTTTTTCCGGTACCGGGGAATGAACCCTGGTCCGCCGATCAGTAGTCCACACACTAACTAACTGAGCCACGACTGTTTTCGAAGCACCATCAGAAAAGATTATTTACAATTGCTTTGCAGAATTTCGTCGTGGTCGTGCGTCCGTCAGTGATGAGTCTCGTGAAGGTCAACCAAAATCGGTTGTGATTCAAAAAAAACATCGATGCTGTACGCAATATAGTTGAAGAAGATCGGCATGTGACTTACCGTGAGACAGAAGCATCCTTTGGTATATCGCAGACTGCAATATATTCGATTTTGCATGAACAGTTGTGAAAAGGTCCTATTCCCGATGGATTCCACATATTTTGACCGAGGCTCAAAATAGGCTCGTGTTGATTGGTGTAAGGGAATGCTAAAAAAAATCAACCTAGGCAATATGAGCCTAGATACATAATAGCGACTTCCAGCAACATTCATCAGGATGAGTTAGTTAGTTTGATTTTTTGCACACAGCAACAATAACTATTTGCGTTTAACTCAGCCCATTTAGATGAGTAGATTATGTATTAACAAGATAAATAACATTCCTCAGGATAAAAAAAAACTTCTGTGATGATTTAAATTTATAAAATAAGCTTGTATTGTTCAGATGAAACGTATTTTTAATTCTGATCCATGACATAGAAACGTTATACGCTGTCCGATGCTGTATATAAAAAATGAAGGGTTTTCGGGATTTGGACTAATTACCGTGTTTTATGAGTATAATGGACAGAACAGGTATCTAAAAATAAGTATGTTAGCATCTAGCCTTTCAATAAGCCTTGTTACGTCACCATAAAATGTTATCTAGATGCAATCCGTAATCTGGACCCACTATTGATGACTCATTAACGATAACGATGACGGCTCTTTACACTAATTGGTTTTTATAAAACACACGTAGAATTTGATAGAGAGATCAGATGTTCTCTAACGTTGTAAGAGTGAATACTTAAAATAAAATAGTTTGTGAACAACTTGAGTTTTATTTAAACAATAAATCCCTTATTTTTTTACAAGTATAATAAGGTAATAAAAATATTTATCCTCTTTTATATGAAATCCAAATATATTTTTCATTGCATCATTAATCTGACGCCAACCATAACTGTGATGGCGAATGAGTAAATTTCTTTTCTAATGGATAGTGGTTGTCACAAAAAAAAACGTTACTTTGGCAATTATGACCTTCTGCTATTTCAAAAAACGAAAGCTTATAAAATCTAGACTTATATATATCTTAATCCAATTACACTACTTTTCTATCATAAATAAAAAAACAAATGCATAGTCAACAAAATTAATTATCCTACATTGTATACGTAGATGTGTGAACAGTGAACTGAACGGGACCATTAATAAATACTAGCTGAATCAACATAACATGACATGATATGACAAGATTTCAACGTTTTTGTTTGGTCTTTATGTACAGGTTTAATGCACAACGATATGTAAACATGCATTACATTTATACGACAGATTTGATCTGCAGAGTGCATAGCAAACAGTATATAAATGAATAGAATAAGAAAGAGAGTAACAGAGACTGACACCTACTGAACGCAAAGGTATTTATATTTTCTGTATACCAAAATACAAAAACCAACGAATAGCAAAGTATTTTGAAGTCAAAGTAAATTAATCACATTAAACTTTTTGCCCCAACAAATACACCTAGAATTAAATTCTGTTCCAAATAACGGGTGTTTTTTTTAGAGGTATAGAACTTTAAGTTGGCATACCTGTTCAAGATGGCGACCGATTTAACAGCTGTCAAGTGATTTATTCTCAGTTTGGTTTGGCAATTCATCATGAATAGACTCACGCCTGAACAACGCTTGCAAATAGTGCAATTTTATTTCGAAAATAATGGTTCTGTGCGGAATACGTATCGCGCACTACGTCCATTTTATCGTCGACAAAATCGTCCATCAGAGCAGTTAATTCGATTAACCATGGAACGTTTTCGCACCACGTTTACTCTTATTGATAACTCGCATCCCCAGAGACGCCGTACGGTGCGTACAGAAGAAGCTATTGGTACTGTAGAGCGTAGCATTGAGGAAGACCCGAATGAGTCCATCCGCCATCGAGCACAGGAATTGGATCTGTGTCCATCCACTTTATGGAAGATTTTGCGGAAGGATCTTGGTTTGCGTGCTTACAAAATCCAACTCGTGCAAGAATTGAAGCCAAACGATCATCAAGCAAGGCGTAGATTCGTCGAATGGGCCCAAAACGAGATTGCCGTTGTTCCCGATTTTCATAAGCGAATTTTGTTTAGCGATGAAGCGCACTTCTGGTTGAATGGCTACGTCAACAAACAAAACTGCCGCATTTGGAGTGAAGCTAATCCTCAAGTGTATGTCAAAACACCGTTACATCCAGAAAAACTGACTGTTTGGTGCGCTTTATGGGCTGGTGGAATCATTGGTCCGTACTTCTTCAAAAACCATGATGGCCAGAACGTTACAGTCAATGGTGATCGGTATAGAGCCATGATTACTAACTTTTTCATTCCTGAATTGAACAGCCATGATGTCCAGGAGCTGTGGTTCCAACAAGACGGCGCAACATGTCACACAGCTCGTGCCACAATCGATTTATTGAAAGACACGTTTGGTGACCGCCTAATTTCACGTTTTGGACCTGTGATTTGGCCTCCAAGATCTTGTGATTTAACACCACTGGACTACTTTCTGTGGGGCTATGTAAAGTCATTGGTCTATGCGGATAAGCCACAAACGCTTGACCATTTGGAAGACAACATTCGCCGTGTTATTGCCGATATACGGCCACAAATGTTGGAAAAAGTCATCGAAAATTGGACGTCCAGATTGGACTACATCCGAGCCAGCCGTGGCGGTCATATGCCAGAATTCATATTTAAAATGTAATGCCACAAGATTATCTTTCGAATAAAAAAAAATTCATGTCAATCGAATAATCCATCGTTATTTTATTGCAATTTAAAGTTCTATACCTCTAAAAAAAACACCCTTTACTAAAAGGATGATGGAAGAACTATTTACGAGAGGAAGTCAGTAATTAGGTCACAAACCGATTTTAGAAAGCTGAAAATAGCAGTGAGCTTTTTCCCAAAGTGTCATTAATAATAATAATAATAATAATATTTATTTATTGTCCACATACAATACATAATCATTAATGGACAGTCCATCAGATAAATTACAATAACATGACAAATGATAATTGATACACAGAGTTATAAATTAAGTTCAAAAAATTCTTTAAAACTATACATTGGGTTTTCAGTCAATAAGTTATTAATTGTTTTTTTAAATTGTACTGAATTTAATTCTTTGGTAGAAACTGGTAACAAATTCATAAACTTTATGGAATAATAGTTAATACTATATCTTGGTTTATTTATTCGTGTAAAATTGGGGTAAATATTTGATTTATTACATGTGTTGTAGTTGTGAACGTCTTCATAAGAGACAAAAGAATTTAGGTTTTGATGGGCATATACTAAACAGTGATAGATAAAAAGTGATGGTAGTGTCATAATTCTAAATTCTTTAAAGAGTAACCTACAATCGGCTCTATAAGATGCACTCCCCATCACTCTTATTGCACGCCTCTGTAATCTGAAAACTCTTTCAGCAGAGGCAGAGAGTCCCCATGCTAAAAGAGCGTATGCTATGTGCGACTGAAATAACGCAAAATACGTTATTAATAAAACATCTCTTGTAACTGATTTTTGTAGGTTTCTAAGAAAATATATAGTTTTGCACAATTTCCCACATATATGGGCAACATGATGGTCCCATATTAAATGAGGATCAATATGGACTCCTAAAAATTTAATGAAATGCGGGTTATGATAGCTATGATTTTTTGTTGTTATGAGTAAATTTTGTGTTTTCTCCTCATTTAATGATAACTTATTTGATAGAAACCAGTCTTTTGCTTTAGATAAATTATCACTAGAAACATGTTGCATGTGTTCCAGGAACAATGATCTTGTTATAAGGGTCGTATCTTCGGCATATAAAATAGATTTCGTCTCAATAGCAGAAGAGAAGTCATTGAAATAAATTAAAAATAGTAATGGACCTCAAATTGAACCCTGCGGTACTCCATACATAATATTGAGCGAATCTGACTTGGATTTATTTATACATACAAATGGATTTCTGTTTGTTAGATACGATTCTATAAGTGAACAGCTACTGTGATTGAAACAGTACATAGCGAGTTTAGCAAGTAATATATATATATACATTAGGTGGCAGCACAATCCAGCTTGATAACACTTAAGTGACAGTTGCCGTGTGCGTGCGCAGGCAGAGTGAAAATGGCGATCGTGCTCGAAAAGTATACTGCGGAAGAGCAACGTGCTGTTGTGCGTTTTTTTATGGGCAAAAGGGCTTCCTGCAAAAGGATATCCTTAAGGAAATGTATCCTGTTTACAGTGAAGATTGTCGCGTAAAGCAGTGTACAACTTGGTCTAGAAATTCCCTCAAGGGCGCTTAAAAGTTGTTGACGAACACCAAACTGAGCGCCCCGTTCAGAAGGCAAATGATGCAACTATTTGACGGGTGAACGAGATGGTTAGATCTACCAGGCGGGTTACAATAGACAGCATAGCAACTGTAATAGGATGTTCTCATGGTTTGGCATACCAAAAAGCATCTTGGCTGTAAACGTTTCGAAGGTGATAACGATGTTGAACGAGAGGTACGCATGTGGCTGAGACTGCATCCCAAAGACTTTTATGCAGCAGGCATTGGGGCATTGATAAAGCGGTGGGATAAGTGTATTTATGCTGGTGGCGACTTTGTTGAAAAACAAAACTTGTTTTTGGCTAAATATTTCTTTGAGTATTTTTTAATAGCCTTTTGTGGCTAATTACTAACTTTCTCTCGTAGTTTGAAATCACAGAAGCCAGCGACTAGAATTTTGCTCAATAATCTGTTTCTGTCCTTTTAGTTACAGAATGGAGCATTGGGTGTGAATCTACGCGTTTCTATAACCAGTAAAAAAATAGTTGGTTGGCTAAACCATAGCACTTGTAATGCTCGATAATAGTAAGAGGCTTTTGCACAATTATTATTATGAAATAAAACTCAAGCAACTTGTTGGGCAATGTATTTAATATATGATCACAACGTTTTACTAAATATGTTTAACGTCTTCAAGTGTTGACATATCATTACAATAGTTTTCAAATTATGTTAGAAAATTTAGATAAATAAATATTTGCTTATTCTATTATAATACAAAATAAATACACAACTTTGGAGTGCAGCAACATAAGACGTGGGACTCTATAGGTAGCAACATTAAGAGATGTTGAAAGCCATTGTCAGATGTGACGGTATACAGTTCATCGACATTTTAACCGAATGGCGTTAGTTTGGTGTAGAATGTTACGTTAGTTAGTTATTTAGTCAAAATTTCCGGCGCACAGCAACAAAGGATATTTGCGCATAACGCAGCCCATCTAAATGACTACACTACATATTAATGTAGAATGTTACGGATATAAAGGAGATGGCATCTGCGTAATGCTTAGAAATTAGCTATAGTCAGTTTTTTTCAGACGTTAACATTAAACCTGAAGTAAAAACTGCCACATAAATCAATGATTTATTATAAAATAGTGAGAATTGTGCGCACTTATAATGAGGCACGTAATTTCTGGGTAGGAATCTTTTGAATGATAAAACCTACAAGTTTAACAATTAGGTTGATTAAGCTAGATGTGTATAATTAGATATCGAACGTGGAGTATGACCAAGTGAGCAAAAATCTGTGAGGATAATCTATAAGACACAGCTACCTACATTTTCAAGATGTAATAAAATAACGATTTATTATTCTGGAGGTTTTATGTAGGTGTGTGTTTTATTTATTAAAATAAGAATAAAAATATTTTAAAATTATATTTATTTTTTTAATATTTTAAAAGTTTAAAGTACAGTGAGGTCTCGTACCACGGATTTGTTTATGTTTTTTTTTTTATATATTTTACTTTATTAACGCAACTCAAGTGGGTCACTTAAAATTATCAAATGGGTTCCACAAACCAGATCGAGGTATGAAAAGTTTGTGGTACGAAACAAAGTTCCCATAGGATGCTATTGGAAATAAATTAATTAGTATCGAACCTCCCACAAAAAAGGTCACCATTTACATACATACACTATTTATTCTTCTTCATGGTTACAAGTTCCTCATGTACAGAAGATACAGGTTTTTGCCAACTGAAGAGTGTATCCAGTGTTGATTGTTTTTCTCTCTTTTTAAGGAGGTTCCTGAAGTAGTGAAGCGCTATATCAATTTATTGGTCCCCTACTCTGTTCAATTCAGTTGTGTTGGAGTGTCACTACAACACCCGAAGCTTCTTCCAGTCCTGCAGGATCTCCTTGATAGTTGCTTGGTCATAGCCATTGGACCTTGGGTGATGTTTTTCTCTTTCTTCTCCTCTGGAGAAATATTTTTTCGATAATCGATAAGCGTAGAAATTTTTCTGTCGCTTATTGGTGTTTAAAGTACAGAAATATCTCATTGAATACTTCAATTTGAACCCGGGTGCGTCATACGAAATGTTCGCCGTATGTGACGTTTGCTGTACGAGGCATCACTGTATTCCAAAACACAATCCCATATGTTGATGTTGTCAAAAATCCACTTGAATCATATTTCTCTTCAAAAAAGTCATAATTATTTAAGCCCGAATTGAATGTTGCTTATAGAGTTATTGCTTTAGAAGAAATCGCTTCTAGGTAAACTTTTAACTGTCATAGTGTTATAACTCAACTTCCATAAGTGTCCGCTAGAAATCCAATTGTATTTGCGTTGCATTCATTGTAGCTATAGCAGCTATTATAGCTATTTTAGCTATTTAATAGAATATTAAACCAATTTCTCCCTTAAAACTGTCGAAGTCATACGAATATTCCCAAAAGGTAATCTCCCAACCTTGACCTAATCCCCAACATAGTTCGCAAAAATCTCTCTCCTAAATTCATTGCATTTCTTGCAACGCTTATTAACTCCTACGGAGGGTCATATCCCTTTAGTATGGAAGAAGGCTCAGATACTACTTCCATTAAACATTTAAAAATAAGAGTAAACTCCTGAGTTACCGACCTATCAGTTTCCTGAATACGTTATCCAAATTATTCGAAAGAATAATATACAGAAGAATAGAAAATTGAGTAAAGGAACACGATGCATTACCACCTTTTCAATTTGGTTTTCGGAAGCACCACAACACCACGCTGCAACTATCAAGAGTAAATAATAAACGGTTATGAAAATAAACAATACACCAATAAGCAATCGAATTCCTTGATATTATAGAACAAGCGTTCGATAGAGTATGATAGAAGGCCTTAAATACAAAGTTCTGCAACTGAAACTGCCACAATACCTCCCAACAATACAGTTCTCGTTTTTTAAAAAACCGAAAATTTAAATTAAAAATAACACCTCATCTTACAACAAAATTAAAACCGGAGTACCACAAGGCAGAATACTCGGACCAATATTATTTAATCTCTTTGTAGGAGACATACCATCTTCTACTGAAACAGAAATAGTCGAAAGAGTATCCTATCGACATGGCAAAAATAATTTCAACTTCGATCTTCAAACAGCTACTCCTGAACTGTAAACGTGTTTTAACACCATCAGCCATTGGCTTAATAGATGGAATATAAAACCAGGGAAATGCGAACGATAATACAAACAATACTGTTCTCGTTTTTAAAAAAACGAAAATTTGCAATTAAAATTAATAACACCTCATCTTACAACAAAATTAAAACCGGTGTACCACAAGGCAGTACACTTGGACCAATATCATTTAATCTCTTTGTACGAGACATACCATCTTCTACTGAAACAGAAATAGCCATGCATGCTGACGACACGGCAAAAATGGTTTAAATATTCGATTTTCAGCTATTATTGAACTGTAAACGTGTCTTAACACCCTCAGCCATTGGCTTAATAGATAGAATATAAAACCCAGGGAAATGCGAACGATAATACCAATAATACTGTTCTCGTTTTTAAAAAAACGAAAATTTGCAATTAAAATTAATAACACCTCATCTTACAACAAAATTAAAACCTGTGTACTACAAGGCAGTACACTTGGACCAATATCATTTAATCTCTTTGTACGAGACATACCATCTCCTACTGAAACAGAAATAGCCATGTATGCTGACGACACGGCAAAAATGGTTTAAATATTTGATTTTCAGCTATTATTGAATTGTAAACGTGTCTTAACACCCTCAGCCATTGGCTTAATAGATAGAATATAAAACCCAGGGAAATGCGAACGATAATACCAATAATACTGTTCTCGTTTTTAAAAAAACGAAAATTTGCAATTAAAATTAATAACACCTCATCTTACAACAAAATTAAAACCTGTGTACTACAAGGCAGTACACTTGGACCAATATCATTTAATCTCTTTGTACGAGACATACCATCTCCTACTGAAACAGAAATAGCCATGTATGCTGACGACACGGCAAAAATGGTTTAAATATTCGATTTTCAGCTATTATTGAACTGTAAACGTGTCTTAACACCCTCAGCCATTGGCTTAATAGATGGAATACAAAACCCAGGGAAATGCGAACGATAATACAAACAATATTGTTCTCGTTTTTAAAAAACCGAAAATTTTCAATTAAAATAAATAACACCTCATCTTATAACAGAATTAAAACCGGAGTACCGCAAGGCAGCATACTCGGACCAGTATTATTTAATCTTTGTGCGACACATACCATCTTCTACTGAAACAGAAATAGCCATGTATGCTGACGACACGGCAAAGATGGTTTAAATCTTCGATTTTCAGCTATTATTGAACTGTAAACGTGTCTTAACACCATCAGCCATTGGCTTAATAGATGGAACATAAAACCCAGGGAAATGCTAACGATACTACCAACAATACTGTTCTCGTTTTTAAAAAACTTAAAATTTGCAATTAAAATTAATAACATCTCATCTCACAATTAAATTAAAACCGGTGAACCACAAGGCAGCATACTCGGACCAATATTATTTAATCTATTTGTAGGAGACATACCATCTTCTACTGAAACAGAAATAGCCATGTATACTTTCGAAATGGCAAAAATAAAATCTTCAAACAGCTATTACTGAACTGTAAACGTGTCTTAACACCATCAGCCATTGGCTTAATAGATGGAATAAAAAATCTAGGGAAATGCGAACGTAAAATCATCACTCAGACGGATTAAGGATCATCAGAATATATAATAAAGTATTAATAATAATATAATTAGCTGGAATCCAAAGAGCAGGACACACTTCTCACAGGGGTCCTCCCATATCAACATCACACTCCAGATAACAGCAGCTCTTCCCTCATTCCCACTACTTAATAATTATTAAATTAAATTGCGAGCCTTATTTCTTTATAAATCACTTTTAAGACCCCTTATTACATGTTCCTATGAATTCTGGGGAAACACTTCACAAACAAACCTCAACAAAATTTAGGTTTTCCAAAACAAAGTCTTCAGAATCGCAGTAAACGCTGCATGGTTTATTCAAAATCAACAACTGCATGATCAACTATCAATGCCAACTATAATAGATTTCATTAAACAAGACAATAGAAATAGTACGAGAATTAATGATGGTGAGATAATTTATGAAAACGGTCAAAAATAAAAAATAAATGCACGCAAGAATGAAAAAACTTATGCGTGAAGACATATTTATTAGTGAAAGTGGTTAATATTAAGCATACATTTTAAGAATTCTTTCAATCATCGCTCACAAATCAAAACAATTTTAACAAATTTAACAAAATTTATATTAATAATAAATTAAATGTCTTTGGTAGTTATATAACCTCTATGTTATATTTGCAGACGTTTGTCTATGTTTGCATATATTAATATCAGTGCTGTGTATAACAAAGTTAGTTAACCGGTAATAAAGTAAAGGAAAAAAACAGATTTTGAGTTCTGATGCATCATTTTCATGGTAGTGTCAAAGGCGCGTCAGGAGTTAGAGGCGTGGTGTTATATTTACAACTTCGAATTTCATGGTGGGGTTCGAAGCGTGATTAGTGCGCGTTTTCGGTTTTGACAACATTTGTATCTAACCCAAATCTAACCTAAAAGTTTATACAATTATTTGAAGTAAGCGGTTATTCAATTTCATTAAATATGTCATCAAATCGAAGGAGACGTCTAGCTCTTTTTATGCATATTTAGACTTATTGCGATGTGAAGAAAAGCGATGGTGGGTACGTCCCATATATACATAGAAACAGAAGGCAACAGGGAGATTATTTTACCTTGTTGCAAAAAATGAGACACAAAAAACACAGACAGTTACTTCAATTACAAGAAAAGAATTTAATATACCATATTTTTTACTTGACATCACAGTTTAGAATGAAGATTCTGTTGGCCTCTGCTTGGGGGTGTATTATTAGTATACCCACTGCATGACATTTCTGCAGACCAGAATTTGAAACCGAATCCATAATAATAAACATTATGACTGCCGACAGCATTGTAAAAGTCGCTATTTCGCTACATCAATTTAGGTTTTTTTAATTTTTTTTTTAGCAAATTAATATAAGTGTCTCGCTAAAGATCTCATCATTTCGAAAAAATATATCTGATTCTATGGTTTCGACGGTGCGGCCAGCGCTAGAGTTGAAATTTCTGAACTTGCGACACCGCGCTTGTAACACCGCGCCTACGACACCATGGTACGGGTTTTTTCAAAATAGAGCGATCCTATTGGTTGAATTTCTTGTTCCACGCTTCCAACACCAGCATTAAATGATACATTGCACTTTTGCAGCAAATGAGCAATATATTTAATTATATATATATATATATATATGAATATGTTTGTATATAGTATTTACATCTACTCACTTTTCATTTTCATTTTTATTTAAATAGTAGTACATATTAATATCTAATTGTATATTTATCTGAAAATTTGTCACCACAAGATACAAGGTGTCTCAAAAGAAATTTTATATTTATTTAGCTTACTGCGGGAACGCAACGTATCCGAGGGGCGCGGGGGTTATGTCAATCGGTAGCCTGGCTCTTGGGAATCCAGTCGTTATGGAGCGTTTCTCGGGAGCAGACCGCGCGTTATGCGTGCGAGAGTTTTACAAAAACGGTGATTCGGCGACTGTAGCGCGTAGAAAATTCTGCAGTATTCGAGGTTTTCGCCACTTAAATGATGCGCCAAGCATTCCTCTCATTCGACATTGGGTTAAAAAGTTTAAAGAGACTGGTACAACGCTGGATAAATCAAAATCCGGGCGACCTAGGTCATCAAGAACGCTAGAAAACGTGGAGAATGTTAATCAGTCTGTTCAAGACGACCCGAACCTTTCAATTCGGAAGTGCGTAAGTGCTTTAAATGTGCATAGATCATCATTACATCGCATTATGCACAAAGACCTAAAGCTGCACCCCTACAAAATTCAATTGGTGCAAGAATTAAAGCCCCAAGATGCCAGTCAGAGGCTTAATTTCGTAAATCAGGTGATTGAGCGATTTTCAACGTTTACCAACATTTTGTTTTCGGATGAAGCTCATTTTCATCTTAATGGCCACGTAAATAAGCAGAACTGCTGCTACTGGAGTGCAACGAATCCGAAACGCAAACATCAGAAACCCCTACATTCGCCTAAAGTGACCGTATGGGCTGCGATGTCGGCGCGAGGAATTATCGGCCCTTACTTTTTTGAAGACGAAAGGGGGCGTGCAGTTACAGTGAATTCAGAGCGTTATGTGGAGATGTTAGACAACTTCTTGGTACCTGAACTGCAAAACTTCCCTGGCTATAACCAAAGAACATGGTTCCAACAGGACGGAGCAACTTCACACACGTCCAATATGTCTCTGCCACGTGTTCGTGAAATTTTCTCAGGCAAATTGATCTCCCGGAGAGGTGACATAAATTTGCCTCCACGCAGTCCAGATTTAACCCCTATGGACTTTTTCCTAAGGGGTTATCTTAAATCTAAAGTTTACGCCAATAAACCGACTTCACTGGCACATTTGAAAGAAAATATCCGTCACGAAATGGCAGCCATCCCTGAGTCCACCTGCCGAGACGTCATAAGTAATTTTAGTGTTCGATTAAATGAGTGCCGAGAACGCGAGGGTCTACATTTAGACGATATTATTTTTAAGAAATAAATCCCCAAAAAGTGTATTTTAATAATTAATAAACATTTTTTCTATATACGACTTACTTTTTTTTTAATCGATCCACTAAATATAAAATTTCTTTTGAGACACCTTGTATTTCCGTATCTTCTGTGACTTATACCCAACTTTATTATTTTTTGTGTAATATGTAATTGAACTGTAAAATATAAGTATGTCAATAAAGTTATTATTATTAATATATTATTATTATTTAATATAAAATTATTTTCTCAACTTTGTCTAGGTTCGTTGTAAGCAATATCTTTTCATCTCAAAAGTATGAGTAGTATTGCCTTTTTGCAATCTTAAAAAATGTTTGTTTTAAATGCACTATGAGTAGAAGTTTCATTTAAACTTAAAAAAGCTTTTTTAAATTTTAATGAAATTTACATACATAACCTCAATTTAAAATACAACGAAATGAGACATAAAAATAAAAAATTCTATTAAAAATACAATAGAGTGGACAGCCGTTGTGAAAGTCCTTTGCTAAATTAGTAGGTAGTGTTCCAGAAATATTTTAAATAAAATATATCAAATTACAAGTTAGCGTTGCAGTTTATTCACATGAATGTTATTTTTCCTACATTTTAAAACTCACCATCACTGATAGGGTAAAAATATTGCAAATTATATGGTACGGTCATAAGAATATATAAACAAAGATTGACAGTGGTGTCATTTATGAGTTGTAGACCTGAAACTTCACTATAGGGAAAAATTGCTAAGCGATATGACATCTGGTGGAATTTTAGCAACTACAGAAATAGACATTCTATCGCACTTTTTTTTTATAAAAAATGTTTGCATAAAAATATAAATGCATAAAAACAAGTATTAATATTGTAGCAAAATTACAAAAACCACCAGTAAACATTAAAATTCACGTTGTTTATATGTAACGAATATCTATTTTGAAGGTTCCAAGTATGCCGAAATAGCGCTGCGATCTTAAAATACTTCCCCTATTGGGAGTAAAAGGCCCGTGCCCTATATAAAGTAGCAGTACGGTAGTGAATACTATGGATCGGTGAGGCTACTTTGGAACGTTTATGGGCTGACGAAGGTGTATAGGCAGGCAATATTAATAATTTATTATTTGAATGATATATTCATAGAAATATTATATTATCATACATGGAACACACAACATTGGGATGATTTAAATCCACATGTGAGTAGAGAATCATTTCATTAGATATACCGATATTTAGATTGATGTGCTAAAAATATGCTGAATTAAATTATTGAGCAACCAGGATGATTGCCATGCATCGAAATAAAATAACACAAAAAAATTTAATTTTGTTAAATATCGAGACACTGTCGTGGATAGGATGTAATTTATTGGTATAGGCATACCACAACAATATAAAATTAATATAGTTTTACAAAATTTAGCATAGAAAAATAATGGTAGCACAGTGTTATCATTTCTATTTTTTTATATTAGCAATCCAACTATAGTCGGATTGCTGATAAGTGACTGTTACATGTATGCATCAAGTAGTGCATTCATATAATCTAGTTACCATTTTTCAGCGATTTTAAAAATGTTTTTTGTTATTTGTCTTAACTGTCATTGTCTGGTAATAAATATTAATTAAAATATGGCTTCAAATTAGTTGTGAAACTTGTGCAAAATCTGTTAATAAAATCGAAAATTTAATAAATGAATGGTGGGAAAGGGAAAGGATTGTTGATGATATTAATCCAATAATAATAAACACAAGAAATGACAGCGATAGTTCAGATGACGACGATATCATGCATTACAGTGACTAATTTTTTTAAAATAAAAATAAACATTTAAATACAACTTGTAGCAATATATTATGTTAATAAATATATTTTTACTTAATATTTTATTACTTTGTACTTAAACATAAAAATTTAATTTAATTAAACAAACTAATTTTAATCCAAAATTTACGTACGAGTATAAATTTTTCCTTATTTATAATTATTACCTTAAAATTAATAATTTTGTTTGTTTGAGTACTGCTGTGAATTTATTTTCGTGCTCTAATTAGTAACGATATCCACGAATCATGGTGTTTCTTTATAATGCTTTGTTTTTTATTAAAATAATTTGAAAGGTTCGTTGTCCACTTGCGTCACTATACTTTACTATGGGTATGCAAATAATTATAATGATATAGACAGAGGAAGCATATAATATTGTACATCGACATTTGTAGCAACGAACAGTCACCTATCAGCAATCAGACTATACTCGAATATCAATAGCTGAATGTTTAAGAGAGTTTATACTTTTCAATATCTAGGTAAAAATTATAATTTGAGCAATAATGGTGAATCTCCTGTTATTACTTCTACAAAATTTATCAGCGATAAATAGATTCAAATTTTGCTAAGTAAAGTTAACAACGATTAAAAATTCTAAATTTGACTGTTAATTGTGGCCATTTAACTGATGAACCATATTATTGGGTTGTTACATAAGTTCGTTCGTTTTTTTTTTCCCCCTTTTATTCAATGAAACATACATTCTAAAAAAACTTTTATTATCAAATGTAATGTCCATAATTTTCTATCACTTTGGACAAACGCTCAGGCAATTTCATACTGCCATCTTTTTCATACTGCCATGCAGTTGGAAACTGCAGTTCACAATTTTGAAACAGACTTGTCTTCGCTTTTAGATTTCTCTACAAACCACTGTCTCAGTCTAAATGCATCTAAATCAGCTATAATGCTCTTTGGCAATAAATCAAAACGCGATCTAGTAGCGCAAAATTTTAATATTGTACTAAATGGGTCCACACTCCCAGTAGTCGAGGAACATAAAAATCTGGGAATCATTATGGATACTCAACCGAGGTTCAAGTCATATATAAGTTCTCTGTTGAAAAGAGCTTTCCTTGCTTTGAAAAACTTGTATATGAATCGATTCTGTTTATCAAAAAGTCTGAGGAAATCTTTAGCTAACAGTCTGGTGCTTTCCATATTCAACTACGGTGATATTTTGTATGGCCCTTGTCTTTCCGCTATAGACAAACAGCGCATTCAAAAAACCCAAAACTGTTGTGTTAGATTCGTCTTATCTTTGCGAAGGAGATCTCCGACTTCTGAAGGGCTGAAAACTCTTCAATGGTTGAATATGGAAAAACGTAGAAAATTACATTATGCTACCTTTGTACATAAGTTGCTTAATGATCAGTCCCCCAGATATTTAGTTCAAAAATTAGTTACCAGAACTAGGTGCCACAATCTTCCTTTACGTCACACTTCTATCCTTAATATACCGCCGCACAAATCTGAATTTTTTAAACGATCCTTCTCATACAGTGCTCCGACAGTTTACAACAATGTTCCCGTGCATATGAAATCCTACTCACACAATAAATTTAAACAGAGATATAAGCATCAGTTATTTTTATCATAAATTATCTAGTAATTGATTCTTATCTAACTTTCATCTACCTTTATTTAATAGTGTTCATTTTATAGATACATAGTGAAACAAGTTCGTTATTTCGATTCATCTATGATTCTCACCTGAAAATATTTTCATTATTATTTTTTTTTGTAAATGTATGTATAATATCTTTATGTCTGCTGTGTACATTGTATGAATATTTTTTGTAAAAAAATGTATTTTGTATTTATAATTTTTAAAGGTTAAGTTGGAAGACCAGCATTAGCTGAAACTTCGCCGAAATAAAGTTGTTTATTATTATTATTATTATTATTATCTTTCCAGAAAGTTCCGTCTTTGCTTTCAAAAAATCTGCCCAGGTGAATTTTGATATCGTCCACAGATGCGAAATTTTTTCAGTTAAGGGCATTTTATAGAAATCTGAACAAAAGGTAGTTGGATGGTGCGATGTTTGGACCATATTCTCCGACTACCATTTGTTCCGCTCTCTACAAAATTTCCTTAACGGAAAAAATTTCGCATCTTTGGACGATATTAAAATTCACCTCTACAGATTTTTCGAGAGCAAAGACGGAACCTTCTAGAGAGATGGCATTATGAAATTGCGTTTGTCCAAAGTGATAGAAAATAATGGACAGTATATTTCATAATAAAATTTTTTTTTTAGAATGTATATTTTATTGAATAAAAGCTGAAAAAAAATAATAATAACGGACTTGTGTAACTATATAACTATACCATGAATAATATTATTTGTACTGAAATGGTAAAATAAATGAAAAAATGATACGTAGAATTTATTGACGCAATGCTCACCAGTAGCGGAATGGTTACATTTTCCGGCTCTGGGAAATTGGAATAAATCGACTACATAGGATCAGGAACCGGCCTCATTGATCCAAGAACCGTTCCTATTGGGACCGGCCCACCGAGAAATTGGAAAATACCGGCATAGATACCCCAGGAGTAGGGGAGATGTGGTAACGGTGGCACAATTGGTACAGTGGATAATTTGAAATATCTTTGAAATATAGAATATTTTCATGTCTGTTTGGGTATATATAGGCCCCTCTGCACTGAGAAATTATACTATCCACATTGAGTCTATAAATTTAAGTCCCGCCATTTATGATGAAAATGTTGATTTGAGGTTGACAAACTAAAGTTTATCGTAACAAGAAAATTTTTATTTGAACGAGACACAACTAAATTAGTAAGAAATTTTGTATTACATGTTGTAAATTGGTTATTTGTCTACAGTGTAAAGCAATTACTAATGTTCTAAACTATATCATTTATTATATTTGATAAAATGTTCGTGAAAATAGGGTTAGGCTAACAGTGGCACACGTGCTATGTGGATACAGTGTTACACTGAGCCACTGTTCCCACATACGTGGTACAGTAATAGGAACAATTATAAGCTGCGCAAAATAAAAAAGATCAGAAAATTAAAAGATATTTTTGTAAGTTGTAAGACACATCTGATACTCATGTCAGTATTGATGAGAATTCACATGATAATGTTGACTCTGAATGTGATACAGATTCGACAGACTACGTAAACAAAGATATTAAAGTAAGGCAGTATGCCTTAATATTTGAAGGATACGGAAAGAATAAAATGAAGAGTCGCTCTATAGGGGAAATCATAGAAACAACGACGATATTGTTGAAACATCTCCGACGGCTGACTCTATTCTGTAAATTTATTAAAACAAATGAAAATTACACATTTAAAAAATCAGAGCTGATAAAAGTTTTACCATCTCTTGCTCCGTCTGGTAGCACAAAACACCGTTTAGACGTTTTGATTTTACGTTTAAATTTAATGAAATATAATTAACATTAAAATAAAAACTATCCAAACTTACTGCTTCCAAGGAACTTACCAAAGTTTATTTTTTTATATTAATAATAAATTTACATTTATATACATTATTTAATTACTTAGTAGTTTGTTCTAAAAAATTTGTTTTTTTTACAATATTATTAATTTTTCAGTACCTTTTAGATGATTTGTTTTCAAACACATTGAATTGAAGTTTCAATAAAAATTATTGATACATATACAGATTTTTTAGATACCTATTATATTTACTGTTCCACTGTATCCCTAATGCTGTGTCACTGTACTCTCACGTATAGGTACAGTGGCACAATTGCAAAGGTCAACAAAAATATTAATTATAAATGGCACGTGATAAGGACATTAATTTTTAACAGGTTATTTAAACAACGACATTATAAGTATTAAGTGGCGGAAATATTTATTTAAAAAATTCAAAATTGAAGATGTTGTGTACAGAAAACCAAAATGTGTGCCACCGTCCCCACATCTCCCCTATTCGTGCCATTCTGTTTTGTTCCCCTTGGCCATGGTGACGACCACATGAGTAAGTGGAGGAGGACGTCCCAGACTCTCTGATGGGCAGTCCCTGCTATGAACTAAGCGATTCCGGTCAGCAAAAGGTTCACGGGAAATTTTCCTTAGTTTCTACGAAAATTTCATTAAACAATTAAAACGTATTATATTTGTCTAATAAAATTTATTCCACCCACGAGGATATATTACCTGGGATAAAGGTGACCACTTAAGTGATTAGTTTATTCTGACAAATAATTAATAGCAAAGGCACGGATGTAAATGTTAAAAAAGTATAATATCCTTTGAAGAATTTTATAAAAATTTAATATCAAAATGATCAATTTAACAAAATAAATAAATAGCAATAAAATATGTATGTAGATCTAGAAAAGACGTATATTCTAAAGCTTGAATAGCTCGTTCCTTTTACTTATACAAATAAGAATTTATCCGCATCTTGCTAAGAATTTTTTGCTTCTTTAGCTGATTTATCCATATATATCCTGCGATCCATAAAATCCAATTGGAGAATCCTTTCGTAGTCCTCGACTCAGATATGAACTGGAATTCGAATATTCCCCTTACGGCTGTAACTTCAACTTTATGAAATATAAATATCACCTTTCTGTGGCTCAGGAGAGCATTAATATCGATTCCAATTTGAACAAGCGTACAGTTACTACTAAATAAATAATTTAATCTTTACACTGCTCGAATCTTATGTTTTCCGCTACGGTTTTAATTATTTCTTTACACAAATCAAAATTGCTTCCAGATTTTAATAAAAACCAATATCGAAATTCAAAAAAATTATATTTACCAATATAACCACATAATTATATTTCCTAACATATTTTGCAGCTAAGCAGATCGCTGTAGCCAGGAATAAGAATGATTTGGAATAAATTATAATGTAACTTATAGATAATTATATTTGTGGATTGCAAATAAATATGAAAAATGTCAGAACGATAAGAGCGGTGATACAAGCGAAGTAGTGATATACCAGCCATTGGTTTCTCTGTAAAGCTGCAACATAGTAAAGCAGACAGCAAACCGGAAATAATTTCTAGACGATGAAAGGGTGACATACTCGTTCACATACGGAAGACGTTGACGGAACGCGAGAAAATAATAGACCAACTAATACTGCCAATTTTCTTAGGTAAACAAACAAAATAGTTGTGTGTCAGGATAAAATTTGAATTTAAAATTACGAATGAAATAATAAAATAATAATAGGTTCCCAATACCTAGATAGGCGTATTGGGGTAGAGAGAGTAAGTTTCTAGACCACTGGCCATAAATGTGAAAGCCACGCGGTCAGTGCGACGTTGCGGCTGGTCCTATTGTCCCTGCGTAAACAGATATTTATTTTAGGTATTAAATACTTCAAGCTAAGTCGACCCCAGAGCTGATTACACAATATCGGAAGATAAAAATCCGAAGTAGGTGGAAGGATTCGAACCCCTAGTAAAAGAAATAAAAAAACTGAAAATATCAAAATCGATTACAAAGGTTTTCGGTATCATTATTATCCTAGTGTCCTAGATTTCCTGGAGCATAGGGCCTTTAAAAACTCATGCCTTCGGGTTCTGTGAAGACGGTCTCTTCACCTGGCGCCAGGTAGTTCCACGGACAAGTTCTTTACGTATTGTTCTCCCCCATGTGAATACAGGGCGACCTCTACGACGGCTTCCTTGAGGGTTCCACTTTAATGCCTTTCTGGAGATATCATTTACTGCCTTTCGGAGGATATATCCAATCCAGTTCCACTTTCTTGCCTGGATTTCCAAGTTGATAGGTTTGTGTGCTGTCAATTCCCAAAGATGAGTATTGGGAATATGATCTGACCAAGTAATGCGGAATATTCTGCGTAGACATCTGTTGATAAAATCTTAGAGTTTATTGGTAATTTCTTGAGTGACTTCCTAAGTTTTGCAGCCATACATCAGACCAGATTTTACTTTGGTTTGAAATATGTGGACCTTAGGATTACGGGAGATCTTATTTGATTTCCAGACTTCTTTCAACAAACCGAATGCAAGTTGATCTTTAGGTATTCGATTGTTCACGTCCCTCGAAATTCCTCCTCTATTACACTACCGAGGTTCCAGAATTCTTTCACATCTTCTAAGTCTTCCCCGTTGATGGAAAATCTGTTGATGTTATTGGTACCAATCCGCATTACTCTGGTTTTCGCCTTATTTCTGCAATTCGGTATAATTAAAACTTAGGAAATTTTTTCGTTTGATTGATACCACTACGAAACTTATAAGATAATTTGGGGTGCAGCGAACGAAAATATAGACTGTAGTATTTTTCTCCTTTGATTCGGAGTAAAAGCTGTCATCCAGTATATATACATATATACACACTCATTTGAGTGGCAACATTTATTGCCTAACCCTGTATGTATATTTTACAAAAATTACGTTTTAGGTATAAATTTATGTATGTTTATTATAAAAGCATTATTTACATATAAAGCATTATTGCGATAGCAGATAAATGAATAGCAAAATAATTCAGTTTGGCTATTAACCCGACTACGGAAACTGCTACATAATTGCTGTAATAAAATTAATTGTACAAACATTGAATGGAACATTTTATGAAAATGAGTTATACACGCTTTATCAAATGTGGGCCTTGATATTATTTTGCGTATCACGTCAATGGCAATTACAGAATTTCGTTGGATTAGCAAGGATTTTTTCGGAAAAATGGGTAGAATAAGAAAAGCAAAACATTTAATAGTTTCGTATGTATTACAAAAAAAAGTATTTAGGTATATTGAGCCGTTAAAATATCCAAATAACTTTTTGTTCTATCCCTGTTTTTAGGATTGCTTAAAAATCTGACTGTAAGGTATATTGATGTGAACGATTAAAAATAGTTATTTATGTAAACACTGTGTAAAGGAGCTCTTTTGAATCGAGAGAGAATTTTCACACGAGGCATTAACAGTGTCGAGAATAGTAGTACGAGATTGAAAACGGTCCTTTAGTTAGTTAAAATTTTTAGCGCGCAGCAACGACTATTTGCACCTAATACCCCCAAGTCTAAATAAAAAGAATCCCTTGTTCATATTGTATAAAATAATTTTTCTATAGAAAATAATAATAAAAATTCAAAAGAATTCGTTATTCGGATCTTTTAGGTTTTCATACTTGATACCGCTCGCAAGTCCTGGAATCCACTATGTGGAGGGCTTTTCAAAGTAAGTACTATGAAGTACCATGAAATTATTTAAATTCATTTAGCCAACCTTGATGTTTCGATTGGTCCTAGAAATGCCCCCACAAGTCAAAATTTTTGGCACACAGCAACGACTGTATTAAACACAATTTTAATCAAGTTTGCCTCAATTTAAGAGATAATCTCACCTATTAGAAAAATTTAACGAAATCAAGGTCATTATTTGAAAACCCAGTTTATTTCTGATTTTTTTTTTTTTTTTTGTTTAACAAAAAGTTTTATTTTTATTTATTTTTTAGTTTATAATAATCAGTAGAAATTCCTTAATAAACATATATCTCTTTAACCAGAACATCTTTAACTAAATATTCAATATAAATATGGAGTTAGGATTTATTTTTCTACATACATTTCTTTTTATTCATTAAATTGAATGTCTGCACTGAAAACAAATTAGTAATTATTTATTATTTTTCTGCTTTTAAATTTATTCGCGCTGCTAGTGCGAAGAGAGTACAAAGAGGGACAATATACGCGGTTCGCACAAATAAAAGAGAGATAGGTACAACTGTCAAAATAATTAGATGTAACCTAAAAATCACTCGGAGTTTTGTTGAATTTTGTACAGAAAAATGTGCGACAAACGCCCAAGAAGCGCCAATTTCAATATTTCCGAAACAAGGCAACTTGTAAAACTTATGTTTAAATGTAAAAATGTTATAGAAAATAAAGCTACTGACTCTGTAAATCTTAAAGATAAAAAAGAGGCCTGGGAAAAAAGTGTATTATGTTCTATGCATCCTGCAAACAGAATAGATATGCAAAGACATTGAAAATTAAATACGAAGGTTAAAAAATAAATTGGTGGAGTATGGTGGAATATTTGGTGGAGCAGGATATTAAATGCATTTTTCGATAAGCGAAATAGATTAATAAATTCTTGCTCATCCGACTGGTCCATATGATTTGGTCTAACACGAACTATGTATGGACGTTCTAAATAGTCTACAATTTCTTCACTATCGTCTGCTAGCAAATCTTCAAAAACAGAATCCATGATTTCCTTCTCTAACAATAAATGTAAATTATCTAAAAATAATCGACAATATTTTTTTCTATTTCAATATAAATTAAAGTAGATTACTAAATTATTTAAAATTTATTTTGATATAGGTAATTATATAATAAAATAGTACACATAATAGAAGCAGGTGTATGTAATATGTATATAAAGTGTAGGTATGTCTAACATGTACATAATACCTGTTATATTATAAATTTTACGTATATCTACTTATATTATGTACATATATTTATCAATAAAATGTTTTTTTGACACTTACCGTCACAATCTGCCATTTTTAACCAATAGATAACATTTATCAGTACCTACACGGTGGGAATAACTTATCCTGTGAATAATCTAGTTACTCTATCCCAGCGTTTCCCAAACTGTGCACCGCGGCGCCTTGGGGTGCCATGGCTAGGCTACAGGGGCGCCGCGAAGACCCAGGACATTTTTTTTGCTCTTCACTTGAATTTGAGAGGTGAGGACCTTTTTATTGCTATTCATTCATTTGCTTTTGAAGTAAATTATATCAATTTTCTTCATTTGCCAAGGGCGCCGAAAACATTGCTACGGCTCTGATTCAATATATTGACTTAGGGTGCCGCGGGAAAATTTTAATACATTAAGGGCGCCCGGAACCGAAAAAGTTTGGGAACCACTGCTCTATCCTATAGATAAATAATTTGAAATATGCATAAAATCGTTTATTCCCTTGATAACTACTTATCCCATTGATAGTTCACTTTATTAATGGTTGGAAATACCGAGCCTAAGCAACATTCTGCATGTGCGACTTATAGTAAGAAATTATTCTTTTTAAGAATAACGTGCTCTGGCTAATTTTCTGCTAATTTATTCGTCTTTAATATAGATCTGTATTTAGCTGTATTTCTTATAAACTGGCGTACTCTTTGACATTAATAAGAAATAAAATAAAATAAATAGTGCTTTTAACTCGAAGATAATAATATAAAGTTTACATTTTCCTGAGTTAATGGTGAGTGGTGAATAAAATAAGAAAAACTAAAGCATCTGGCCTTTACATCCTGCTTATTAAACATGGACTTTGATACAAAATCGTAATTATAAGTTTTCAGAAGCTCTGTTATGTTTGTTTCCGACCTAAAGAAAACTTCAGACAACAAGCGCAACTTTATAAACTTTGAACTGGAAATTACTTTTAAAAAAATGTCTCAGTAGATATACTACTGAAATACTGAATTATATAAACATATAGATCTTTCTTTCTATAACATGAATGTAGGTGGTACGGTAAATTAAAGAAAAAAGTTAGTAAATACAATTTTTGTTAAATAATAACATTTCTTAATCTGGCTCATGTACATATTTGTTACCTCTACCACGTCATTGTTATCATAAGTAGTTTGTAGTCTGTATTTATTATAAGTATTTGGATAATGGTCACTACTGTATCACGGCAATTCCAGTGCACTTGTTTATCTTCTACGTCACTGTTAACCAACTCATTGATACGAGGTGTGGTCAAAAAATACGGTGAATGAATTTTATAGCAGCAACTGCTGACGCTACATCCATTTGAAGTAATTATTCCAATAGTCTGATCCATTGAGATAGTGTCAAGTTTGAACAAGTTGTGACTTGTCAGTGGGCTTCCAAAGCTGGAAGAGTGAGGTCGTGTTTACCGTGTCTGTCGCGCATCATGGATTTCGAACAAGGCGTTAACATTAAGTTTTGTTTCAAGTTGCAAAAAAGTGCAAAAGAAGCTCCTAAAATGTTAGTATATGGTGATAATGTGGTGACTCTGACGACTGTTTACAAGTGGTATGAGCGATTTAAAAGCGGAAATGAGTCGGTTGAAGACGAGCAACGCTAGGGACGTCCTTCGACCTCATGGACAGACGAAAACGTGCAAAAAGTGGCAAAAATGGTTCTTTCAAACAGACGATTGACTATTCGAGAGCTTACCAAAGAACTGAACAGCTCCTACGGGTCGGTGCAAAGCATTTTAACTGATAATTTGAAAATGAAACGAGTGAGTGCGATATTTGTTCCCAGACTTTTGATTGGCGAACAGAAGGAAAATCGTGTGTCAGTTTGCACGGAATTGAAGGATCGTCTTGATGCAGATCCGGACTTCATGGCCAAAATTATAACTGGAGATGAAAGTTGAGTGTATGACCCTGAGATGAAAATTTAGAGTTCCACAACGGAGCAACTGAAGGCCCTTCCGAAAGAAGCCTTCCGGAAATGCTTCCAAGATATTCAATTCAGAGGTAGACACACACATTATTAAATTAAAATAGTATCAATATTTTTACATCTAAATTACGAAAATTTGGTTTTGTGTTATTTTTCATTTAGTAAACTAATATATTTAGATAGCTCTTTGTTATAAATTTAATTATACACATAATTTTTGATAACTCTTTCCTTATTTTAGAAATTAAATACATTTATAACTATATTACTACGTGCAAAAAGAAACCGGACTGATTTTATATAGTCGTAGCGAATGCCATTTATCGGCATATTGTTATATGAAACTACATATCTCAACTAGTCTCAGATTAATTCTCAAAACAACTGAAGGAGTCTGTTAATACTTTTGGCAGTAAATGTGACATTCTGTTCTTCAATTGTCACGAAAAAAAAAAAAATAAAATAAACAGGAGCAATGAACGTATTTTAACTTTTGTTTTAAACCTTATAAAATAATAACGCTAGCGCTCGAAGTTTGTGTTATCATTTTTTATCGGGTATACAATTTTTTCAGTAGTTCAGTAGATTAAAAGAAAACTGAGCGTCCGTAGAAAACGACTTTTAGTTTAAAAAGTCAGGGCTCTCAAAAACAGCGATGACATCAGACCTAGTGGAAAACAACCAGACATTTGATGGCAATTATTATTTGGGTGTGATGAAACGTTTGCGGCACCACATTGTTCGGATAAGAACAGAATATCGAGTGCCAAAAATCTTGTAGCTGTTGTACGATAATACATCTTGCATCAATCCACTGTTTCTCGGAATTTATCGACAAGAAAATAAATTGCAAAGCTCAAATGATAGCCTTGAAAACCATACTAAATCACAGGCCACATTATGTGACCTTTCTAAGGCTTTCGATTGTGTCCCTCACAAAATCCTGTTGGACAAGCTTGATTTTTATGGCATACGTGGTACTGCATACGAGCTCCTTAAATCTTATTTTTCTAACAGGTCACAATTTGTCTCGTTCAACGACACTGAATCATCAACGAGAAATGTTGATTACGGACTTTGTCAGGGCGGAATATTAGGACCTCTCTTCTTCGTCGTTTTTATTAACGACTTTCCAAATATCTTTTTCAATAACTCCGCGGATGTAATACTTTATGCTGACGATACCACATTATTAACAAGTAATACATCAGTTACTCGACATTTCAGAAACTGCCCTAGGAAAAGTAAAAAACTGGTTTACCACAAACAAATTAACTCCTAATGCCAGCAAGACCCAGCAAATTATCTTTTCCCTAAACCGCAACACCGACGAAGTCTTTGAGTACGATGATCCTATTAAATTCCTAGGAATATATATAGACGGTCAACTCACTTGGCACCACCACATCAGCAATTTGGCCATTTCCCTGAAGAAATCTATCTTTTGTCAGGCTCAAAACTTCGGTCTCTTTCGAGAATTTACGTATTTTTTATTTTGCCGCTTTCGAGTCTCGTTTGTCTTACGGTATAGTCCATTGGGGAGTAAGCTCATCGATCAACCGCATTTTCATAATCCAAAAAAGAGCTCTTACAATTATGAATAATGTCCCCTCCAGAACCAACTGCCGGGAACTTTTTAAAAAATGTAGAATAATGTCAGTGTACAGCCTATTTGTATATATCTGCCTGGTGTATGTTAAAGAAAACGCAGCCCAGTTTGTCACCGTTTCCTCAAGTCATTCTTATAATGTTTGCTCTAAAGACAATATTCGTTTCCCTAAAATACTAGTTGAGAAGTCAAAAAACGGTCTTTAGTCGGCTGCATGTTTCTTCAATGATTTGCCTTATGTTGTCAGAAATGTTAATAACAGGACTTTCAAGAAAAAACTTAGAGAGGTCTTTCTTGAAAACTGTCTGTACAGCACTGATGAGTACTACAGCATTGATTGCAGCAAACACTAAAAATCCTTCTCTGTTTAATTACCCATCTGGCAATTGTATTGTAATTTTATAATTTATATTTCAATTTATATTTCTAATAATTATGTATGTCTATTAATCTTTGACTGGTGTAAACGTGTGAAAACTTGTACAAGCACTAAATAAAATTATTATTATTTAGGCCCAGTGTTTCCACTTTCAGATAAAGTTCCAGGTAACTATCTGACAGATCAGGTTATTTATAACTTCATCTGCTGAATAAATCTCATCCCTTCTTTCTATACAAATGTATCTATCGGATAGTTATCTAACGGATAATGAGACTGACGTATTGGATTCACTGACTGGTATTGACATTTATTCAGCAGATGAAGTTATAAGTAACCTTATCTGTCAGATAGTTACCTGGAACTTTATCTGAAGGTAGAAAGACCGGGCCTAAATAAAATAAAATTATTATTATTATTATTATTATCAAACATCCATCATATCCACCTAATTTGTCACCTTGTGGCTATTTCCTATTCCCGATATTCTAAATTCCTATGATAATAACACATTATGGTAGTATTCTAATCATCCAACTTGCCGTGACGAGAGTCGTCAACATTATACCAACAGACGAGGTCCACAAACCAAGTGCGTGCACTTGTTGATCGCGCCGAACGTTGTATTGACACGGAAGGATTATATTTTTAATGAAATAAATAATTTTTGTTCTCGCATTTTTTATATGGTTTCAGTTCAATTCTTTATAAAACATACTTGTGTATGTTTACACAGACATCACCTAAATTGTTCTAGATAGTTCAAAATAAAGGTTTGTTCAAAATTTGTAATAGACAGTGATGATATTTGCATACTTAATTTAACTTCTAATTCGTATTATAGAATAAAATAACTACTTTATCAATATAAGGTGCACGCCTTAACAAGAAACACCATAAACTCCCTCTGAAGGAATGTCAAGCAGTACATGGGTATTCTTTTGCACCAATGGCGAGCGATAATTCATAGTACAGACATACTCTTTCCCAGACCCTCGAACTGAAAGCATTAAATAAAATTCGGTCACACTGTCAAATGGATATCACATATCTCATAAATGGCTCTCTACCTCGAGAGAGATGTCCGTAGGTCCAACAAAGAGTGGCCTTGTGATTGTGGATTCTCCTTGCATGTATCTACGACAATGACTCTTCACCTAGGAGTAGGAGTCCTTAAATCTACCATCAGTCCATAACAGGTATAACACTCCATAAAGGGCATAATAACAATTTCTTCTGTATGGATAGTACTTTAGCAAATACTCCTACACTTTAATATAGGTTTATTTTAATTCGTTTTTATTTCATGTAGAGTATGGCGCTCCACCAGGTCTACCAATCAGCTAATATTAACAGATTTATATGAATTTTAGCATAATTTCTATAATATCTTAACTGACTCTAATGAAAGAAATTTTCAATTGGTGTGCTTCCAAACAATCGATGGCCTTAAAATCAAAAATAAATCCAATAAAAATCATGACCAACATAATTTTTAAAAGAAAAACACATTAATTAGAATGTAAAATATTGAATTTTTATATAACATCTTAAAAACATACTTAATAATTACAAAATTTGTCATTATTAAACTGATGGTGCACATTGACAATTTTTCCACCCTGTTTGGGGTGCTGTCAATTGACAAAAATACAGAAAAAATTAAAAACGTTAACTTATTCCTCAACGACGGAGTTCAAATCGCCTAAAAACTAAGGGCCGGTTTCTGAAAGCTTAGCTGAGTTTAATCTTTTGCTTAAACTCGGTTACAATATAACAATCACATAAGTAACCATAGCAACAATTTTTTAACTATTTGGTTATAGTTAACTAGGCTTTCAGAAATCGGCCTTAAATAGTAAAAACGTGATGTAACTAAAAAATGTCGAACAAAAATTATTCACATTTTACCAGTCCATAACTTAGTAACCCTTTTTCATTTCACATAATTGTGAGCTATTTGATGATGAGCAGGAATTTTATTTTCAACAAGATGAGGCACCTCCATTTTCATAACGATGTTAGGGCGTATCTAGATGAAATTTCCTCAAACAAATGGTTCTACAAAGATGCATTGTCCAGTACCCTTTACGTCCACTAGACTTTGGCACTGGATTTTTATTAATGCAAAATTTTAATTCACTCAATAGTTCTGTAGTGTCAAAGGTAATGTGAATAGTTCTAACTAAAGTTTCTTAAGAAAATAGCGCAAAGCATTGTTGTAAAATTTGTGCCCCAGTGTTTCATTGGGAACATTTGTTCCTCTGCTCGACAGCAATTTTTTGTTGACCAAAGTAAAAACTTGTTTGCAACATAAACAGTTAAGAATACTTTCTTCTGTCAATCAAATCAAAATACTACTGAAAATTATGGTTAAACAAACTGTCAACATTGAAATTAACTGCCAGATAACACACTTAAAACCATGTTCTCTCTTAAAGTTTAGAATCCCAAGATTGGGTTGGGTTGGCAGCAGATCTCCATTCCTTCCTAACTTCTGCCTTTCTCTTTAGACCAACATATTTCTGGCAGTTAAGCTGCTCCTTCAACTAACTCATAAAAATTAAGGGGGGTCATCCTTTAGGATTTGTTCCTTCGACCATTCCTTCCACGATTATTTTCAGAAAACCCTCATGTCACAAAATATGTCCCATCAGGCTAGCTCGTCTTTTATTTATATTTTGAAGCAAAAACGTGTTATCAAAGTAAAAAATAAAAGGTATTAATTTATGCACTAAACACATAAAATTGTGTCATATAATTGATTTTTAGATGCAATCTGTTTTTAAATTTAATATTTTCAGGCATATACATTTTATCCACTCTGTTTTCATCGCTAGAGCAAGTAGTTTTGGCAAACCGTTAGGCCCAGTCACACCCACTATGTGTTTTCTTTATCTAGAAAATTTAGTTCTGAGATTCCAAATTTATTCAACGACACGTGATAATTCTTGGCCTACTTGATTTTTTTTTTTTATATACTTATTTTTATTTTTCTATTAAATAGCATTCTAAAGTATTATGCGAGGTGTATAAATTAAGTATCCGGACTGGCAACATAGCGTTTGATCTGGCAACATTTGGAACGCGAGACTTGGAGGAGCGACAGGTAAACATGCCATACGCCTTCAGTACGAGTTTGAACTCGCTAGAGTAATTTTGTTGTCCGTAGCGATTTTTTTTTGTGAAACAGTTTTTCCTAGTGCGTTCTAAAAATGAGTGACATTCATTTCGAGCAACGGTGTGCTATCAGGATTTGCTTCAGACTTGGGCACAGTTCAACGAAAACTTTTGCAAAACTTCAGCAGGCCTACGGAGACAGTGTTTTATCAAGGACCCAGGTTTTTTTATGATTTAAGGCATTTTCAGAAGTAAGAGAGTTGATTGAAGATGAATCATGCAGCGGAAGGTCTTCATCTTCAAGTACCGATGAAAATGTCGACAAAATCCGGAATCAAGTGCGTTTAGATCGTCGGTTGACAGTCAGAATGATCAGGGAAGAGTTGAATTTGACTCACACTACCGTTCATCAGATTTTGACCAATGAATTGAGGATGAGAAAAATGCGCCTTGTCACACATCAATTTCAATAAACGAGTTTTTGGCCAGTACAAACATTCCTGTGTCTCCTCAGCCTCCTTATTCGCCTGACTTGAGTCCTTGTGATTTTTTCCTCTTCCCAAGATTGAAAAATCACCTCAAGGACGTCATTTTGGGACACTCGAAAACATTCAAACCTCCGTAATCGACCAGCTGAAAGCTGTTCCAGTATCTGAAGTTCCAGAACTGCTATGAGGATTGGAAGAACCGTCTCCTGCGCTGTGTGGCTTCCCAAGGAAGTTATTCTGAAGGAGACGATACTGAATTGTAATTCTATTTGAATAAAGAAAAATAAAAATAAATAAAAATATCAGTCCGGTTAATTAATTTACACACCTCGTATAAAATAAATGCGGCAAGACACAGAATACGCCATTAAATTTTACTGAATTTATAAAAAAAAACAGCGTTGTTGCGGTGCTCTTTAAATATTCATGGAGTCTAATTAACATCCGATTGAAATGAAAGTTTGTCAGTATATTTTAAATACCTGTACTATTATACTTAGTTAATAATAGAAAATACAGCATTATGAACATTACGCTTTTTTTCCACCCACTACTTCATTTCTATGTATAAATTATACAAATAATAATGTACTCTAGTATGTACTATTGACTGATATACAATAGGTAAACTTGATAGATTTTATTTCAAATTCGACGATACTTATAAAGATAAAAATTACTATACTGCAATAAAATCTAGATATTCGTGAACTTGAAACAAAATAAAAACCCTTCGCATAAACAAAGTAAAAATAATCAAATAAATCTTCCGATTTATTTATCACGGAATCCAAAGTTAACAATATGTCACAGTTGGACCTGAAAATTGACTTCTTGGAGTGAAGAGCGAATTAAAGTAAACTCAAGTTATTTTAATCAAGTTTCCCTTAATAAAAAAGATAATCTCACGCATTAGAAAAATTTAACGAAATCAAGGTCATTATTTGAAAACCTAGTCATTATTTCTGAAAAAATTTTGTTTAAAAAAAGTTTTCTTTTATTTATTTATTTCATTTTTCTATTTTACATTCATAAGAGAGTCATTTAGAAACTGAATTGTGTGTTGTAATGAGTTTCATTATAAAACTGAACATTTTATTTCAGAAAATTAGTAAATTTGGTCCAAAACCAGCAAATTTTACAAAACATAATTGATAGCTACCTTGAAAAATATAAAAATTTTAAACAACCGCTACATTCACATACTAAATTCCCTAATTGGGGATGTTGTTTGATTATATAATGCAAATTTATTACTATAAAAGACATGAAAGATCCGAATAGCAAAAATAGTATAAAAAACTCGTTACATAAGGCTTTTTGCCGCACTCGTCGAAATTAGAAAATTCTTATGCTAGCTCCACACGTTTGTCCGAGGGGCTCGGAAGAAGCGCTCGGCGAACGATGCACCGAGTGCACCGTCCACATGCTTTCCAAGACTCACGATACGTCCAGTCATTGTTTAGACTTATAGCACGATGGAAGACGTAGAACTTGCAGATGCAACAGCTTTGTGCGCTCTTGTGCGGGCTCCACACATTGGCCGAATTGACGCGAAACAGCACGAAAACGAGCGTGTAGAGGCTTCGTTCGCTTCGGTTCGGACAGCCGCGTTCTGCATTCGTATCCTTTGATAAAAACCGACATCATACGGAGCGATGGCGCAACATAGTGAAACAGGCCGAAGCGAGGCGAACAAAGTCTCTACACGCTCGGATTCGTGCCGTGAGCATTAGAATTAGACTTCTTTTCTAACTTCGACGGGTCCGGCAAAATCATGACGTAACTTGTGTTTTAATATACTTTTTGCGCACTTTAATAACGACATAATATTTTCGCTGCCATGGCAAAGCTGAGTTAACAACTCTTAATTTAATACACTATATGTTATGAGTTATGATTGCATAACTGTTATTAACATCTATGTATACTGTTATTAACGTCTAATAATAACGTTCGCTGCTATGAAATTTAATGTGCAAAGAATTTTGTGATATCTATGTGATTTTAAACTAACTACGAAGGTGTCAATGTATTTTTGAGACTTATTACGAACCCACCAGCGAGATGGTGGTTTATTGATATACTTTAATAACGAAATTGGAGCTGCAACTACAGCAGTTCCTTTTGTTTCACTATTTCCGAAATTTGTGCGACGATATTTTTTAACGTAGAGTGATAGAGTTAATGTTTGTTTATAAATTTGTCGCATTACGAGGGAGGAGCAATAAGTACCCGTGTTTAAAGACAGGTGGCGTTGCTGAAGAAAGTTGGCATTACCGTCGTGTTCTGCCATCTGTCAAACGACACCATACTAAATTTCAGACTGATTCATACGTTAGTTTTTATTTGGAAGCTAGTTGTATCACACATAAAATGGAAAATGAGCAATATAGATCCATAATTCTCTTTTTAATTTTGGATGGCAAAACATGCAAAGAAATAAAAGCGAAGTTGGATGCTGTCTATGGGGATTCTTCATCATCTATGACAACCGTGAGATATTGGCTCAACGAATTTAAACGTGGTCGTACATCTGTTTTTGATGAGGAGCGGCCAGGCTGCCCGACACACGTGGTTACAGAGGAAATCCTTAAAAAGGTCCACAACATGATTCTTGCTGATCGCCGAACTAAAGAGCGCGAAGTAGCAGAGGCCGTAGGTATGCCGTATGGAACGGCAATCAATATTTTACATGATAAGTTAGGTATGAAAAAGGTATTGGCCTGATGGGTGCCGCGATTGTTTGCGGTGCACAATAAGCGGATACGGCTGTAAATGTCGAAGCAGTGCTTGGACCTCTTACTAACCGTAATTCGCAGGCGTTTTTGCGTCGAGTCGTCACCGTTGATGAAACTTGGATACATTATTTTACGCCAGAGACTAAGCGACAGTCAAAACAATGGAGTTTTCCTGGTGAATCTGCTCCGAAGACAGCAAAGACCAATCAGCCGGAAACGTCATGGCCACGATTTTTTGGGATTCGAAGGGAATAATCCTCATGGACTTTTTGCAGAAAACAAGAACGATTACGGGACAGTACTACAGTGAATTGTTGGACCAATTCGATAAGAAATTGAAGGAGAAACGGTCCCATTTGGCTAAAAAAAAAGGTGCTGTTCCGCCATGATAACGCACCAGCACATTTATCCGCAATTATCGCGGCCAAATTGCATGAACTTCGCTACAAATTGCTGCCGCACCCACCATACTTGCCCGATCTGGATCCCTGCGACTTCTTTCTGTTCCCCAACATGAAAACATGGTTCGGGGAAAAAAAATTACCTCAAACGAGCAGGTTATCGCCGAGACAGAAGCGTATTTTTGGAGGGGTTAAAGAAATGGCAGAAACATTGGGATAAGTGTATCTACCTAAAAGGAGATTGCGTTAATAATAAAAAAAATAAAATAAATAAAAATTTTCGTCTTCATTTCTAACAAGGCTACTTATTGATCCACCCTCGTAAAATAGTGGGGAAAAATGTAGTGAAGTAATCCAATACTTAATCGGTCCTAAACTTTTACTAACTAAACCTAACCTAATTAGCTACTTTTTGGGTGCACAATAATTTATTTTTCCCCGACATAAGCATGATTAAAACTGCAATAATTTTTTATATAAACTTAATTTCTTTTTAATTATTTCTGGCTTGTTAAATAACCCCTCGCAATAATAAAGTAGGCCATACTTTATTAAATTTTAGCCAAATAGTGTATTAAGTTTCGGTAAATAAACATAGGAGCAATTAAAAACCAAAGTGCAAATACATTTTATTTGTAAATTGTAAATTTTATTTCTGAAATTTTGCTCTACCACCTTAGTGTAACGTTGATTCTAAATGTTGCCAACCTCCAAATTTAAATGTTTTATTTTAACCAGCCATTAATCTAAGGTTATAAAGTGTTAATGTTAAATTCAGTTGGTAACAGCGGTGTTTTGGGTAAATTTGTTGTTTTTGTCATGCGGAAGTTGTAAGATTTATATGTAGTATTATATCAGAGGCAATAAGAGAATCAATATACAAGCAACGTTCGCTTGTTCGCTATTTCCCTCGTTCGAAGTTCAACGCTGTCTAATTGTATGCGAATAATATTATCAACGTGAACCGAGCAATAATTTTCAATTTTGCTTAAACTGCTAAAGATACTAATGGACATTGTTACTGAACGTTCCATAAATTGGAAATTACTACAGTAAATTAACTCCTTACCAACTTAATTTATTAGTTGATTATTTTACTAAATTTTCAATTTTCCTCACTCTTTAATAAATCTTTAGATTTGTTAAAAAATTCTTAAGTCAAGAGGTGTGTTCGATTTGCACATTTGCAGTTACTGTTTACTGCCGCGTTAAAAAAATCTGTTCGTTTTGTTTCGCAGTAACTGCAAATCTGTTCGATTTGTCGTAATTTACTGCCAGTTTATGACGCTACTGCGAAAAAGTTACAGCTGCTTCTCTTGCGGATTATTTGTTACGGCTGTGTTTGTTTACCTTTTTGAGTTGGTACCATAGATAAAGAATAAATGGTTGGTACTTTGTTTTTGACAGGAATATGGCTAGCATATTTATTTTGATATTTATACTATATTCTTTGATGGCTAATGTCTTACAAATTCTTTTTTTGAATATCCTGGGACAATAGTTTCTACAAAATTTTTCAGTTTTTCTATCCTGGGGCATTTTGTAAACCTCGCAAATACAATTTATAACTTCATCATCCGAACTCGAAAAATCTAAATCTGAATCAGATGATTCTGGATTTGATAATATTTCAAGATCCATTAAATATATCTAATATTTTTCACCCTTTCGACACTAGGCTGACCAGATTTTTTTCACAGAAAAAGAGTATACTAAAAAAAAGGTTACACTCCAAAAATTCAAATAATGAGCTAAAAACAGAGGTCCTCATTCAAAAATACTAGTGACGAGCAAAAAAAGGTCTTCACTCCCAAAATAGAAGTGATGAGCAAAAAAAGGTCCTCACTTCTAAACTAGAAGTAATAAAAACAAGTGACCATAAAAAAAGAGTATATTCAGGTTCTTTTTTTATAAAAAGTAAGAGTATAGAAAATATAACTCCAAAAAGAGTATAATACTCTTAAAAAGAGTACGTCTGGTCACCCTATTCGACACACAAGATAATCTCCGAACCAAATCGTAAAAAGATTCTTAACCTGGAAAATTATCTGACATCTGTCTGACATTTAACATTTACGTCAGACGTACTTCTTATTCTTTACGTATAAACAAATCGAACAGAAAATTAAACTCGCTGTATGTTACCAGTTTTTAGTAGTAAACTGCTAACTGCAGCGTTTTACTGCTAGCGTTTAGCAGTAAAACGCGAAGGTGCAAATCGAACATACCTATTATTATAAAAAAGATTAGGAAAAGAAATCTTGAAACAAAGCACCATTAAGCAATTGCATTGAAATTAGTAAACAGCAACATATTTTTCTATTAAATTTACCAAATATACTAAAAGTGTCGATTTTCAGTTTTAGACTTTCCACTAGAATCGTATTGGGCCAGCGGGACACTGAGAGTTTCCCGGCGGGCCGTTGGTGTCAGAACGTGCGTGTGTACGACGTGACCCATAGGTCATGCTGTGCCTGTGTCCATAACGGGTAACGTCGTGATTATATTCATGGAGGGTCACATAGTGATTATTACAGTCCAGCAAAAATATGCAACAGTATTTTAGTTAGGTGTTATTCGATAAAAAGCGGCACATGTAGAGATAAAATGTAATTATATAATATTTGTAATGTGCCCTGCTGACAAATAGTGTAGCGTATAAAAATTTAATATCTTATCAAAAACTGACCAATGGCAAAGGAGTGACCGGAATTATCTCGGATATAATCCCAAAATAATGAGGTGTCGTTATTAAGATAAGAATTCATTGCGGTACAGGTGTTTTATTCTTTTTTTTTTGTAGTAAAAAATTGAAAAATGAAAAAGTAAACGATATTATTTATTATTAATAAATAGTATCCACAAGCAAAATAAATGCATTTTTAATATCAATAATAATAATAGTAAGACATTTTTAGACTTGGTGTGTGTTGTAGTGAGTTTTTTTTCTTTTCTCAATAATTATAATAATTAATAATAATATTTTTAAAGTTTTTAATTATTTAAAGAAATCATTAAGTATCTTTCTAACTTTTCATCAGAAAAATTAGTTCTTTTCGATGTATATACTTCCTTGAAAAAAGAAAAAGACCTCTCTACATCAAAACTTGTTATTGGTGCATAATTATAAAAAGTATATATTTCTTTATATTTATTAAATATATCCTGATTTGATAATAAATTGATAGAAAATTGTAGTAATACTGTCAGGATTTTTATTAAATATACTATCAAATTTTGCAGACAAGTGCAAACCAAATTCGCCGGGAACAGATTTCAGTTTGTGTACTGTCCAATAAATAATATTTAAAGATTCTGACAACGGCTGGTTTTGTTTTTCTAATTTTACTATGGTTGAAGGAAGAAATTCAAAATTTGTCTTTATGAACTTTAACTATTCATAAATATTTGGTTTTTGTAAAATATTTTTTGATATTATAATGCTTTGAGCATCCGGAGTTAGATTGAAAATAAAAAATTTTAAAACTTCAAAATTGTTAACATAAAATAACGCCGCTTCAAGTCAAGTTCTCCAACGTGTCACAACAGGATTTGGTGGTAAGGGTAAATTTGGACATAATCTTTTATATAAGGATACTCTTAATGGCACTAACATATTTTACCAATCTCCTATGTCAAATAGGCTTTGAGAAAAGAACCTGGTATAAGCGTTTCACTTTTGTAAGAACAACTAAGAGGAAATTTTGTTTTGAATAGTTTCCATCTTTGAAATTGTATGTCATGTTGGTATTAAAAAATGTACTGCTTGAAGGCGATTTGGCATAGACTGCACTAATTTTCAACAAACTTCAGCTGGTATATTATTCCACTCTTCTTGAAGTTTCGTTTTAAAATCATTTTTATTAGAAAATGATTTTTTTTTTTTTATCCAAACTTTTAATTCTCTCCATAAATTTTCAATTGGAATGAGATCAGGCGATTGTGGCGGTGTTTTGAGTAATTTTAGTGTATTGTATAACAGGCATTCCTTTACAATAAGCGCAGTATGTTTGGGATCGTCATCTTGTTGTAAATAATAAACTGGTGGCATATCTAATTTTTCTGCAGTAGCCGTAAGATTATTTTTCAAGATGTTTAGATATTTCCATTTATCCATTATCCCTTCTATAAATTCTAAATTACCTGGGCCGTTTGAGCCCATAGCAACCCACAACATAACTTATCCGCCTCCGTGTTTTACTGTCGGAACAGTATTATTTTTTTTAAATTCTGTATTGGGCTTTCGCCAAACAATTTGTCTGCCGTCCGACCAAAAAAAATAATTTTCGTCTCGTCAGAACAAATATCTTTACTCCAGGAGCTAATTGGTTTGTTTACATAATTTTTTGCAAATTCTAAGCGTTTCTTTTAATAAGATTAATAAATAAAACAACGGTAAGTTTCACAAATATAAGTTTAATGTTACTCTATACGCTTCTCTTTAATCGTTTTTGAAATCAATGGTTTATTGCGTGCAATTCAACTATTGTAATTTTTTTTCCGGAGTACTCGGTGGACACTTTATACTGAAAGTTGTTTATTTAATCTTTATGACAATTTTTACGTAAACTGGGGTACACTAATTTTAAGATCTTACTTGATTTTTTACAAAATAAATCTTTCATCCACAGTTGATAACATTTTTTTTTTGCCTCTGCCCGTTTTGTTTTTGATAGTACCTTCATATTTAAATTTATTTATTATTTTTTGAATTGTGGAATGTCTTCGGTTTACTATATCACCTATTTCACGCATTGTATGACCCCGGGCGTATAATTTAACTATTAGATATTTGTCAGTCAGTTTACGGTAATTTTCCATTATAATAGAAACAAAATCACTGTACTTGAATGTGGCCTAATGCAAATTAATCTAATAAAAAAAAACATCTGTTGCCAGATAAAATCTATGCAATATAATTTCAGGAAAAGACAGGTCTTAAATCAAACGAAATTAACTAGTACGCTCAATTTTGTGTCTAAAAAATATTTTTTTTTAGTTTTCCTTAACAAATTTTTAACAAATATTACCATACTTTTTGTAATAATTTTGGATCTGCAAGGTGTATTTTATAAATAAAAAATAATTAGTTTTAAAAAAATCTGTTTTTTAGTCAGGTTTTATTAAAAAGTATCTTTGTCAAATTCTTGTATGCTCAATTTTGTGAGTAACTGTAGTTCAAAGAAACAAGAATTAAATCTAATAAATATTACATACCATACTGGGATTCTGCTCCTTTGTTAATTTATTACCTCTTCAATGGAATAATGCAGCAAAACGATACTCACTTTTACATAAGTTTATATGTTTATTAACAACGAAAACAAAAACACGAACAAATTCTTTATTTGAACAATATTTGATATTTAGTGTGTTTCACCTTGCACAGTACTTCACTGACACACAGTCCCGTCACAACTAATTAGCTGAGTCTTGATAACAAACATTTTAATTAGTAAATACTTAATTCATATCTCAAAACTATCTTAATCTTTTTGATTTTGTTAATAATCTTTCAGCGGTGACATATAATCCACTATACTAGTATTTCTGCTCCGATCCAACATGTACTCAGCACTATATATTTTAAGTGCTCTAGTTAATAATTTTTTTAAGAAATATTACATATTGTTTAATTAATTCTAGACTGAAGATGATTGGTTTTCGCTGTCGAAACGTCGCATAACATTATTTTATTTAATAAATATTTGACGAGTAAATAAGAACTTTTTATAAACTTTGTATGAGAATTTTAAAAATTCAAACCTCAGATATCTATCCCTAACCATTTTTTAGTTAGGATTTATCAAAATATTCAAAAAATTTAAAATTATTATTATTTTTTTTTAACATTATGTTGACAATTTAATTAGGACTTCAAGATTTCAAAAATTTCAACCGCTGGTCTTTATCGTATTTCGTTTTTGAGATACGTTCATGCTAAACGCAAAACAAATAAGGCCTCAATTTTTTTTTAGACTAAATTTACTACGAGGAATCCAAAAATTCTAACCTCAGATCGTTTTCTCTAACCGTTTTTGAGTTGTAATTTAAAAAAAAATACATTATTGTCACAAACAGAGTAAATTAGGCCATTAAAAAAAAAAATCAGCTGTGGCCACCACAGGACCGACCGCCATCATAAAGTACTTGTATAAAATACATTCTAGCAGCAGAGTAGAAATAACTTGGCCTAATATTTTCTAACAGACATATTATTTATCATGACCATGGAAACGTTACATGTAAGTATGAAAAAATTGAGACTTTACAAAAAAAAATCGAAATTTTTCGTTTTATCAAAAAACGTCTCAAATAAAAGTTATTAGTTATTGCATTTATAGCAACCTTTGTTTAATAAATTTTTTCGAAATATTTTTCTGTTGCTAAATATTCGCAAAAATCTTAAAATCGACACGAGTAAACTCCCATTTCTAGTCTACCGATTTTTACCAAAAGTTGATCAACTCGTTCCATTAATGTCAAAAACTTAAATATGCAGTTTCAAATCCTTTTAGCCGAATTTGCTCTGCATGTGTACACAGACAGACAGACGGACGGCCGGACAGACGGACGGACAGACAGACCGACAGACATCATGCTAAAAATAATCAAAACGTTATGTGGAGATCCATCGAAATCTCACACAGATGGACAGACAGACAGACAGACAGACAGACGGACGGACAGACAGTCAAAACGTTCTGTAGGGACCTCAATTCGTGGAGATCCATCGAAATCTCGAAACGTCAAACTTGGTTGATCACAATACCTCCCTTATATATGTTGGCGGTCGGTAAAAATATCATTAGCTCATTACGCATTAAACGATTTAAGTCCCAAACTTTTTTAAGACTAGATGAACTACAAGGGATCCAAAAATTCTAACAACAGGTTCCTATTTTTAACAGTTTTTAAGTTGTGCTTTTTTTCATTTCATAATTTTCACTAATAATGTAAATTACTCCAATAAAAAAATTGTTTTAATCTCAAAAAGCGTTAAACGATTAAAGCTCCAAATTTATAGCCTAAATAAGCTACGGGGGGTCCAAAAATTGCAACCGCAGCTCGCTATAATCCGTCTCAATTTGTAATACGAAACTAGATCTGGTTACTTTGGTGACTGTTGTGGTGTAAACAGACTTTGGCGTATCCGTATGAAGCAATACTATGATAATATTATAAATGTATTGTCAATATATAACATAAAAAATCAACTTTTCCTGTTAGTTACGTATTACAAAATGAGATAGATAATATCTCCGTTTTTGAGTTATACTTTTTTTTATTTTACAATTTTCACAAATAATGTAAATTATGTCATTAAAAAACTGTCCTAATCTCAAAACGCGTTAAACGATTAAAGCCCCAAATTTTTTAAGTTAAATAAACTACGGATAATCCATATATTCCAACCGTAGGTCGCTATCTTTAACCGTTTTTAAGTTGTGCTTTTATATTTCATAATTTTTACAAATAATGTAAATTATACCATTAAAAAAAATTGTAATCTCAAATCGCGTTAAGTGGGTTTTACACGATTCAATTTGTTGATCAATTAATTGAAAAAGTTGGCCTTCAATTAATTGATGTGTGTTAAGTGTAAAAATTTCGTCAATTCATTGATCAATTAATTGACAAAAAATTTGATCAATTTATTTTGAAAATAGAACAAGTTCTATTTTTCGTCAATTTTTCATAATTTTTTTGGGGAATTCTAGGTATATTTTTATCTGTTAAGATATTGCCAACTGTTTAGTTGTAGCATAACCTCGAAATATATTATTTGTGTTTCGTTTTCAAATCTAACATAACCTCAAACGTTCTAATTTATCATTATCTAGGTTATTTCTTTTGTTTTTGTTCACATCTCGTAATTTTGTGAAGATTTTTTCAATATTTTCATTTTGATAAATATGTCAACATGTTTTACAGTTGGTAATGTAAAAATTTCCAAAAAAATTGATAAATAAATTGATGTGTGTAAAGTGATGTTTTTACAAGGTAACCTATACATTTTTCAATTAATTGACAAAAAACTTGATCAATTTATTGATCAATTAATTGAACTGTGTAAAACCAACTTTCAACGATTTAAGATCAATTTTTTTAGATTAAATAAACTATGATTTTTGAATACAAATATAATATAATACTCAAATTAAATCATTATCATGTATCCTTTTATTTCTGATCGTGGAATTTTTCTCGCTCACATATATTTAGTGCATAATGCGTGTATCACATGGATCTACAGTTTAACGTGGATTCCGAACTACTTTTATAAATTTTTAGGAATATTATCATGGGAAAATATCTCAGTAGCGAGCCCTTCGCTCTCCGAGGAAGAACAACTGGACTATTTTTAAAATACTTTCCAACATCGGGATATGAACGTGATACCTTATGCACAACTAACCACACACAAACCAATTGCGCTACAGTCGTTACTCTGTTAAATAAATATATTTAATTACAAAACATTTTCTTCCGCATGTTCTGAGTTAGTTTTAAAAATAACAAAAAATTGTTTCATTTAGTTTCATTTGTATGCATGTACATGTCCAGCAAAATTTCTGCACTTGCATACATATTAGAAAAAATAATTCGTACACACATAAATATTTATATATTTGAACAAAAATCAAACCATTCTTACAAAAAACGAAGACCACAAGAAAACTCCTTATTAAGTGGTTTAACTGATAGGGTAAAGAAGAGCTTAGTGCCGATTTGATTTCTTAAAATATAATATTGCAATATACAATCCATAAAAAAATAAATAAATTTTAATTCTCATATCCCAGCAAACATTTTTATACGGGCCAGTACTGTTGAAGCACATACTCCCCGGCATTGAAAGTAATGTGCCAGTACCCCCATGACCCCGTGGCCGTTAGGTGGCCCAGTGATGTATCAATCACCGGCCCAGCAGGGGTAAAGTGCAAAATAATCGCATTAGTTGCAAGATTTATATCTGACGGACCAGTGCTTACATTATACCCACTCTCTAGTATTTCAAATGTAACATATGTATATTTACCTTATACTTACCCAGTATTAAAATAAATTAATGGTTAGGTACAAAATAAATACTCGTTTGGCCATTTCGCCATCGTTGAATAAATTTATTTAACAAATAAAGTTGACAATATCGCATCGGTTTTAACTATTAATGAAGAAATTAACGTTGATGTCAATAGAATGACGCGATATTGTCAACATTATTCGTTGAATAACTTTATTCAACGATGGTGAAACAAAAGTAAAATGTAACATATTAACAAAAATAAGGAGTACTCATAAAATGTTGGTAAAGTACTTCGTATAGGAGGAGTGCGAAATACAAATGTGAAGTATGTTATTAATACTGGCGTTGCACAAACTTTTAGTGCCAGCAATTTACAGAAAAAGCAGTTTGCCGGCATTCGGCTGATGGTTGAATGTTTGCTGGGATACATTATAAGTATTTTCGTGGACAAACACAAATAAATTAGAGACTTTTTAGGCACTGACATCCAGTCGCTGGTCTCCGATGAGAGCAGGTCTCCGATGACCACTAAATACAATAACGTAAATATAGTATTTCGCAAGTGGTCGCTAAAACCAGCATGTCTCCGGCGAGTTCATAAATACGATCAAGGCACAGGACTTAGATAGCGGAAGACCATTTCCGAGACCAAACGGTTGTAAAGTTTTTATAAAGAGTTTTGGCACAGAGAGATTTATTTCTGAATTCGAATTTCGTAATGGTATTTGAGATTCGTCTTTTAAGATATATTCAGATTGTGAATTATGAATCAATAAATAATACAGTTAATCAGTGACTGAATAGATATCTTAATACACAATAATCAGCATCAGTTTATGGTGCAATTCTATGGCAAATCTGTAAGCTTACAGACAAAATCTATAAGAAACTGTCCATAACAACACATAGCACATCTCCTTAGATACGATCATCTGTAGCTTACAGATTTTCCACAGAATTGCACCATTAATGGGAGTCAAACTTAACAGTTGGATACCAATCTTGCAGACATTCGTACATATTTAAAAAATATATCATTGTATTTTTTTGTGTCATTAAAAAGAAACCAAACATTCCGTTTGTAGGTCGTTCTTGTAATAAAACGTACACCCATTATTTCTTCTTTGTTATCTGACATTTTTTAAAACGATTATACAAGAAACACACAACAGCAATTTCTTTTGATACTCATTTACTGACATTCATTTTGATACTGTTATACTGACTAAGCACTGGTCATCGCCTTGGTTGCTAATTTTGGTCTTCTTAAAATTGATTTTCCAAAAACTGGTCTTCGGCAAATGTTCATAGAGAGGAGGATAGTAAACAACGAACTACATTCTGATATAAGAGACTTTTACATAAACAAAGCTTACACTTCAGCATCATCTGAAAAACGAAACACATACCGTCGATATAAAGCGACCTTAGAGGCCTCATGAGTAGCTCAGTATCTAAACCAGCCCTATTCTAATTATAAATAAAATATATTGTCTAGAAAGTGTTGGGGAGCTTTACATCAAATTGCCATCCAACTAGCTGTTAATGTTAATAATTCCCTTAGCATTCTGAAAAGAAGTGTGGAAGAAGTGGGTGAGTTCTATATTTGTAGAATAATAGTAAAAAATGGTACGTAAGCGATGTACTATTGCGTATTCTAAAAGCCAATCATGCTTTTGGGACTGTCGCTAACACATTCAACTGTACATAACTAGGCTCTATCTATAAAATTGAGCATCATAAAGACCAATGTCTGTATTATCTGATTGAAAAATGTGAAAACCCACTTTCGTCGTCGAAAACAAACTGTAAGTGATTGTAAGAACATTCTTACTTAAAACCTTCGGTATCTTCTGGTCAACCATTATTACTAATGCAGATCTTTCAACAAATACCTACACAACAAGTATTGCCAAAAATCTGCGTAAGTGGATATTGGCTATCTACAAAGTCTCTTCAATGAACCGGGTACCCACACAGAACTTTGAATTATTTCCAAGAAACACAGACTTTATCAGCCTCTATATGTCTGTCGACAAGAAATTGCGACCTGAACAGGCCGGTTTCAGAACAGGCAGGTCTTGTATAGATCAAATTAATACCCTCAGGATTATCATCGAACAGGCAGTCGAGTTCCGTTCCCCTTTGTATCTCCTTTTCATCGACTATGAAAAAGCATTGGACTCTGTCGATAAAGAATGCATTTGCGCTGAAATTCAAAACATTGGAGTGCCTGATAAAATAATATCTCTGATTAGAAATAGCAAAGGTTTCACGTGTAGAGTTCTACATAATGGTAGCTTGTCAGAACCCTTTCCAACCATTACAGGTGTTAGACAAGATTGTGTGATGTCACCGCTTCTTTTTTTGATAGTTTTAGATGCCGTGGCTAGACGATCAACAGCTAACAAACCCAGAGGAATCATTTAGAATCCGCTAACACCAATAGTTAGACTGGAGTCACTGGATTTTGCAGACGATAAATGTGAGTTGTCGCATAAGCATGGAGACATGCAGCGAAAATTTGATGCCCTCACGACTGAATCTGCGAAAGTTGGATTAAATATTAATAGCTCCAAGATGAAATAAATGCGGATAAATGCAGAAACCGATAGACCTTTACTGCTCGGTAAGCATCAAATTTGATGATTTCCAGTATTTGGGGAGTGTTGTGTCTGTGGAAGGTGGCGCGGATATAGACGTGGAAAGCAGAATACGCAAAACTAGAGGCGCCTTCATCCAACTTAGCCGGGTATAGAATTCTGCAATCTGCAGTACTTCCACGAAAACTACCATCTTCAGGGCATGCGGGACGTCAGTTTTTTTGTACATGCGAGACTTGGTTCGTTACAGAAGCTATCAAGAGAAGAGTGCGAGTAATTGTAAATTGATGTCTTCGAAGAATCCTTCGCATTTATTGGCCACGTAGAATATCAAACGTAGAATTGGGAGAAAGAACTGGCCAAATGGACATTAATTTGCAAATAAAAAGAAAGAAAGTATGGTTGGTTAGAGCACACTCTTTGAAGGGCTTCTAGCGAAGTGTGTCGCTATGCACTAGCATACAACCCTCAGGGTAGTAGGCGTAGAGGACGACCCAAGAAAATCTGACGTCGCTCAACCCTGCTAGAAATATATGCATGGAGCTCTCAAAACCAAGACAAAAGACTCTATAATAACATCATCTACTTGAAGCCTACATCAGATAGACGAGTTAGATGGAGAAATTTTATTGACAGCCAATGCTCTTTTTAGAGGCAGTCCAAAATCGCCCGATGATGGACAAGGCTTGATGATGCTATAAGTCTGTGTTTCTTTGAAATAATTCAAAGCTCTGTGTGGGTACCCGGTTCATTGAAGAATCTTTGTCGATACCCATTGTAAAAGCGGCACATGTATAACGTAAGCCTGTAACCATTGCATTTCTACTACACGGTTTGATGAGGGGCTACCTCTGTACAACATATTACGTGATGGGAATTTTCAGGGGCGAGCACGACTGTTGCCATAATATTTATAAAGGTGTCAAGAGTACACAAAATAAACAAATGAAATTTTTTTAGAATTAATATACCACCGACATTAAGATACTGCCGAAGAAGACTCAAATGCTAAGGACATTTTGCCAGAAAGAAATTGCTTTCATTAAATGGTACATTGCAAAGTAGAAAATATTAACTTGAGTTAGTTATCATTAATGTATAAAACGTATTGTCAAATATTTATAATTTTAATAATTCTATTTCCGATTGTTCTGAAAGGAAAATATTTTGTTAATTTTTGCAATCTTTGTACTACTTCTTAAAATCGTTATAACACGGCTTTTTTAGGATTTTAAGCACCATGTTATCATGCGTTTCCTGTATACAGGTTTCCCATGAAGAATCTGCCAGGAACAAGCTGAACTTCAATATTCCTTCAATAAAACTATTGAAAACGAAATTGAGCAAAAACGTTAAATATACAGGAACAATTCGTAAAAAGTAACAGCTTTATATTGAAAAATGCAAAATATTGTCACAATTATGGTATAATTGTGTTCTAATGTCTTAATTCCTTGAGCGGCCCTTAAGCCGTGTAGGTCAAGGTTGCTGACGTACGGTTTTGGGAACTAAAGAATGTGCAGTGTTGCGTGCTTGTCAACATAAGTTTTGAACTACATTCTAATGTGTTGATAAACATTATTCAATTGCGATGACTATGGTCTTTAATTGCTGTCAACAATTACACAAATGAATAATGTTTCCAAAACAATTGAAGGACTGGTTAACAGTTGTAAAATGGTCTTAGGGAATAGAGTCGTAGTTAGTCATTCTTGGTAGTCAAGTGATAGTCATTTTCGTGAGCACGCTGTCCAAGGACCAGCCCAGCTGTTAAAGTCACCAACACGATATGTGAGTGTCGTCTACAGGGCTTCTCCACGTGTTCGCCTAGTGCGGATACCTGAGGTGGTTCGACCGATCCTGGAGAAGCCGGGGCAAGAACGAGACTTACATTAACTTCTGACGGACAACACCAGCAGCCATTTTGACCAACAATTATATTCTGATGTAAATTAATATCTAATTTTATAGAAAAGATTCCGTTCTTGAATTCATCCCGTGACAATATTAAACATTTACTTGAACTATACATCTTGGTCGCAACATTTAAAGAAGTAAGCGTTGGAAATAAGTGCTAAAGAATGTTGCCTATAGCGCATTTTTATTTATTTTACCTTAATGACCTTTGCTACTAAGGCAATTAGCCAGGAAAATTCTAATTTTTATGTTTAAAATCTCAGGCTTGAATGGGATTCGAGCCTAAGACCTCAACAACGCAGTGCAAGTGTGTCACCTCTACGTTACGCCGGCCAGCCTACTGCGTATTCATTTAAAATGATTGAAAATATCTAGAAAATTTTCAATGGACAATTTTCTAAAATATAAACTACTAATTCTTTTAAAAGATGTTCCATAAGGAACTCTAGCACTTACAAACCTTGAAGAAGACAGAATACCTCCACATTTTCATCAAATGTTGTTTAATTACCTCGATCAAACTTATTCAAATCTCTAAAACAGCAGAAAGTGGCCAGATCCTTAATCAAAACGATCCCTCGACTTAGCCTTGCTAGATTTTTATCTTTAGGGACAAATGAAAGAACTTAAATATGCAGAGGAGGCTAATTATCTGGATGAATTACTTCTGAAAATTATTAATGCCAGAATTTCTGGGCGGTGACGTACGGTAGCTAAGACTGACACAGCAGAAAAAAGAAGATCGTCTCTACGCTGCTTCAGTTTATTAAGTAAATTAAGTTTATTAAGTAAAATTCTTAGAAGATAGTTATAAAATTATGTATATGTCCCATCCTCTTTGGGGTGGTATATAAAATCTAAACTAAGAATAATTCACTCCCTTGAGTAAGACTTTTAGTGAGCAGTAATGCAGAAGTGTAGTTCCATCGAAGTATATCAAGAAGCAGTTCAAAATGAAAATAAATACAGAATTAACATTCGGCAAATGATTTTAGGAAAAGGATTTAAGAAATTGTACGTCTAAGTAACATGTTATCATAATTTTTGGTAAGATAAGTTAAAACTATTTTGGCGCACAGCAACAAAGGCTATTTACGCATAATTTTTGGTAAGATTTTTATTAATTATTTGTTTTTCAAAGCCATGCGATGCTTCGTTTGAATTTGCCAAACATATATCAGGTCCGGGAAAAAGTTCGTGGCGTTTTTGCCGATAGACGGCGCCAATTGCAAATAACTCAGGATCGCAGCGACACCACTAAGCGCTCGATGGAAAGGTGACAGTTCGGGCGATACTTTAAGTGTCTAAACATCAAAATTTGTGCAGTGGTTGGAAAATTGTTTGCGTTTGAAAATGGAGAAAAGTAATGAAAAATTGCGCTATGTTTTGCAATATTATTACGACAAAGGGAAGAACGCTGCGCAGGCTTGTGAAAAAATCTGTGCTGCGTACGGTGAAGGTACTTTATCAAAATCTGCTGCGCGGAAATGGTTCGCTCGCTTTCGTTCTGGTAATTTTAATGTGAAAGATGACTCACGGTCTGGTCGTCTAATTAGTAAAAAAGCTGATGAAATTCTTGAAAAAGTCCAGCAAGGTAGGCATATCAACAGTGTCGATATTGGTACGGAGCTAGGCATTGACCACAAAACTGTTTTGAACCATTTACGGAAAGATGGCTACAAAAAGAAGCTCGATATATGGATTCCTCATGAGTTGAGCGCGAAGAACATGGTAGACTGAATTAACATCTACGATGCGTTGCTGGAACGCAATGAAATCGAGCCATTTCTGAAACGTGTCATAACCGGTGATGAAAAATGGATCACGTACGACAATAGGAAGCGTAAAAGATCGTGGACAAGGGATGGTGAGCCGTCACAAGCGTTCGCGAAGCGAGGAATGACGCCGAACAAGGTGATGCTATGTGTGTGGTGGGACTAGAAGGGAATCGTCCACCATGAGCTACTTCCAGTTGGTCAGACGATTGATTCTCAACTCTACTGTGGACAATTAGAGATATTACACCAGGCAATTGAAAGAGAACGGCCCGAATTGAATAATAGGAAAGGTGTTGTCTTTCATCATGACAACGCAAAACCACACTTTTTTGATGACCCGTCAAAAATTGCGAGAGCTTGGTTGGGAAATTTTGTTGCATCCACCGTATAGTCCAGACATAGCACCCTCTGACTATCACCTATATCGATCTCTGCAGGATTCTCTCAATAGAATGAAACTGGTTACAAAAGAAGCCTGTGAAAATTACTTGATTCAGTTTTTCAACCAGAAACCATAGAAGTTTTTCATCGATGGCATCATGGCTCTACCCAAAAAATGGCAAAACGTTGTCGATAATAATGGAGCATATTTGGTTTAAATAAATTCATTTTCGCACTATAACAAAACCAGTTGAATTTTACTAAAAAAGCGCCACGAACTTTTTCCACATAAATGTTTTATTTAGTTGTTTTTCTTAATTTTTGTTACTATATAGTTTGGTGGTGGCAGCATAAACAGTTAAGTGGAATTTTTAATATAGTTTATAATGTAGACAAATCAGATAAAACTTGTTATTTTTTTAATATTTATAATTTAAAAATTAGTTTTGTTTATTTCTCATTAATTAATAATTATACTCCCTTAATTTTTATTGTGTTACAATGCTGCAGCTGAAATTCTTCTCAATCCTCAAATTTTAGAGAGTTCTACAAACGCACTATTGACTGTGCACAATTATGTATTCAATCCGCAGATAGTCATTTTGTACAATTATTGTGATTTGTATTGTCATTACTTCGTTATTATTTAAATTTATCAAATAAAAAATATAATTTATGAAATGGTTTGCATTTTTCTTTCAATGATTCATAACTTTTTTCGAATCGAACCTATGTTGATAAAATTGTTTTTGTTTAGAATTGAGAAGGCATACATCCTTTAAATTTGTAAGATTAAACCTCGGACGTAGGATATAACAGGATACTTGCCCAGGTATTTAATATGCCGTAAGTAGTGTAGCATCGCCTACTATAATTTTTAGTATATATCGTTACAAATTGGTGATCCCGACGTGATTGTACCTGCACAGATGTAACGATATATACTAAAAATTATACTCGTAGTAAGCGGTCTTAAAAATGGTGCTGTAGCGGCTTAGTCATAAAACCCTTAACGGATGACCTTCGAGCGTTAGGCAGTAGAAGTTGAGACGTGTTTGTGGACAGTTTGTCAAGAAGTGAATAGTTATTGTTTTGGGAGCATTGTACATTTTTTATTGTGATTTGTGTGTGTTTTGTTAAATTTAAGGACGTAGTTTACACTAACTGTTTCTTGTTAAATTGTTTAAATTCTTAGTTTAGTTCAATCATAGTTTTTCATATAATAAAATTTTCAATTATTAATATATCTGTTACAGTGCTATATATAGCCCCTTCTATACAGTAGCCAGATATCATCAAATCAAATAGCAATAATTAACATCATATAGTAAAGGTGGATTACACATAAATATTAGTTTAAAAAACATTACGTTTTATTTAATCAGCTCCCACTACGCCTCTTAAAAAATGGTGTCAATATTCTCAATAGAATTCTCTCTGGTTCTTCTTGAAATGTCAAACGGTGTTAAATGAACTATAAACATTTGTATAAGAATTGGAAGTAGTCGTGCGTTTCGTTCCAACCCGCTACGATTTTACACAGGCTGCGTATGCACAAAAAAATCAATTGATCAGACTTTTCTCAGTTCTCTGTTTAATAAAAGAAATACAATAGTAACAATAAAGTACTAAAATGGTAACAACAGTAAAGAATCCAACATTATACGACTGGAACATGTCCTGTAAAACTTTTGTAACAAAATCTGGGAATTAGTAACCAAAATGTAATACGAGAACCATTTAATTTTCAAGATAAAACTTGCAATGAGCTTACTATATTAAGTGTATTTTTTTTAGGCATTAACTGCAGCAAATTTAAGTGAAATACAAATATGGTTAGTTAGTTAGTTAATTAGTAAAAAAAAAAAATGCGCAGCAACAAAGGCTATTTGCGCCTAACCTAACCTAACCTAACGCAGCCCATATAAATGACTACACTACATATTAAAAACAATAAATTAAACAATCAATAAATAGATAAAATCAACAAAATGACGCGTACTCAATAAAAGAAATCTTTAACAAACAAACACAAATAAATAGGATTAAAAGTCTGTTCGAAAATTTTAACAGACTCAGGGGAAATTCAAATATGTCCAGTACATCATCATTATCATAAGTACCAGTAACTTCAAAAATCAGTATTCATTCAAGGAATGACAGGTTATGTACAAGTCTCTTCAGAATTTCTGAACGCTGACGTACGGTAACTAAGACTGAGACAGCAGAAAAAAGAAGATCGTCAGAGAAACTCTCCAAATTTGCTTCGTAAAATGGTGCCCTGGCGTACTTGTGGGTTTTACTGCTAGGAGGCAGTGAAACGTTTAAGGGACATAGAATAACAAAGAGTTCTGGGTCCCAGAACAGCGTTTTACAACCACCTGTCCACGGATTGTGTTAAATAGGTCCATGAACCGTAAATGCATTATTATTATTTTTTTTTTTTTTTTATCCAGGTTTTGCAACTATCCGTATCGGTTGCAGTAGCAAAATGGTCAACTAACTTGCTTTGTAATTGTGGCATCGTGTGATGGATACCCAAGGTATGCATGATTTTTCCAAAAAATTCTTGGTCGATGCAACCGTAGGCCCATTCCAGTCTTCCCATAAATGACTCCTTATATCTCTAAATTAATAGTCGGGATGTAAGGGTGGTAATTTTGGTATTATTTCATAAATAAATTTAGTATAATCATTCAATTAGAATAAAATATTAAAATGTTAAATGGTAAAAAATAATCTATTTCTTAGAAAGGGCATTCAAGATAAGGGTAGACATGTTTATTATTTTAACTTGACACTTTTGAAAATGTAACATGAAAAGTGAATCGTAAATTGTTTTGTCAAAAATATACGTCAACCTTAAGCACATAAATAATAATTAATTTTTGACTGAAATATAAATATTATGGTTGGGTTATTTTCTAATGGGATACTTATCTAAGTTATCTTGTACTTATCTAAGTTATCACCATTATATTTATCTAAGTTATCACCAATAAATTGTGAATTTTAAGATTGTACAAGACGGAGAGTCAATGGGGTGTGAAATGATATTTAACAGTTGAACGATGTAAGCTTTTCAGGGTGGTTCTCTTTTTATGGGTAGTTGATTTTAAACCGTCGTAAGGTTAAGTCGTGTTTTAAGTAGAGTGAGATTTTGTTAATCATGGGTTAGAGTTATTTAGTGTTGTCGGTCAAGTCGAGTTAAATTAACAAGTAATTCCATATGAAACGTTAGTGCAGTGCCCAGCTAAAGACATGTGAGAGATAAATGGTTTTAGAGGATGTCAGTCAGGACTGTGGTTTCCAGTGGACAAATTAGTGCTAAAGAGTCCAGTGTTTAGTGTTTGTGAATGTATCATTTGGATTTAGCTGTATCGACGTAATTGTAAGTCTAGTGTAATTAGTGTAAATATTTAAACCGTATCATAATTAAAGTAGATTAGCTAAAATGTGGAGTTTAATTGAACAATCCTTAATCCTTCCAAGAATCATAGCAACCAGCTAGCGGAGTAATAGGGGGGTCCAGACTTGATCCGCTCGCAAGTCTTGGAATTCATAATGTGAGGGAGTTTAGGTCTCCTTTAAGTTGAGGGATGTACAGAGTAAGTACGAATGAAATAAATAAATCAGTCAACCGTGACATTTCATATTTGTATATAGAGGCTCCCCACAGGGAATTGCCGCCACATAGCTAACACCAAATATTTTAGATGATTATGTCATCTGTAAATATGAAACTCACATCAATTATAGGACTGGGGAAGACGGCTTTTGCAGCTACATCCGTCGCTTTATTGTCTTTAATACCAATATGTTCCGGTATCCAAAACAGCTTTACTCTCCACATTCTGAACATTTAAATTGTGGAGTAGCAACCAGATCTTTATGAGTATCCTCTTGAGATAAACTGGGTCTGGGTCTTGGATACTGTTCAGAGCGATCAGCGAGTCTGTTAAGATAACACTTGTTGTGATAACACTTGTCGTGACATTATTCTGATGAAACAAAACACAGAGCCTTGAATATAGCGTACAGCTCAGCAATGTACACACTGGTTATGGAGTGCAAACTGTATTGAAACTTCTGACGTAAAAAGCATTGAGAGTTCGAGGAGTTAACGCATCTAATTAAATCATTCTTAAATTTAAAAGAAAGTTTGTTACTTTCAGTTATTTACAATACTTTTTTGTGTAAATAAAGTTTTTAGTTAACTCGGTCATTTTTTCATCTTCTACATCCTATAGTATAGCTCCTAGTATATTAAAAGGCATTTAATATAATAATTTCAGTTATATTAATAAAATAAAACAGTCTCATTTTTTGTCGGGGAGTAGAAACAAATTTAATAAACTTCAATTTTAAGTAAACCAACAATAAAAACTCACACCTACGGTAAAGATCCAGATATAACTTTGGATTATGAACTGTTATTTGATGTCCATATTAACAGTATTGTGAAAATCATGGGCTTTGTTATTCACACTATACTGCACTTTAATTAAGAAGACAGCATTATAAAACAGGGATACTTTTACCCTTCACACTGATTGGTCAATACCGGAGACAATGTTACAAAGTGGATTTTTTTTTTGTATTGGTTCCCCACTCATTACTGACATTGGTTATAAAATGAATAACATGAAAATTGAATAACAGAAAATATGATAGAAGTAACAATACGTCCAAATTTGGATAATAGTTCCAACGAGTCACGTGATGTAGATGTATTTAAAAAATGTTAAATAATGATTTGTTTTTAATTAAGGAAAATGTTTTTTATAAATAATTTTGTGTACCGTAGCAAAAATAAAATACAAATTTTACATATTTATTTTTGAAACAGTAAATTATCAAATTAATATATGTCATTTACAAATTGACGCCATAACCTATATTTGCTTATGTAAATTTTCTTTTAGGTATAACGCCATGTACGAGAGTTATTTTTTTACAAAGGACCACTAGCTGGCAATATCGAAATGTGTCATTAATATATTCCTGAAATTTGACATTTGTTATTGTGAAATAAGTGGCAGCTTATAAATTGACCAAGTAGTTTGTTGACAGTGAGTGTTGACAGAGAGTGCTAAAAAAAAAATAAACCTAAGAACTGCAAAATTCGTTTCAGCATCGTTACAGTAACGGAATATTTCGCGAATACAGTATGGACTTATTATATCGAACATGGCTGGATGTTCAAACTTTCCAATCCAGACCTGGTGTGTAGGGATGCCTACAGCAGCTCAAAGAACCCTTTGAAACGACACGCTTCCACTACTAGGTAAGTCCATCATCCTGTATATATTCAATCCTATCTCCAGCATTTTGCAATAGCGTGAGATTGCGCCCAATACAGTCCTTTTTTACGATCGGCGCGAACGTGCTTTTAGAGCAGGTACCTCTGGTCAATGTCTCCGTCTGGGAACATCTGGTCACTCAGTCTGAACAAATTTCATGCAAAACATTTGCTTATTATAATTTTAATGACACATTTAAATTCAATGTTTGAGATCTTAGAAATACGTAGGACCAAAAATTAATTTCACAACTTGTTGCAAACATGATTATAGTTTTTTAGCAATTATTTCAACTGCATTACTGTAATAAATCACATTTATAATTTTACCTCCTCAATTATACATAACTAGAAAAACTATATAAATATAGCACATATTTATGGTTATTTAATTTGTTGTAAATTATTATTAAGTTCTATGTAATATTAGAGCCACTCCATTATTGAAACCTTGTCCTGTTTATGTGGTCTGATAAATATAATAGAAAGTAAATAAAATATAATTTGTGGCAAGTAAATATAATTATGCATCTATGTGTATCAACATGAATGATTGAAAAATCAACAACAATAATTGTTAGGCCTTTAGAACAATATTGAAAATATATTCTTTTAACTTTAACTAAACTGCTATTACAGTTTTATAGCCCAACATTTCGGCTTCACTTTATACAGGTTAAAAACTTTCTCAATTCATGAAGTAATTTTCTTTAATGGTTTTCATTTATGTTAAATAGACGATACCATGCAGAATGCTTAATGGGAATAAAGTAACAAAAAATCAAAGAGTAATAGTTATTTATTTTATAAGGATCGTAATGTTAGTCATTATGGTTCAAATTCTAAAGACAAGACATATATCATAATGAATAAAATTAGTAATATTTTCAAAGAAACAGCTAGCCTAAGCCTAACAAAAAAAAAAAATTATAAATATGATGTAGAAATAAAAATATATAATAATCAAGTATATCTCTTTTATTCATTTTTTGCGTGTAGTATCGAATTATTTATTTGTAAATAACAGTTATTGTAGTAATTTACTTTTAATTTATCTGCTATTGCAGGATAACTTTTATAATAAAAGAAGTGATAAGGGAGAGGTGTGTCCATCCTTTTGTTAAAGGTTTTCGTCCAGCAAGACGGAGAGGGGAAAGCTTAAAGGCATCTGATCCGGGAGAATTTACCTCATTTCCTAATGAAAAAGTTTCCTAATGTTACATACGATAACCAGAAACAATAGACTAACTTCATCTGTAACCTGAAAACCTCCTATCGAAGGGAAATCGAGTCAATTCCCGCCTGCAAATTTTCTGCCACCTCTTTGATCTGCAGGATGACGAAAGCAGTGCTACTCGGGTCACTCCACATTGTGCGGGCACTGGATTTGCCGTAAATTTCGCGACTGTATATCGCTAGGGATTGGGATGCAGTCGTGTGTATTTAGCTCCAATAGTTTCTAGTATGACGCGGCTCAAATGGTTGCTGAGGTTTGCGATTAGTGAACACTTGTCAAGACCTGACAAATCCCAAATAATAATATTAATTTACAATAAATAATATGTACATAAATTTTACATTATCCTCTTAGTGTTTTTTGTATTGACCCAAATAAATCGATTTTACAGCATTAAAAAATATGGACAAGATTTACAATATCCCACTTCAAACTCTATACAGATAGCAGCACATAACGAGTACACTAAATAATTCAAAAATTACCAGTGGCTCTAAAACAATGGTTTCTGGAAGCGAGCTAACCATCTTCTAGTTAAATGACACAAATAAAAGTTCTGCACAGTCCCACCCGTTTAGAATCTCTGTATATTGAACAAATGACGTGTGTGTGACGCATGCACAGTGTGCAGTGGGATGTTATAAATCTACACCAAAAATATTTTTAAATAACCGGGGTCCATATTATGCAACTTAAGTGCTAAAAACATCTCAATATTACAACTGTCAAATATTTATTTAAAAAAAAGTAAAATTACTACGACATATTTCATTTGAATTGTCTTTTTCTGAGTGAGAATGTGTTATTTCGCTTTGAGATAATTCTTCGATAGCATTATAGCCAATTTTGTAACTGATTTTCATTAAAAGGTGTTTAAAAACTGTTGTCAACTTTTTAAGAATTGCCCTACGCATCGCAATAAAATTTTGGTTCTTCTCAGCTAAGAATAAGACATGTTATGTTACTATTGTGATTTGTTGTACTGTACCAAGCCAGGGGCAAAGCCCATGATTTCTTTAAGAAGCGTGGGTCAGCTTGGCTGCCTCAGCTCCTAATTTAAAAATTAGTGATTTTGAAGAATTAATAATAAGAATAAGACCTCAGTTAAGAACAAGACCTCAGTAATAAGTTCTCAGTTAAGAACACGACAATTTATGTTACTGTTGTGATTTTATGCACTATAAAAAGTCGGGGGCAAAGCCCACGGTTTCATTTAGAAGCAAGGGTCAGCTTGGCTGAGCTCCTACTTCAAAAGTAAGTGATTTGGAAGAATAAAGAATAAGAATAAGGTAAAAAGTTTATATCAAAAAACAATCTCACGAGGAATCCAACCTGCAACATAAAAACTTGCGTCTCATTTACAAAACAATTAGGCTATGGAGCCCTGGGTTTGCAATAAAAATAATAAGAGAATATCAATAAAAATTCTTGGTGAAAATTATATTCTACTAGAACAGGATAAGCAAAATAAAACTGTGTTGAGTACCTTATATAAATATCCAACTACGTCAAAAATCTACGACGGTGCTTTGCCAGTAGCAAAATAGCTACTTAAAGCCCTACGAGAATGAGATCGTTCATGGCTGTAGAGCCCGATACAAGAAGTGAAAACTTTTCCGCATATACAACAAAGGTGGTCGGCTACTCTGTCGGGTTTTCTTTGAGCACGTTGTTTTCTTCTTCTCTCTAGTGACCTCTGCATGGTCATCCTTTTCTTCTCAAAGAGAATTATTGCTTCAGAGATCAACTTTTTCCAAGCAGGACGATTTGTAGCTGTTCGTTCTTAGGGAGAGTTCGTTAAATTGCATATTCTTAAAATATTTTTAACGGAATCCTTATACCTTTTGCTAGGCGCCCTGGGGTTTCTATTACCATGTTAATTTTTCTTTGTATTAATGAGTACTTTAATGATTTCATTTTAATACTCAGTCCATTACGGTACATTTCGCTCATTTGCTGCAACAATGATTTTACACAAAAATTACGCCTTTATTTAGCTATTGGTATGTTGGTTGTTCTAGATACAGTGAATTTCTTTTATCCTGCAATATAGGTATTATCGTTACTATGGTAATTGAAATCTGACGGCAATGTAAAATTACGTTTCTTTTAATTTGCAACATAGGCGATTTAACATTGCTGTCGCTGATCGGCGTAGCGTAGTGGTAACATGTGCTCTGCGTTGCTAAGGTCTCGGATTCAAATCCCGTTCAGACATGGGAATTTTCTAAGAAATAATAATTGCCCTGGCTAAATGCCGAAGCAGCAAAGGCCATAAAAATAATAAATTAAAATTAAAACATGGCTGTCAAAATAATTTGTTGTTACTAGGGAAACCATGCATAGTTGCAGGATAAAAAAAAATCACTGTATAAAGGATTTACATCACCAAGCTAGTAAATGCTTTCTAAATGAAATAATCCAAAACCTAAAATATTTTCATTGAATTAATACACGAAATTGTATGTTTTTTTTGTTAATAATATGTATACTAAACGTCTATATTAATGAAAAACAACAATTATATAACATTATTATTTTATTTATGACATTATTGTGTTGTGACTAGTTTTAACTATTATTAAGTAAAAATTAAGATTTTTATTATAATAATATTGGCAGAACTAAAAATTTGACGGTATTTACCAAGTTTCCTTTTCGCCATATGCTATTATATCCTTGGACCTCTTCTCTTCTTAATCTATATAAACGATTTCCCTTCTTCTTTAAATACTAAATCTATTCTGTATGCTGATGATACAACTCTGCTGGCTTGTAATTCTGATTTCGATTCACTTTTAATAGAAAACATTTCTCTGGTAGACAGTTCTAAGTTATGGTTCAATAGTAACAATCTGACCCTTAACTCAGACAAAACTCAGTCCTTGCTGCTGACCACCAGAAAACACGACTTCGATAATCCTCCTCACATTAAATTTCTTGGATAACACGTGGACCCTCACTTACGATGGGACCAACACACCAATTTCCTCAGTAGAAAACTCCGTTCTACTATCTACTTAATAAGAAATTTAAAATCTGAAGTCAGCACAGATATTATATTAAAAGCGTATTTTTCCATTTTTGAGTCCCACCTATGGTTTAATAATATAAGGCCATTCAGCTGCGGCTAATAGGATTTTCGCTGTTCAGAGAAAAGTGATTAGAGTTATTACAGGTGTTCCTTTTCGCGCTGAGTGTTGTGAAATTTAAATTAGTGACCCTACCATCTTTATTTTTTTACGAGTGCCTTATATTCATATATAAGCATAGGAGCACGTATAGTACATTTAGTGCGCAACGCACGCATGACACCCGCTCTAAAAACAATATACGTTTTTATTTTATTCGTCTCAACAAATCTAGAAACGCTTCGAATTATTTCTTTCGTTTCTTCAACTTATTACCCATGAGCATAAGATCATCTAAGCCTTTCAATGTTTTAAAAAAACCATAAAAAATATGTTAACTAGCAATCCAATATATATTTTCGAGGAGTTTAACAATATTAGTTTCAAAATGTACAACTAGTTATAATATATTACCTATGTCAGCACCTTAGAGGTAAATTGTATCAAGTCACATTTTTATCAGAAATGACATTTTAGTGCCAAGTGACTTAATACTTTATAGTCCATCGATTGGAAAATAATTTGGAACTATAGCTCTAGCCAGTTTCAGTATACGTTGCTTTAAAACTGTATCAAGTCGATCAACGCAAGGATGTAAACAATCTTAAATCGTCTTTTCTGCGCTGTTTATCATTTGTGACTTAATACAAGTTACCTCTGAGGTGCTGATGTTATTTTATGGGTTTTGCCATGTTATGTATCATGTAATGATCTGACTGACTAAAAGCTGTATAATGTACAAGTTTACTTGGTCAATAAAGAATTATTATTATGGGGTCTGTCAGGTCTTGACAAGCGTCCACTAATCTCACACTTCAGCAACCTTTTGAGCCGCGTCATTATAACATTATGTTCTCATAAAGCTTTGGATTTTGATAATAACCAAATAACAAACGTACTGTGAGCATGTTAAATATTTACTTGATATTGTAATAATATTAAATACTGTATTTAAAAAAATCAGGTGCATATGTAAACGTTGTTAAAAGTGACTTTATTATTATAGTAACTTGTATAGATAACGTAAATTTTCTCATATCGTGGAAGACCGATAGAAGCAATTGCTTCCAGTTGCTCTTTTAACTGGCATTGTGTCATAACAACTGGCGTCAGTCTCCGCTAAAAAGCTAATTTTACCGTCATTGCACTCATTGAAGATATAGTACTTTACAAAAATTAAAAAATGACATATTTTGAGTTCTGACACTCTTGCCGAAAATGATCGATATATTCATAGTGTTGTCATCAAATACACAGGCAGAAAAAATCAATTAAAAAAAATTCATAAAATATAAAATAAGTTTGTGATAATTCTTTAATATTCTGATCAGAATTGTAACAGGAGTGGACATCCTGAATATTTAAATAGAAATTTATACAAAAACAAAAATACTATTTATGTTTTGATGCAGTAAAAAGAAATGTACAAAATTATAAAATTATGCACAAGCACATATACAATAACATTATGCACGTGCACACAAGCAAATAGCTGGACAAACGATGTAACTTTAATAAATTCTAAATTTTAATAACAACAACTTTATAAAAACAACCTGAACAAAAGTTAATTGTTTTTCCCCAAATTCATTTCGATGGCATCAATTTTTTGCATGTGTATTTAACTAGAATTGGCGGAAAATAAATTTATGTTTTGGTTAATATACTCAACGTCGAGTACCAGACAAGAAAATACAAGTAAACGATTACAGTTATGACAGGTAATGAAACTAAAGGGCAGAACGGTAAATCTTCTCAACTTGATTTTCATTGCAAACATCTACCAATGCAATTTTAGATTTCATTGACTGAGTGAATGTTTTAAATAATTTTGCCTTCTTATTTTCCTTGATCTATGCAAAGCTTTTGACAATGTTTCTCACGCAGAGTTAATAGAAAAAGTAAAATTTACAACTTTTAAGCCGCATTTAGAGCTCTTTAAAATAAGAGGTTGTAGAATGTGCTTTGTTATCTGTAACTTATGTTTCTATGCATTCTTTTTAACGTTCCTTGTACCGTTCACATCTATTATAAATTAGTACGTTACGACTACCCCTCCATCTGTGAATTTTGAAACCAACTATTTAGCTTCGCAAAATATTTTATATGTATTATCGTTCTTATAATTCTGTTGTCTTAGATTTTAACTACCTAATTACCTAAATTGATCATATTTACTGTCCATCTTTGTAATTTTAAGCAAAATTTGTTAATGATGACATTATGTTAGGTTATGTAAAAGCATTCGATAACTACGTTGTCATTGATAGAATGCGATAATGTGTTTATATGTCTGTCTTATTAAAACATCTCACTAGCTATAAGTTTACAAAATTATGCACAATCCACAACAAACAGTGTATTAAATTTGGAGGCCTGAACGGTTTCACGTCTTACCATATGACAAACTGGTGACAGTGAATAGTACATAAGCTACAGTGCATAAGCTATTGATTTAGAGCTCTGAATGCGGCTTAACACAGAAAGTTGCTTGATTTTATAGTCCTATCTCAAAAATAGAAAACAATGTGTAAAAATAGTTCTAGTAATACTACTTCTAACATTTCCACAACTGATTTGGTGTATCGCAGGGATCTATTTTGGGACCACTTCTATTTTGGATTAATATTAATGACTTTTTTTTATTATAATAAAATGTTATAATCGATTTTCGATTAACTTGGTAGAAAATAATCGATTAATTAATTAAGAAAAAAAAAAAACATTTATCCTCGCCGACCAAATAAAAATAATGTAATAAGGCTGTCTTAATATTGTAATTGAAAGGCTGATGAAAAATTATTTAACAGTTTTAATAGAAAACTATAAGTTTTTGTAGGCAAAACAATGTTTATATAACAAGTCTGCAGAAACAAATATTTTTTGTTGCTAATTAAACAGGCCGTAACAATAAATAATGCCCGTTTGAACGAAGACTATATAATATCGCATTTTAAGTACGTATGTTTTAATACAAATAACTATTTGTTAAAGTAATTTTTTTTGCATTAGTCACTCATCTTAGGGATTTCTAAATACCTGTTTTTTTTGTGCAATACATTTAAAATATGACCCGAAGACGTTGCACGAGATGCACCATTGTATTAATATGGCACCTGAAGTGACTGATATCTTGCCCTTATTATTCTGCGCGACCGTAACAGGCAACTCAAATTTTCCCGCACGTCGTCTTGAAGATGAAATTTGTCAATTTTATCACGAACTATCCAAAGAATAATATTAAGGAAACAAGAGCTTGTATCCTGAATACTTGTAAATTGTCCATTTTTTCTCGCAAATTTTCGAATTGAAAGACTGTGGTTCCCTAACGAGCCTTTGAAGTGACTGGACACATACTAAAGCGGTATATTGTGCAGAAATGAGTAGCGGTGGTGTTTAAAATCTCCAGATGGGCGAGAACAAGTGTTCTGAATGCCTAGTAATCTAGGGACTTTATTGAAAACAAGAGAGCAGATTCATCTACCGACCAGTTTTTCTATACAACTATGTAATTTCTTGTAAATAATTTTAAGTAATCGATTAATTAAAAATATCATAGAATTAATCAATAAACTGAAACAAAATAATCTATTATTTTGATTCATTCGATTTATTGTTGCCATTTCTATTCACATACATACTAATGAGTTCAAAATCGACAACAGAACAGGCGGTGCTGTTTGTATCAACAATTAAGTATACAAGTTTCACCTACCCAAAACAACAAGTGTATACACAGCCGAGCTGTACGACATACTAGAAGCAAGTAAGAAGATAAAAGAAAGTGGAGGTCCGAAGAACATCATACAAACAGACTCACTAAGCGCAATCCAGCGTATACAGAAACTTTATACAACAAACTCCATAGTGCAAAACTTTCATGAATCCATAAACCAAGGGAAACAAATTCCATTACTATAGATACTATGTCACATGGGTTTCAAAGGCAATGAAATCACTGGCACCACCACCAAAGAAGCAATAATACTTGTAGAAACTCGCATATTTATCCCTAAATAATACAAAAAATTATTCATAAAATAAGAACTTGCAAGAGTGGAACAGTAATGGTACAACACACAGAATAATAAACTACGAGAAATAGATGGCAAGTAACTGATAATAAAAGAGAGCAAATCGTTATATAACGAGGGTAAGTCATATGTGTTATACGCACACTCACTTAATAAAACATGCAAATCCAGAAGAATGCAACGCCTGCCATGTACCACTTTCAGTACAACATATCCTAATAGAAGGTCCAGAGTACAGAAGAGAACCAAAAATAAAAATATCATAAAATTCTTAAAAGAAATAGATATCTTCAATCAAATTTAATGTATTGTATGATGTGTACAAATATATGTTAATTAATATTAATGTAATCTAAAAAAATTAAAATTTAAACAAAACTGGACAATCAAGATGCATTAATTTAAAGTATTTTAAATGTTGCAGCTCGCGTAAACGAATATCAAGGTGAACTCAATAAGCAAAACGCTCTGTTCGCAAACGAAACAGAAAATGTCTGGAGGTCCATGGGGACATGTTTGAAAATTTCTTGTAGATTAAACATTCAAGACTTTGTAATTTTACTGTTTGACAGTAAAAATGTGCTGGCCTACTTGGTTAAATTAAACTTTTAAGACGCTGTAATGCGTAAACAAATAAAAATCAGATTACAACATTTGGATTTTTAGTCATCCACTTATAAAGTCTGTTTCTTTGGTTTAGGCTGAACTAGATTTTCAGTTCTAGTTGCTTTTACAGATTAAGTGAGGCTTTTGATAATTATGTTTAGCAAAAGCCTACTTCACACCATAAAAGAAGAGATAACTTACAAAAATGAAAATTCCAGTTAGTTCTGCCTAAACGTTTGCAATAGCCTGTATGTAGTATACACTCTTAGAGCTTTGCATTTTTCTCCTGACTCTCCCTCTGTGTACAAAATCAAAATAAATTACGACTTTTGTCTTTTGTGTACTACTCACTTTTGTGTACATTTTATGTCGTAAGTATACCTCTTCTTTTGTAAATATATGAACGGTATCCTGCCAGAGAAGTTACCGTAGTAGTAAGCATCATTTTCGAAAATATAAGAATTAAAGTAAATATTAATTGTTGAGTTAACGTGAAGTTTAGGATAAGGTAAACTTAAAGAGATTCTTTACTTCACAAATTATTTTATTTTCACTATACGTACATTTCGGCTACGAAGTAGCCATCTTCAGTAGTTGAATAAAAACCACTTCGTAGCCGAAATGTACGTATAGTGAAAATAAAATAATTTGTGAAGTAAAGAATCTCTTTAAGTTTACCTTAGAATTAAAGTAATTTAAGAAATTAATAATTTCTTTGTAATTATTTTGCAATGGTCCAATATTAATGCGGACACCGTTATTTTGGACGTTTGCCATTGCTGTTAGTACTAGGCTAGAATAGTACAATATAATGAGTATTAGTATCAAAAAGATATAATACTTCAGTACATAAAAAATAAGTTCGGACGTTTCGGAAACTGCTCAACAATCTGTTTCCGTTTTCCGTATTTATTTCGTTTTTAAACATAAAAAAAAATCCAGTTTCGGTTCTTCTGGCTTTTAAGAAATTCTGGTAATATTGTTATTTTGTAATCGTTTTTCATTTGTTTTTCCTTGATAAAAATTTAATCAGAGGCGATAGTTTTCCACTCTCGACTGTGACTTTCGACTCCATTAAAAAGCTTCGAATCCGCGACTCCTGACTCACGAAACCAACTTAGAATCCCCATCCTTGATATAAATTCTGCCTAAGTACAAGGGTTGTCCGTAAAATAAGGTCTCCAAGGCACTAGAGTCGCGAGGAATGCTTTAACGCAAGGTCTGGCAACAAATTGGCGTGTAGCTTGATTCTCCGCCTACAAATCTCGCTTAATCTTGGTTTGGTAGCCGTCCGCGATGGTCCTTCCACTTGCCGCTACTGCCAGGTGTGAGTTACGTTCTGTGATTCGTTTTTTGTGTTCTAAGAACACTACGCCTATACAAATTTATCGACAGTAAGGTGAAGTGAATAGACAACAGTGTATGGACATCAAAAACATTCGAAAATGGTGCAGAAAGTTTAAAAACGGACGTACAGACATCCATGATGAACATCGTGCCGGACACTCGTCCACCCACCACCCGTGCAACAACCGACCTTATCAACAAATTTGGATACGACAACGTCATACACGCCCCCTATAGCAAGTGATTATCATCTCTTTTCTGCGTTGAAGTCACACCTGGGTGGGACGAATTTCAGGACCAACGAGGAGTTGAAAGAATATGTCGTACGCTACCTGCGCGCCGCGGCGGGAGAGTTCTATGACATGGGTATAAGATAAATGCTACCCTGCATGCAAAATTGCATCGATCGCAACGAGAATTATGTATAAAAATAATAGAAACTCATTACAAAAAACGTGTTTTTCTTTGTGTAAAAAAATTGGAGACCTTATTTTACGGACAACTCTCGTACAAACAATACACGATTATTGACTTCATCATCTTGCATATATTATAAGACAATATATAGATAGTA